>CAJQZP010000987.1:3075000-3662500 GCA_907164705.1 Parnassius apollo
AGACCAAAGCACTATATTATATAGTATATTATATATATAGTATAGTAAAGTATATATATAGTATATTATACATATAGTATACTAGTGAAAGTGTTAAAATTTTGTAAAGATAATGAGTTTTTAAATTATAAGCGCTACATATTAATCCGGAAATTTGCAAATGCAAATATGGTTATGCATTTCGCTTTCCCTTAATTTGCAAAAAAAAATAAGTTCATCATTATTTGGTATAAGTGGTTACTTGTAACAATTTATTTATTTATTTCATCATCACCATCATTACAGCCCTTCACAAGTCCACTGCTGAATATAGGCCTCCCCCAAGGTATGCCACAAAGCACGGTCTTGAGCCACCTGCATCCATCGACTTTCTGCATGTCTTACCAGGTCGTCACTCCATCTAGTGGTGGGTCGCCCTACACTTCGCCTACCGGTACTAGGCTGCCGCTCGAGAACCTTTTTTCCCCAACGGTCGTCGGTTCTTCGAGCTATTTATTTATTTATTCTTAATTGTTACACCTTATAACTAAGGTAACAATGGGTGGACTTATTGCCTCTCTGCATTCTCTGCCAGTCAACCCGTAGTGTAGTGAACTATTATGGCAGGTGTGAACTTGCTTTCAATTTACGTATTTCAATAACTTAAAAACGAGCTATATAAATGTATATTGAAAATTAACTATGCTATCTTTTTCCCCTTAAATTCAGATATACTCAACATTTCAAATTTACAATAATTTCTATCAATTTATATAAAAGTTACAAGTTTTTGAATCTTTAAATCGCTCTCCTATAAAGTTATATTTTGCACTTGCATTAGAATACGTAAAACCCGTCGAGGTATTGTTACAGCTATATTAGTTTATTTTACTTATTTCCGTAGCATAATGTCATATGAGATCTTGCTTTGGAGTAATGCGACTGGCATTTAAACTATCCTTGTTTTGCTGTAGAGAAATTTATAACTTAATTTCGAAACAATCCCTTAGTGAATTAAAATTTAAGCATTAATTAACCTTGGGCTTTCAATATACCCTTTTATGAAAATTTTATGTATGCACACAAAAATAATAATAGTTTTATTATAAATAGTGGTATACATATCGTAAATACTAGAAACAAGTACAAGTTAGGTATACAAGTAACTCGACTCCAAAAAGTTAGTAATTCCTTAATGGGGCAATGTATATGTTTCTACAACAAATTCTCAAAAACTATTAAGGCCTTACTATCAAAAGGTTTAAAATTTTTAATAAGCAAAAATTGTTGAGTAAGGATTATTATACCACTAAATAGTAAGTGATTAACATATTTTTCTAAATATTTTCGTAATAATGGTATAAAATACTATATTGTAAATAAAAAAGTCCCGCTGGGTTTCTTACTGGTTTTTCCCAGGTAAGAGGTATTTTCCGAATTAGTTGTAAAGCAAATGACTTTCAATGATTATTCCTGTAATCTATATTAAATAAAAATGATTCCATTCTATTCCATCTACCTCGGATTCTAGATACTTCGATTTGATTGTGATGAATTTGACGCTTCGCTTCGACTTGACTCTGCGTAAATGTGGACAAGACAAGATCATTGCAAGCGCCCTATGTCCAAAAGGCAGGATAAGTATGCGGTAACAGTCTAAAACATTCTTTACGTAGGTCCCGCTCATATATATATATATAAAATATATATATATATATAATCGCCATATCCACGCTTATTTAATTTAAATAACAATTTTAATATTAATAGCTAAATATTAACCGAGCACACAATTCACCTGCGTAAAACTAAAGGACCGCAGAGAGTTTTTTTTATAGAATGAAAGTGACACACGAGTACACAATCCACATGTTGGTAAATGGATGCTGTAGCACATAGATATCTACATCCATTCCCGATGGAGATGCGTTGTCACCCCTGAATTCTAAGATGGATGATGGAATGATGGAAGATGGAATGCTTCATTTCCTATACAAAGGGTCACTGGTTCTCTAAACTCAGCTGTTATGTAGGCTGGAATTCTGTAAGAAGGTGGACTTTCACCGGTCGAGCGGATCCATTCGTGCTAGGACCATAACATAGCTGCAGCACTGATATACTTTCTCCAATAGGGTTTTGTTTTTGCTAACTGATGGTCTTAATGTTCATAATAGTTTTAAATAAACCTAAATTAAATAAAAAACTTATAATAAGCGGATGTTATGAAACTGTCCTCGATAAAGAGTCAAAATGCTATTTTATTACTTTTTTTTTTTGATAGAATTTTTCTTCTCAGTTAAGCTGACCCATTCGTAATGTAGCCGTAATTCATCCGCCGCTTTATTTTATTTTTTGTGACGGTATCTTTGCTCTTTATTTTGGATGCTACATTTATGTTCGATATAAATTTTAGTTATAGTTTTTTTTTTAAATAATACTTTATCAAGTTCATTCCGTTATGAAAGTAAATTATGCTACAAACAAAGAAACAATTCTAAAATTGTACAAAATTGGACCAATCTTAATGCGTAAGATGTATAGATTTTGTTACTCCGATGCAACTAATCAAATAGCGATCACGAAAATTTATACAACAGTCCAACAGTGAGCCTAACTCTTTAGTCAGGCTCACTGTTGGACTGGTCTGTTGGACCTGATGAGGACAATAATCGCATTTTGGTTTCAGTTTGATAAAACTTAAAACTTGAACCGCGGAAATCGATTATTTGCGACTTTAACGACAATTGAGTAACGAGCCTACAGATCATCTTACAAGGTAAGTCCCAGCACACAGCCTCTAACGATTTGAAACAAAGAGGCCTACACATTATACATCGTTAAAGGAATAACCTCATAGTTTTGTCAAACCGGCTCTAAGTTGGCTTTAATTTAAAAATAAAATTTACGCATAATGTTACCTCATCTTAGAACTTAGTGTATTAATAATAAATAAATAAATTTATAATGTCCTTTAGTCCTAAAAGTGGCTCAATTAGTTTAAAATATTGTAAAAGTTTAGTTAAGGGCACTATAGGCCTTTAGTTATATTAATATTTACCCATGTTACTATCTATTTACATGACTATTTGTTGCCTTAAAAAAATAAAAAAATAATAATGTGACCATGTCTTACATTATGATTTTTTCATGAATTGTCATGACAAATTATATTTTTATAATCCGCCATGGCACAGTGCATAAAATCAATCGTTTTATAAAGTAATTTGAGAATTCATAAAACAATAGTTTAAAATGAAAGAACATTTAAAGTTATTACAGTATAATTAGAGCCTCTATACGTTTCTGAGAAGTTTTTAGTGCAAAGGAATGTCCGCCGCACGCCAATGTGTTGGCAAACCTCACATGTTTCAAAACATTTTTTAATGTCAGACATACAAGTTTCCTCACGATGTTTTCCTTCACACTCAGCACTTAAAATAGCAATTCGCAACTTCAAAGGTACCGGCGGGGTTCGAACCCAAATTGCTCGCGTACTGTGAATCTATTGCGAGCGCATAGCTGAGGGGCTATCACAACACCAAATACTCTCAAATACGATTATTTATCTTATTTTTATTTTTAATTAAATATTTTTTAATAATGATTTTACTAAATAATTAATAAAATATTTATATAATACGATTGAAAAATTGAAAAATGAAAAATCTTTGCTGTATTATTTTCAGATTTTTAAAAGCGAGAAAAAATAATTTAATTGATTGTTTTTAAACTTCAAAACTTCTTACACATTCTTGCAGCTTAGTTTCGTCTATTTACAAAATACTTTTTGCGGAACAAAATATAGAACCTGATTCAAAACGTTAAAAAAACAAATGGTTTATTCACCACTTACAACATATTTAATATTTTAACATAAGATTATTAAGATAAAATAAAACGCACGCCGCACGTAGACGATGGTGAGCGGCGGTAAGTTCATAATGTGTAGCTCCGCCGCAGCGCGAGATAATGCATTACTTTTTTTTTCCGGTGACAAAGAATCGTGTGAAAATTAAACCAATGATAAAATGTGGCGGGTGTAAGACGTTTCAAGGATTACGAAAGCTTTTGGAAAAGTTAAAGTCAACGTATCTGCCGCTCAATACGACCCCCTACCTGTTGCGGCGCCGCGACATCCCGCACGGCATTCTCAAACTGTTACGTGCCCTAACGTGGACTACATACTTACCGGAAGAGCCTGCTTGGCCGTCGGTCGCTGCGCCCGTGTATTTCCTAACAACTTTTACTACAGTTGAAAACAGTTTGAGGCCTGTTCGCAGATGTTGGGTTCAACTACATTACTCCTCGGATACGATCGGGAGCGAGCACCAAACAAGACGTTCGTCCGCTGAGCCGTCCGGAGGCACAGTGTGAAGCCGATGCTACGCCGTCGCACCCCTCACCGGCCCGCCCTCCATCCTCGCCTAGCACCTTACCAGCCTTTTAGCGTAAATTATACTAATTTAATATATGTAATATTTTCTGGGGGCAGCAAGAGAATTTGGAACCAACAGCCGAGAGGGATTTTTTCATCAAGCGTCAGTCCCCAAAAGTTAAAGCATTGTTTTTTAAACTTCTATAGAAAAATAATTATGATTTTCTTTTTTAATTTTTAAATAAGATTTAAGATGAAATACATTCCGATCGTTTATATTTTTTCCAACACGATAGTTTTACAAAAGAACGGGATTCAAGAGGCAGCCTGTATACGTGGTAGAGTCACGCTGCAGCTATATTATGGTTTTAGCACGAATGGGTCGGCTCGACCGGAGAAGGACCACGCTCTCACAGAATACCAGCGTAACATAGCAGCTTACTGCGGCTGTGGTTGTATCGTGGTGTAAAGAACCTGAGACCCTTTTTACTGTAATCGGGGCGTTACATCTTAGTCCTCGGGCGTGACAATTAATTATAACACATCTGTTATATTATGCTTGTAACACGAATGGGTTGACACCACGAACCACGCTCTCACAGAATACCAGCTGAATACTGCTATGTTTCGTATAGCGAGTGTAGAGAATCGGAGATCCTTTTTACTGGAAACGAGGCATTCCATCTCATTCCTCAGGGGTGACAACGCATCTGCGTTTTGATTCATAACTGAGGATAAATTAAGATGTCTATGGGCTGCAGCATCCACTTACCATCAGGTAAACTTATAGAATAGAATAGAATCAAAATAGAATTAAAAATGCAAGTTTTGTATTACTTAAAATGGCTATTAAGTTTTTTTTTGTTGTCGGCGGAGCTTGAACTTGGGATCGAGTACTGCAAGCGCTGAGCTATTACTAACAGCCATGTTATTGTTGTTTATCTTCTGCTTTAACCATGAAGGTTTCTGGTAGTCTTACCTACTGGTAATCTAGACAACTTGGTAAGTTTACTGGGAATAAATATTTGATTACGTTTATTGTAGAAGGGAATGGCTAAACACTCAAAGTGATTGTCTCGTTAGCTATTCATTAATTCCGTTATTCGTAAAGTTACAGCGTCCACTGCTGAACATAGGCCTCCCCCATAGATTACCTCATAGGGGGGATATTTTTCATTGTTGCCACGTTTGGCAAGCGGGTTGGCAACATTTTTATGTCGTTATTAGGAAGACCCTGATCATCACCTGATTCATTTCACTCTTTCGCGCCATATCCCGTAATGTCATACGACACCCACGGGATGACATTATGTAGTAGTGGATTCTGACATCGCCACTGCTCGATAAATTGATTAATATTAAAATAAAATTTATTCCATTTATTCCACACCGTTAGACATGTACATGCAATCTTTATGAAGAAAGGAAATTCGAACACAGAAGTCTAAAGAAAAAAGCAGCGAAAAATCAATTTTTAAGTTGGATGCAAAAATTTTACAATGCACTATACCCTTTATCCGGCTTTAGCCGTTGAAAGTCTGTCCTGTAGGATCATATTAAAGATAATTGTTATACCCACTGTATTAATAAAAGCCTATATACGTCCCACTGCTGGGCACAGGCCTCCCCTCATTTCTGAGAGGGTTTTAGGGCAAGGAAGTGTCCGCCGCGCTGCCCCAATACGTGTTGGCGAACTTCACATGTCTTCGAAATATTTTTTTCTTATTCCTCAGACATGCAGGTTTCCTCACGATGTTTTGCTTCACCGCCGAGCACGTGGTAAATCAGCACTTAAAATTGCAATTAACAATTTCATCGGTGCCGGCGGGGATCGAACCCGGGTTACTCGCGTTCTGTTATATTTACAGCGAGCGTTAACCATCTGAGCTACCACGGCTCAATATAAATGTTCTATGAAGTTACTTTTAATTATTTTAATGGTATAAGAATACACTGTTTGTGAATAGTAGATTATTTTGTAATTTTCTCCTATATCATGATTCTAGATAATATTACGTGTTATCTCAAACCTGATTTTCAATTATAAAACAGATACTGCTTAATTAGTGTTATTATTTCACTTGTAATATAATATTCAAATAATGACTTTAATAAATTATGAAATATAAATCTTAACAAAATACTTGAGTAATTTAAATATCTTCTAGTAAATTTGTTACATGAATAAAATTATTATACAAAATACATGGGATTAGAAATCAGAAATTTCTTTTTCCAGATAACAGCGTTTCAATCGAGATTTTCTGTAAAGTATAATTTTCCGTCTATTTAAGCCCCCAAAATGAGATATATTTTCGAATATAATAAATACCGTGTAATATTTGATCCAAAGAGGATAATAACTAGCTGTCGTGTCATAAAAATGAGGAGAATCACATGAAATTTAAAAGATCGTTAAGAAATAACGTAGTAGTATATTAAAATATCGTAACGTAACGTAGTAATTCTGTAGTAGAAACTAGATTCAACACAGATCCGTCCTCGTTGAGTGCTCGCACGCGACTGTTCCAGCCATGCGCAAATTGTAGCGGCATCCCTTTTTTATTTGAACTAGAGAAATAAGTTTATCTTCTACTTTTTCGCAACACTAACGCGTAGGAAAGTTTAACATGAACTTGTTTTGAAAGTTTTTTAAATCAAGTTCATGTTTAAATATTTTTACTGTAAAATACATGTCACTATTACAATTTTTTTAAATGCATACTTGCGATCACCGCCATGCGTTGCATCTATTGTCTATCAGAAATTATTTTTGCGTCTCTATTCTGTCAGAAACTTCTCCCAGATGCATTTAACAAAGTTTAATCGTAATCGGATGAAAAGTATATGAACATTCAGAAGGCAACAAACAATTCTTTTTTTCTCTTCAGAATCTTTTCAACACAATAACTAACCAAGTTTTCAACGCAATTTTCCGTATAGTAAGGGGAAAACATACAAAACGAACAAAGAAACAAATAATCGCTGTACATTATATTAGCGACCCGCCACAGCTCTTTATAGATAAGACATATTAAGTGAAATTGTTTAAATTTAAGGTAATCATCAAAGACCTTTTTTTTTATCAATTTTATCAATTTTTCGATATTTCAAAAAAAATCTCCAAGCTTTTCGGATAAAATTTACGAGTAACATAGATTTATCTCTCTTTATCTGTCCGTCAAACAACAATTCGCACGCGAATCTATGTATGCTCTATTCCTATACAGACCGCGTCGTACGTGGTCCACGAGGTGTAGTAGCGGGTGTGCGCATTCCTGACAGAGTTCGACTGCGAGATTATTTTCGCACGTTTGCAACAGACGCGAATGCCGTTGAATTTGTCACTGTCTAGAAAAGGTTTACCAATACATATCTGCACAATGACAATTGATATTGAAAGGGTGGCAATGAAATTAGGGATGAAATAAGGTACTTAATAAAATCAGAATATATTAATTCATGTAACTTCATTTAAATAACATGAAAATTTACAAAAAGATAAAAACTTATTGTTCGAAGAGTGTCTCGAAACTTATTTTGCAAGATAGAATTTTAAAAAGGTCTCACAACTAAACTTTATTACCGCCCTTGATATCCAATCTTAGTTTTCTTATTCAATAAAGTTAAACATTTTAGAAAGCTATAAGAAAGTCGAGTTTTTCATTTTTCTACATTTTAAACCTTTTTTCATGGTTTGGACTATGGTCTAAATTTGAAAAATTTCTATCTAGAAAATTTGTTAGGGTTGGTAGGACACTCTCATTTATTTCTGATCTCCAAACAGCAGTTTACATACTGCAGTTTAAGAGTCAGTGAGCCAGTAAGTATATTATCTGTCTGGGAGACATTTCGTGCTGTTATCAGGAAGCGACAACTCAATCGTGAAATTCTTTGTTTGAATTTGGTTCCACCACCTGTTGCACTGCTATCTCGTTTGCTATTCAATCATTATTATTTGATTTATTTTTGATCCCACGCAACGGTATCCACCGTTTTAAGTTTTGTTCTTTTGTTGTATTGATTCCATTTTTTGAAGCAAGTTCAGTTTAGTGACTTAATTACATTTAGATTTTATTTAAAATATTTCTTTTAAGGCTTTATCTACTGTAAAGGGTTGTAATTGATGGATGAAAGGATGAATTTTAATTCATTAATTTGATATTTGTCAGAATTTTAAAAGTAGTGATATGGGTCGCTGCTGTGTGTGTAGAATTCTCAAGGGGAATGTAGATAAATAATAATACTTTCACTCACGGTTTATTATTTTCCACAAATAAAATAGATCCAAAAATATAGTTCAAGTCATTAAAATTCAAGAAGGAAATACTTAACAAGAAGGAATATACGTAGGGATAGAGAGAAAGGCGTAGAGAAGTTCAAAACGTACTAAGTAAACAAAGTTTTGCACACACGTAAATGTTTCATAAAAAACATCCACAAGCCAAAGCGGTAATCTCTACGCGTTGCAGCACGTAAGCGACTGGTCTAGGGGGCGGTACGTTGGCACAACCGGCCTGCGTCTTCTGCCACACGAGATGACTCCAGAATGTAGTTGCGAATCGTCTACCAATCGGTAAGTACTGTGGTTAGTATGATGTTATGGTAATACCTAGTTTATGTATATATGGGTGTGAGTTAAAAGTTCTCTGCAGTGACATTTAACTTAGTTGACATTTGAACTCCTCGTGGAATGAGACTAATTATTTATTGCTTAATATAGGAATAGATAACTTTCGTAGATTTATTTATTGGCGATGGTATTATATAAAAACCTTTAAAATGAAAACGTCCAGAAATAAAAAGAGAAAATACGTGATGGATTCGAGTAGCTCTATTCATAAAGTTTACACACGTGTGGGTAGCTGTTATAACTGTTAATCGATTTATCGGTTGTAGCGTAAGTCTCACGTGTACTTTGCCCTGCGGCTTGTTTGGTCACATTTAAATATCCAATATATTATCCACTAGATTTTGCTTTTGTCGGAAAACGATATTATTTCGAAGAATCACTGCCCATGTTCACCTGTTAATTTTATTCCACATCTTGACCTACGTAATTTAGTAGGATATGTCATCATTTCAAGAAGTTTTTGTCGACGATTTCTTTCTCGTGATATTAAATTGCTTATGAAATGACACATACCGATACATTTATTACTGGTGTTGGTTGCTTCTTTACCACTTGCTCATCAACGAAGCGCTTCACTTTTAGAAATGTAAAATAGCAACTAGCTAAAAACTGATGTCGCTGATTTATGGCTAAAACGTCTTAAGTAAAGATGCAATTTAAATCAGCCTATATTACAGAAGCTCCAGTATGGTGACCGCAGCGTTAGTCTTCATAGACCTCGCAATTTACTTAGTCCTGATTGGAAAAGCCGAATGCTAACAGCTCTCACATCCCCCGAATCAATTTATTTATTATCATATTTCATACTGATATTGTTTCACGTTAAATGCTAGAGCTTAAAGAGAACGTGCGATTCTTGATTGTTTAAAGTTTAACAATAAAATGATTTGTCAGGTTTTCTGAAGTGCTTGACCGGAGCTGTTTTGTTTCCTTTTGAACAAAAGAGCACATTTGGCCAAAATCAGAAAAAGGTTAAGCAGACGCCGAAGTTTTAATAAACCGCCATAAATGAAATATTTTGGCGCGTAATTTATACACAGTGATAGCGCTCAACATACTTAATTGTCAGGACTGAATACAGACTATAATTTGAGAAACTTGTTCCTTTTAGGGTGTCGGTTTTTTATGCTATATTGGCAATATTATTTCACAGAAAACGTATAACGGTCAATGAATGTTTTTTTTTGCATCAATCCGCAATCGATGTTTTTTTAAGAAAACTTATGTCGGAGGCTTGCTTAATATCAGGATTACTACATTAGAATTACTACATTGTCTCCTTCTACTTTTATTACTACAACCAATCATAAGTCTACTGTTGAACATAGACCTCCCCCTCCCTCCAAAGTTTGGCACAAAGAAAAACTAGTGCGTGTTGCCAGGGATGACTTACGGAACTGAATTATGATCCATCACTGCTGGCCGTACGAGTATACACAAAGTTATACACAATTTATCATATGGATTATACAGCCATATAGATTTTAGTAATCCTTTTAGACTATCAGAGCCGAGTATAGCTGCAGCGTGGCTCTACCACGTATACAAGATGAATTATCACCTTTACTGAGAGGTAATGCTTTACAGTCTGTGATTAAGCCACTCCCCTAAACACTTGTGACCAGAAACGAGCAGTTCAAGCTGTTCTCTTTGACTGCAGAAAAAGGTGAAAGAGTGATGTGATCTACCCTGACAGACTCATAGACAAAAAATCCTACAACCTATTAGAAAATATACTGGAAAATTCATACTTGTATAATATAGTTTAGTAAATTACTAAGTAAACGTCTCGAGAAACTTCCATCCCAATAAGTTTCATTTTATTTAGAATTGAAGAAGAAAAGGTTTTATTTATATTAGAGATCTTGATGGTTGGCTAGAAACAAACTAGTGAGCCATAGAGCCATAGAGTCACTGAGACAAAAATTTAAAGAAATTAATATATTAACTCTGGCCTCTCAATACATTTATGAAAATGTAATGTACGTACACAAAAATAAAAGTAGTTTTGCGAAAGGACAGAGGTTTTTTTTTGCGAACCAGTGGTAAATTAAAAAAAGTGACCTTCAATAAGTATTTTTATAATCTACATTGAATAAAAAAAGTTTCTATTTCTATTTCTATATTTTTAACATGTATGATAATGTGGTATTAGAGTGTCCTGATATCTGACGGCTGCATCACCACTTACTATCAGGTGGGATAGCAGTCGAGCACTTGCTTACTCGTAGAATAGTTAAAAACCTACGCTGCTCACAGCATAACCGGTAAGACCAACTATCGCTATCCAATACGATCTTATATCGAAACTCTTTGGTGTAATTTCTGTTTTATGACGCACACGTTACCTTGCTATACGTCATGCCAATAAAAAAGAGCATGTATAGCACTATATAGGTAGAGGCGCTACTCTAAGAAATTTTAAAAAAGGAGACAAACGAATATATGTCTCACCTGGTGGTATGTAATTGCCGCCAGCCATGAAAATCGACATCATCAGAGGATTTGCAGGTACATAAGTGAAAAGGTTTAGTGACGAGCGTGCATCAAGACGGTGTGTTCGTTTAAACGATTTTATGGTATTTTATATTTTCATACTAATTATTATATCTCTATATATAATAATTAATTGCTGTCCGTTAATCTCGCCCATATTCGAAAACGGCTCGAACGATTTTGATGAATTTTTGTGTGTGTTTGAGTGAGACCCTGATTGGTTTGGATTAACAATTGGACTAGTGGTGGCGGCTGTTATCGAGACGCAGAAATATCCCGTGCGAAGTCGAGGCGGATCGCTAATAGTTAGGGTTTAGCTATAACGCAGACTTTTTTTTTTCAATATATGAAAAAAAAGTACAAGCAGTAAATATTGAAGTAATGATGATGTGACACATTATAGCACACGGTATTTTCTAGGCCGAAGAACACACCACAATCGTAACTTAATTTAAATTTGCACCGTTTCGTTCCGATCTGAAGAGTATAGAGAGCCATTATAATAACGGGATGTGAGGCTTTTCATCTTAATACTCTAAGTTGACAACGTAACTGTAGCCGTATTTGTATGGAGTTATCTACAGTAATCCATGTAAGGCAGTAGCTACTTACCATTAGGTGAGCTGCAGGTACTTTTCACCTCCGTTTTAAAAAAAATGCCTGCGATAAGTGAGCATGAGCATTTCGGGTTTGATTTTTGCTTTATGTATTTTTAAAGCTTACAGCTAGCCAACATTTCCATACCATTACAGCCCTTCAAAAGTCCACCGCTAAACTTCTCCATAGATTTATTTACTACTTTTATTATTATTACAGCATATATAACATACATCTGTTATCAGAAAGATGCTGCTGCTCAACTCGTGGTGAGGTCATTTTACTTTTATGTGTTTTGATCACATATTAATCTTAACCTTTAAAAAAATGTTGTGCGAATAAATTTTGTCTTTTAGCGTGTCAAACAGTAGACAAAACTAATTTGCTGTATAAAAGACTCTAAAAGACTGTCATAACAAATCCATTTAGATGGAAAATTGGCGTGACGAGTCACTTACGTAGCTATGATGTATTAAAGTTCAAAAAATGGATATATTTTTCTCTTTATATTTTTTCTTAAAAACGTTAGTAATGCTTCAGGTGCAGAAATACAACGTGGTAGTCTAAATTACTTGTAAATATTTTTACACGCGCGAATTCAATATTATTTTAGTATTTTATCAGACTAGCAAAGAAAATAAAAGATGGCGCGCTGCACGCGTTTCAATATATGTAAAAACCAAGCTACATAACCAGGAATAACACGCACTCATACTATATACACATGTATCATCAGTCACTTGCAATAAATTTTTCGGTTCTATAAACAAATAAAAAAAAGACGTATGCGCGAGTCATGAAATTTAGTATGGTTTGGAAATCACTTGAAATGTGTGCAGCGCTCCCTTAATCTTTCTTTGTTAGCGCGTATTTTGAGTTTTAGCATTAAAAATAACGCTTATCTGTTTTGCCTAAATAATAGATAGTTAGATTAGTAGATTCAAAAACAAAATATACGATAGAAATAATATCACATTTAATATTTATTTTTTGTATCTTTGTATATTGTATATCTTTGTATCTTTATATATATCTTTGTATGTGTCCAGTTATTTTTCTATATCTGTGTTTGTTTATTATTTGCTTGCTGATTTTTGTTTTTATTAACACAGTATTAGCTCACTAAGTTACGATCGTTACTAACAAGGCAATGGTTTGAAATAAATAAATTCATTAATTTATTCTGTAATATTTTGTCCATAACCTACTTAAATTTGTTCTAAGATTTACTTAAAACGTGTAAGTAACGTAAAAAAAGTGCAAAATATAGTAAAAAATAGTAAAATTGTCGTATATGTAGCCCAATGCATTTCCTCGTGTATATCTGACACGACCGGAGAGAGATCAGAGTTTTAACTCTATAAATTCTGAAATTCAGTTCACAATGGAGTTAGAGGCAAACATTTCCTTAGCTTTTCTAGATGAGTTAGTAATTCGGAATCCTGATAACACCTTGAGCCATACTGTGTATAGAAAAAAGACCCATACAGATAGATATCTTATCTATCTTCTATAAAAAATAAATAAGTTTAGAAATAATCTACATTGTGAAGTATTAAAATATAACTGTTACAATTAAATAATGTGGTATCGGCATATCAGATCATCAACCCTTTCGTGCCGTGGCATCTTAAAAATTGACTACGGGTTTTCCACAAAGACATCAAGGCTTCCGATGGTGTGAAGATAACTATCCCGATTACACTGTTAACAACAGTTCTTATATCAGGTGCCTCTTAATTAATGGATAACCTTGAAATATGTCACGGAGCAAATTTTGGCTATTCAGAAAAATAGAAAAAATATTATCCCAAAATATGTTGTTTATTTAAACTAATTATATCCTTACGCCACTACTAACAGTTTTATAAAAAAACATTGTGTTATGTAATTGTTTTAAAACGCGAAAACAATTTGAGTTTGTTCAATAACAAAAAATATAAAATAAAAAATAATATATTATGTTGTACGTCGGAGCCCAACAATGTTTACTTTCTCTAATTAATACACCCTGTATGTTGTTGTGAAATACCCAAAGTGAGTAAACGAATTCAAAATAACGTAAATTGTGCTGTTTAATAATTGTTCCATTTGCTACATATTTGAAAGCTGATGTCTGTCAGGCAAACAAAACCACATTATAACATCCAACGTATTGTGGATATTGTTTGTTCATTATGCTTGCTCGACGAGGGCATTTGGGGTTTTGATTGTATCTGACATCGCTTTAAATTACACAAACTTAAATTATCAAACCACTGTTGCGCGTGGTAAGTAAATATTTATATTACTTAGGGATTACAATCTAAATATCTCAGAGTGAAAAGTTTATCGTTAAATCTTTTATGTTTTACATTTAATGGCTTAGAATACAATAAGGAATGTTTTATCTGATGTTAATATTTATTGTTCCGAATTGATATATACGAGCGACCCGTCCAGGTTTTGTAAGCGGAACACAAATTATTACCAGTTGAATTACTTGTCGGTCCATATCGTTGATTTGAATGCCTGGATAACACATCGTAGGGGTTGAGTATCGTCTCAGTCAATATCTCGTTGATCTAGTGTTCATTAATCAAGAGGTCAAGATCAGTTATTGGGTTTTTCTATCAACATATTCTCAGTAAAATCCCTGCCTCAGAAATCAAGTAATGCCTTGAAATAATACTAATTTTTACGGAATTTGTCGCGTATATTTAACTTTTTAAATATCCATCGTTACTAGCACTTTACAGCACCCATGGTCACGGGGGGACTGAGATGTTCAACGTCCAGATGTCATAGTTAACCGCGGTTACCATAGATTAAAGTTTAACTTTTGTTCCGATCTATGCAGTATGAACTTATGGTATCTTGAAGTCTTGCAGTTGTATGCTTGGGTTGGGATTTTATTTTATTTATTATAGGATCCCAAGCAGATGGTAGCACCCAGCCATCTTCTCTATTGAAATTAGGAGTTGTTTTTTGATTTCAATAGCCTCGCGAATCATCCTTGGAAGGAATCGGTGTTCTTTAGCGAGGATCTGCGGTCTATCAAATCTGATGTAGTGACGGGGGCGATCCTGTACGTGTTCACAGACTGCAGACTTCCCGAAGCGTCGATGCTTCACATCAGCTATATGTTCTAAAGAACGCGGGTTTTAATTGATCTATTAGTTTGTCCTATGTAGGAGCATATATGCATCTTGCAGAGGGGCGTTACACTTGACTGATGCTAAAAACTGACCAATCTTCTTCGGGGGCTTGAAGTATGTTTTGATGGAAGCGCGCTTCAAGATGTAGCCAATCTTGACAGTGACTCCTCTAACTTATGGCAGTATAGCAGGTACACGCTCGACTGTGGCCGGCTATCACACGTAGGCGCGGGACCAGAAGCTTGTTGTTATGCAAAATTTGCTTGACGTGGTGGAGCTCGGCAGCCAGGTGTTTACTGCCACAGATCCTTCGTGCTCTCTGAAACAAGGATTTACCCAGGGTAGTCAACTATGAAGGATGGTGATGAGAATCACCGTTTAAATATCTATCTCTATGGGTCTTTTTTCTATACACAGTATGGCTCAAGGTGTTATCAGGATTCCGAATTACTAACTCATCTAGAAAAGCTAAGGAATTGTTTGCCTCTAACTCCATTGTGAACTGAATTTTAGAATTTATAGAGTTAAAACTCTGATCTCTCTCCGGTCGTGTCGGATATACACGAGGAAATGCATTGGGCTACATATACGACAATTTTACTATTTTTTACTATATTTTGCACTTTTTTTACGTTACTTACACGTTTTAAGTAAATCTTAGAACAAATTTAAGTAGGTTATGGACAAAATATTACAGAATAAATTAATGAATTTATTTATTTCAAACCATTGCCTTGTTAGTAACGATCGTAACTTAGTGAGCTAATACTGTGTTAATAAAAACAAAAATCTGCAAGCAAATAATAAACAAACACAGATTTAGAAAAATAACCGGACATATACAAAGATATATATATAAAGATACAAAGATATACAATATACAAAGATACAAAAAATAAATATTAAATGTGATATTATTTCTATCGTATATTTTGTTTTTGAATCTACTAATCTAACTATCTATTATTTAGGCAAAACAGATAAGCGTTATTTTTAATGCTAAAACTCAAAATACGCGCTAACAAAGAAAGAT
The DNA here is from genome assembly GCA_907164705.1 of Parnassius apollo. Taxonomy (NCBI): domain Eukaryota; kingdom Metazoa; phylum Arthropoda; class Insecta; order Lepidoptera; family Papilionidae; genus Parnassius; species Parnassius apollo. Next base: position 3,091,251 of record CAJQZP010000987.1, read on the forward strand.
TGAGGGAGCGCTGCACACATTTCAAGTGATTTCCAAACCATACTAAATTTCATGACTCGCGCATACATCTTTTTTTATTTGTTTATAGGACCGAAAAATTGATTACAAGACCTGAGTGCGTGTTATTCCTGGTTATGTAGCTTGGTTTTTACATATATTGAAACGCGTGCAGCGCGCCATCTTTTATTTTCCTTGCTAGTCTGATAAAATACTAAAATAATATTGAATTCGCGCGTGTAAAAATATTTACAAGTAATTTAGACTACCACGTTGTGTTTCTGCACCTGAAGCATTACTAACGTTTTTAAGAAAAAATATAAAGAGAAAAATATATCCATTTTTGAACTTTAATACATCATAGCTACGTAAGTGACTCGTCACGCCAATTTTCCATCTAAATGGATTTGTTATGACAGTCTTTTAGAGTCTTTTATACAGCAAATTAGTTTTGTCTACTGTTTGACACGCTAAAAGACAAAATTTATTCGCACAACATTTTTTTAAAGGTTAAGATTAATATGTGATCAAAACACATAAAAGTAAAATGACCTCACCACGAGTTGAGTAGCAGCATCTTTCTGATAACAGATGTATGTTATATATGCTGTAATAATAATAAAAGTAGTAAATAAATCTATGGGGAAGTTTAGCGGTGGACTTTTGAAGGGTTGTAATGGTACGGAAATGTTGGCTAGCTGTAAGCTTTAAAAATACATCAAGCAAAAATCAAACCCGAAATGCTCATACTCACTTATCGCAGGCATTTTTTTTAAAACGGAGGTGAAAAGTACCTGCAGCTCACCTAATGGTAAGTAGCTACTGCCTTACATGGATTACTGTAGATAACTCCATACAAATACGGCTACAGTTACGTTGTCAACTTAGAGTATTAAGATGAAAAGCCTCACATCCCGTTATTATAATGGCTCTCTATACTCTTCAGACCGGAACAAAACGGTGCAAATTTAAATTAAGTTACGATTGTGGTGTGTTCTTCGGCCTAGAAAATACCGTGTGCTATAATGTGTCACATCATCATTACTTCAATATTTACTGCTTGTACTTTTTTTTCATATATTGAAAAAAAAAAGTCTGCGTTATAGCTAAACCCTAACTTGTTAAATCCATCACATTTTGAACAGCCGCTATTCTTAACAGTATGAATGCGATTAGCGATCCACCCCGACTTCGCACGGGATATTTCTGCGTCTCGACAACAGCCGCCACCACTAGTCCAATTGTTAATCCAAACCAATCAGGGTCTCACTCAAACACACACAAAAATTCATCAAAATCATTCGAACCGTTTCCGAATATGGGCGAGATTAACGGACAGCAATTAATTATTATATATAGGGATATAATAATTAGTATGAAAATATAAAATACCATAAAATCGTTTAAACGAACACACCGTCTTGATGCACGCTCGTCACTAAACCTTTTCACTTATGTACCTGCAAATCCTCTGATGATGTCGATTTTCATGGCTGGCGGCAATTACATACCACCAGGTGAGACATATATTCGTTTGTCCCCTTTTTTAAAATTTCTTAGAGTAGCGCCTCTACCTATATAGTGAAGACACATGCTCTTTTTTATTCGCATGACGTATAGCGAGGTAACGTGTGCGTCATAAAACAGAAATTACACCAAAGAGTTTCGATATAAGATCGTATTTGATAGCGTTAGTTGGTCTTACCGGTTATGCTGTGAGCAGCGTAGGTTTTTTAACTACTCTACGAGTAAGCAAGTGCTCGACTGCTATCCCACCTGGTAGTAAGTGGTGATGCAGCCGTCAGGTATCAGGACACTCTAATACCACATTATCATACATGTTAAAAATATAGAAATAGAAATAGAAATAGAAACTTTTTTATTCAATGTAGATTATAAAAATACTTATTGAAGGTCACTTTTTTAATTTACCACTGGTTCGCAAAAAAAAACCTCTGTCCTTTCGCAAAACTACTTTTATTTTTGTGTACGTACATTACATTTTCATAAATGTATTGAGAGGCCAGAGTTAATATATTAATTTCTTTAAATTTTTGTCTCAGTGACTCTATGGCTCTATGGCTCACTAGTTTGTTTCTAGCCAACCAACAAGATCTCTAATATAAATAAAACCTTTTCTTCTTCAATTCTAAATAAAATGAAACTTATTGGGATGGAAGTTTCTCGAGACGTTTACTTAATAATTTACTAAACTATATTATACAAGTATGCGTAATTTTCCAGTATATTATCTAATAGGTTGTAGGATTTTTTGTCTAGGAGTCTGTCAGGATAGATCACATCACTCTTTCACCTTTTTCTGCAGTCAAAGAGAACAGCTTGCACTGCTGTATTCTGGTCACAAGGGTTTAGGGGAGTGGCATAATCACAGACTGTAAAGCATTACCTCTCAGTAAAGGTGATAATTCATCTTGTATACGTGGTAGAGCCACGCTGCAGCTATACTCGGCTCTGATAGTCTAAAAGGATTACTAAAATCTATATGGCTGTATAATCCATATGATAAAATGTATATAACTTTGTGTATACTCGTACGGCCAGCAGTGATGGATCATAATTCAGTTCCGTAAGTCATCACTGGCAACACGCACTAGTTTTTCTTTGTGCCAAACTTTGGGGGGGAGGGGGGAGGTCTATGTTCAACAGTAGACTTATGATTGGTTGTAGTAATAAAAGTAGAAGGAGACAATGTAGTAATTCTAATGTAGTAATCCTGATATTAAGCAAGCCTCCGACATAAGTTTTCTTAAAAAAACATCGATTGCGGATTGATGCAAAAAAAAAAACATTCATTGACCGTTATACGTTTTCTGTGAAATAATATTGCCAATATAGCATAAAAAACCGACACCCTAAAAGGAACAAGTTTCTCAAATTATAGTCTGTATTCAGTCCTGACAATTAAGTATGTTGAGCGCTATCACTGTGTATAAATTACGCGCCAAAATATTTCATTTATGGCGGTTTATTAAAACTTCGGCGTCTGCTTAACCTTTTTCTGATTTTGGCCAAATGTGCTCTTTTGTTCAAAAGGAAACAAAACAGCTCCGGTCGATCACTTCAGAAAACCTGACAAATCATTTTATTGTTAAACTTTAAACAATCAAGAATCGCACGTTCTCTTTAAGCTCTAGCATTTAACGTGAAACAATATCAGTATGAAATATGATAATAAATAAATTGATTCGGGGGATGTGAGAGCTGTTAGCATTCGGCTTTTCCAATCAGGACTAAGTAAATTGCGGGGTCTATGGAGACTAACGCTGCGGTCACCATACTGGAGCTGCTGTAATATAAGCTGATTTAAATTGCATCTTTACTTAAGACGTTTTAGCCATAAATCAGCCACATCAGTTTTTAACTAGTTGCTATTTTATATTTCTAAAAGTGAAGCGCTTCGTTGATGAGCAAGTGGTAAATAAGCAACCAACACCAGTAATAAATGTATCGGTATGTGTCATTTCATAAGCAATTTAATATCACGAGAAAGAAATCGTCGACAAAAACTTCTTGAAATGATGACATATCCAACTAAATTACGTAGGTCAAGATGTGGAATAAAATTAACAGGTGAACATGGGCAGTGATTCTTCGAAATAATATCGTTTTCCGACAAAAGCAAAATCTAGTGGATAATATATTGGATATTTAAATGTGACCAAACAAGCCGCAGGGCAAAGTACACGTGAGAGTTACGCTACAACCGATAAATCGATTAACAGTTATAACAGCTACCCACACGTGTGTAAACTTTATGAATAGAGCTACTCGAATCCATCACGTATTTTCTCTTTTTATTTCTGGACGTTTTCATTTTAAAGGTTTTTATATAATACCATCGCCAATAAATAAATCTACGAAAGTTATCTATTCCTATATTAAGCAATAAATAATTAGTCTCATTCCACGAGGAGTTCAAATGTCAACTAAATTAAATGTCACTGCAGAGAACTTTTAACTCACACCCATATATACATAAACTAGGTATTACCATAACATCATACTAACCACAGTACTTACCGATTGGTAGACGATTCGCAACTACATTCTGGAGTCATCTCGTGAGCAGAAGACGCAGGCCGGTTGTGCCAACGTACCGCCCCCTAGACCAGTCGCTTACGTGCTGCAACGCGTAGAGATTACCACTTTGGCTTGTGGATGTTTTTTATGAAACATTTACGTGTGTGCAAAACTTTGTTTACTTAGTACGTTTTGAACTTCTCTACGCCTTTCTCTCTATCCCTACGTATATTCCTTCTTGTTAAGTATTTCCTTCTTGAATTTTAATGACTTGAACTATATTTTTGGATCTATTTTATTTGTGGAAAATAATAAACCGTGAGTGAAAGTATTATTATTTATCTACATTCCCCTTGAGAATTCTACACACACAGCAGCGACCCATATCACTACTTTTAAACTTCTGACAAATATCAAATTAATGAATTAAAATTCATCCTTTCATCCATCAATCACAACCCTTTACAGTAGATAAAGTCTTAAAAGAAATATTTTAAATAAAATCTAAATGTAATTAAGTCACTAAACTGAACTTGCTTCAAAAATGGAATCAATACAACAAAAGAACAAAACTTAAAACGGTGGATACCGTTGCGTGGGATCAAAAATAAATCAAATAATAATGATTGAGTAGCAAACGAGATAGCAGTGCAACAGGTGGTGGAACCAAATTCAAACAAAGAATTTCACGATTGAGTTGTCGCTTCCTGATAACAGCACGAAATGTCTCCCAGACAGATAATATACTTACTGGCTCACTGACTCTTAAACTGCTGTATGTAAACTGCTGTTTGGAGATCAGAAATAAATGAGAGTGTCCTACCAACCCTAACAAATTTTCTAGATAGAAATTTTTCAAATTTAGACCATAGTCCAAACCATGAAAAAAGGTTTAAAATGTAGAAAAATGATAAAATGAAAAACTCGACTTTCTTATAGCTTTCTAAAATGTTTAACTTTATTGAATAAGAAAACTAAGATTGGATATCAAGGGCGGTAATAAAGTTTAGTTGTGAGACCTTTTTAAAATTCTATCTTGCAAAATAAGTTTCGAGACACTCTTTGAACAATAAGTTTTTATCTTTTTGTAAATTTTCATGTTATTTAAATGAAGTTACATGAATTAATATATTCTGATTTTATTAAGTACCTTATTTCATCCCTAATTTCATTGCCACCCTTTCAATATCAATTGTCATTGTGCAGATATGTATTGGTAAACCTTTTTCTAGACAGTGACAAATTCAACGGCATTCGCGTCTGTTGCAAACGTGCGAAAATAATCTCGCAGTCGAACTCTGTCAGGAATGCGCACACCCGCTACTACACCTCGTGGACCACGTACGACGCGGTCTGTATAGGAATAGAGCATACATAGATTCGCGTGCGAATTGTTTAGTTTTATATGTTACTGTACTATTCACTAACGAAATATCACATAAATCAATTTTAATATGTGTATATTATAATAACACTGTTTGAACCATTACGCGTTATATTCGAACCATTGTGTAGGATTGTGTGACTGTAGGATTTGAAAAAACGGTATACAGAATTCATAATTCGAGATAATTTCAATTCATCGTCACCAACTCAAGTATCAACTTTAAGTTGTATATGTTGAGTTGATTTTGAACTGATAATTTGTATTAAAAATGTTTTAATATATATATATATATATATATATATATATATATATATATATATATATATATATATTTAATATATAATTTATTTTTTCAATGAAATAAATCTACTCCCTGCAGTTTCACATTTTCCACTCTCTCCGCCTAGTGACTCAGAGTTGCTACACCAACCGGAAATAAACCGACTACAGAAATAAAATATATTCTTTACTAATATCTTTCTTGTTCTAATCACTTATTTTTGATGAAATTATGTTTACGACAATAATTTGTATTAAATCATATACGTGATTATTTTATTGAATTTTCACATAAACTTCAGAAGTAGAGTGTTTCTAACCGTAGTAAATAATTTTCTATGCCTAAACACCCAAAATCATGACAGAAACAAGTGATCCCATTGGTAGATTTTTACCTCCCACATCTCTGGTGGAAAACCACCCTTAAGTAAGGAAAATCGAAAATAAAATAATTAAATCGCTCTACTGTAATCGCCTTTATAAAAAGAAAGAGAAAATATAAAAAAGAGAAAATCTAAAGTAAACACATGGCTTGAGTCTCTTTAAATGGAGCACCTTGCGAATGTTTGGGTATTTTTATTTATTTTCTTGTTCCGGTATATTATTCTGTCATTTTTCGGTACCACGTAAGGTGGCTCGCATTGATTTACCTCTTTTAAATGGTGGGTCAACCAGTTCTGGCAAAACGCAGTTGAAATAGAATGACGATAATTATTTTAGCTCCATTCGTTCCCACAAGAATTGAAAAACTTTATAAATTGTTTAAATTTCTATTTTTTGATCGCCATACCAGAGCTCGAGTATATGTTATGGTATTTTAGATATATGCATTTGCCCTCACACTTGTATAAATTAATAAGATTTTTTTTAATGTGTGTCTGTATTTTTACCACTTTTCAGAAATTCTTTTGTCCTTCCAGAAGACGCCAGTTTCAACGGGGTTTTCTCTATGACTCTTGATCTTCCTCGTAATGAGGCAATGTTTTGGTGAGATAATGTTTTATTTCTGTTCAACAAAAATAAGCTCATAGTTAGAGAAAAGAAGTTTTCAAAACAAACTTTTATTGTTTCATCAAGGAAATTGTAAGGAAATAATTAAGTTGAAGCGTTGCATTGCTAACCAGCACGGCCGATAGCTTTGGTTCACCCGATCCCTAATAAGGCAACCGCTCACACCCGTTCAACTACAGGCCTAACGCCATCACCTCCTTGCTCTCCAAAAGAATGGAAACCATTATAAACTGCCCGTTCATGAGGTACCTTAAGGATCACATGCTGATTAATGACCGCCAATACAGTTTTCTTCAAAACCAATTAGCTAGTGATCTTCTTTTCTGCCTGACTCATAGATGGATGGAGGCAGCGTCCAAGGATAGCCATTGGCCGATAGTTTGGACATAGCAAAGGCCTCTAATCGGGATTGGCAGAAAGTGCTTCTTTCACAGCTCCCTACCTATGAGCTTCTCGAGAAATTGTACAATTGTATCACCAGTTTCCTTGCTGTTCGGGGCATCTAGGTCGTACAGACAGTGCATGCTATGATTACAAACTTAGTCGATATATCAAATAATGTGCAGTTTCGTGGTCACTTGTAAGGGAAAGCCAAATTGGCCTCTAAAAAGCTTGGCGTGCTCAGCAAAGCGGGACAATATTTCATGCCAGCACACCGCTTGCAACTTTACAAGGCGTAGTTTCGGCCCCACATGTACCACTGTTCTCATATCTGGGCCGGGGCACCCAGTGCAAGTTCCTTCCACTTGACCGCATCCAGCACAGAGCTGTTCGGATCGTCGGCGACCGAGCTCTTTCAGATCGGTTTGACTCACTGGCACTGCGAAGAGATGTTGCATCACTTTTCCTATTTTATCGCATCTACCACGAGATGATTGGCGATCCACCACTGTTCGATTAAGAAGAAGTTATGTTCCTCGCACAACTTCCTAGTAGAATCGACTACTACCAAAGATTTTTACGGGCCGATACGACTTAGCGACCTTCAATAAAAGAGCCTTCTCGTTTTCAAAAAGCAGGCAAGGCATCTTCAATTCCCCTGGTGTTGCAGCTGTTCATGGACGGCGGTAGTCACTTACTGTCGGGTGAGCCACCTCCTCTATAAAAAAATCATGTGACTTTATACGATAAAATTAATAATTTCGGAACTCACAATTTTAGAGGTTTGAAAAACCAAATTCGCAATAAAATACTTAAGGAAAAGTTTTTTTTTTAATTCTTTATTGAAATGCAAATAAAAAAGATCCTTAGACTTTTTTACGATAAAGTTAATGTTTTCAGTTCAGTTCAGATTTTTAAACGTTTGAATAATTCCAAATTTCAATTCCAAACAAAGGATACTTTTGAGTCATTCATTTGAGTCATTATTTAAAAATTTATATATAAAAGGTATTTTCTTCTTAATTCTTTAGGTAATAGTTAATGATATTCTTAAACGAGAATTAAAAAATCATTTTTATACATTTCGATAAAATTAATAATTTTGGAATTTACAATTTTAAAGGTTAGAAAATACCAAACTTAGATACTTTTGACCCAATAAAATACATAAAGAAAAAGAATAAATTATAAAAGATGTATTTTGATATTCTTTAACGAAATACAATTGAACAAGGCCCTTAGACATTTTTACGATAAATAGTAGAAATTTGATAATATTCTTAAGCGAGAATTAAAAAATTCATATTTTATATATTTCTTTATATATTTTAATGAGTCAAAAATATCTAAATATGAGATTTTTCAAACATGTAAATGAAATCAAATCAATTTTATTGTGATCCCTATACTTTTTTACGATAAAGTTAATGTTTTCAGTTCAGTTCAGATTTTTAAACGTTTGAATAATTCCAAATTTCAATTCCAAACAAAGGATACTTTTGAGTCATTCATTTGAGTCATTATATAAAAATATATATATAAAAGGTATTTTCTTCTTAATTCATTAGGTAATAGTTAATAATATTCTTAAACGAGAATTAAAAAATCATTTTTTATACATTTTGATAAAATTAATAATTTTGGAATTTACAATTTTAAAGGTTAGAAAATACCAAATTCGGATACTTTTGACCAATAAAATACATAAAGAAAAAGAATAAATTATAAAAGATGTATTTTGATATTCTTTAACGAAATACAATTGAACAAGGCCCTTAGACATTTTTACGATAAATAGTAGATAGTTAATATTAATAATTTAGAGATAAATAGCAGAAAGTTGATAATATTCTTAAGCGAGAATTAAAAAAATCATATTTTATATATTTCTTTATTATTTTAATGAGTCAAAAATATCTAAATATGAGATTTTTCAAACATGTAAATGAAATCAAATCAATTTTATTGTGATCAACAGGTTATAGGCTGTTTCATTATCACATGCAAACGGCTTCAATTTTAGTAATGTAAAAGTATAATTAAATGAATAAAAAATTAGATTTAATATTTATAGAATTTCATTAATTTAGTCATATTTAATAAATTAAAGAAAAATTCTTGAAATGAATATAATACATTCTCGGTTGAAAATTTTAGTAGATTATTTTTAAAACAATCTAGTTCTTGATGGTGTCGTGTATCCTCACATAATTTCTTGTAGCTTTGGAGCCATAACAAATAAGTTCTGCCCATACGAGGCTATGATATATTATATGTGTTAGACGATCAATTCGCCCCTCACTAAAAAAATGGATAAAGAGGCATTCGTGGAGTCCTACAAAAATTACCGTTTCGTAAATGTATAGCACCGATAGGGCCAAAATTTTATATTAAGTTCCTTGAAATGTGGCTTAAAATTATCCATTCGTTTTATGCCACATATTGCCCGTTCAGAGCGTGTTGTGTCTTAAAAACTATTTCTACTTTACTATCGTTACCCCAGAAGATAAGACCATATCTAATAATTAGTGCTACATATCCATCGTAAGCTATCAATAATTATTTTTGTTTAATGTTTTTTTTAGTCCATATAAAGCATATGAGAAATTAGCCATTTTTTACTAACAATTTCTGGTTACGCCAAACGCATATTTGTAGATTATATTAGCTGGTATCCTTCCCTATCACTCAATCTTCTTCCGGCATGAGCACGCCTCCAATAGGAGGCCAGATAAGTGGTGTTATTTGGGCGACCAATAGGACGCGCTTGGCCGAAGTGAAAGGTAGAAACACGCCACCGGCCGGCTTGTTGTTGTCGACGTGCCGCCGCCGCGCTACATAGTCGAGGGCCGTTGCTGGTTGTGATTGCACCTCTGTGGCAGTCGCTCCACTGAAGAACCGCTAACCACTACGTATAGTGAAAGTTATTGTCACGCACCACCGTAGCTACAACTTGTTACTTGTGCCATCTTACATCGGCTATAGAGAACCTCGCATACAGTCCACACAATCCAGCATAATAAAGTCAAGGCCCGACCCGGGAATCGAACCCGGGACTCTATCGCTCAACCACTTTCTGGTTCTTACGAGCCGGCTTATCATCGGGCAATTGACCTCACCACTTTCAATAATATTAATGTGGATACCAAGTAATTTATTACTACTCGTATATGTTTTGGTAATTTTCGGCATATTTTATTTTTATATTCATATCTGGGTGATCTGATTGCTTAAAACTCATTAGCTTAATTTTTTCTAGGTTTTATTTTGAATTGTTATTTTGTAGCCAGTTTGTTATACTTATCACACTCATTTTAATGTTAATTTCATTATTTTACGTAATTGTTACGTCATCAGCAAATAAAATAACGTCATTTTTATAGCATTAGTGGTAGTAATTATTTTAGTGAGTAGGTGTGTAAATTACAGCAAAAACTCCCAGATTCATTTGCAACCAACACGGCGATTGTTGGTCGCGTTGCTAATAGGGGTTCAGATATTATCTAATTTTATCCGATATGGTTCGAATTTCGATTGTTTTACAGTATTTATATTAAAGTGAAATTATTCAAATTATCATCACCATCATCATCACCATAACCATATCAGCACGTAATAAGTCCATTGGGGTTATTCCATTTATCCACCCTAAGAAATCCACCCTATGGTGGATACTTGAAATCACGTGTTCGTTTATCCACACCAGACGGGGTGGATAATCGGAATTCGTATATATTTTTTCTTCCGATTTTCCCCTTCGGCTATGTACAGTCGTTTATAAAAACATGATAGAAACTGACTCAAGATTACTTAGTAAACATTAACATGCTTATAAAAGCACATGAGGTCAAAACTGAAATACTTTTAAATTACATATCTATCATTCAATATGATATTTTTACGTCATTTTGGAGATATTTTATGTTCCAAAAAATGTTTTACTGCAAGTAATTTCAATTATATTTTATTGAAGTAGGTATATAAATTAAATAAATATATTGTTAATTATATAAAGACAATATTGGAAATAAAACGGTACTTAACAATTTTAAAAATGCCTTTCATTGAGAGACGAATTCTCTGGACATATTGCAGAATTTATAAATTACTTATTATTTTTTATACAAGGAAGTTTAATTTTCTTTAAATGCAATACATCAGTTGTTTTTTTCTGATTAAGTTCATGGTTATTATTAAAAATGAATAATATGTTAAAGTATGAATATATTTTCTATTGAACTGCAGTTGAGGTGGAAAGGCGGAACATAAATCAAAAGTGAATTCCGATTATCCACCCCGTCTAGGGTGGATAAACGAACATGCGTATCGGAATATCCACCCTAGGCTGGATTTCCTAGGGTGGATTTTTTAGGGTGGATTTCTTAGGGTGGATTTCCTAGGGTGGATTTCTTAGGGTGGATTTCTTAGGGTGGATAAACAGATTATCCCGTCCACTCTTGAACATAAGCTTTATTTATAGATTAGTGGCCAACAGCGAAAAAAGACTATTATAGGTCGCCCTTCGTTCCTGCGTGGTACCAGTACGAGGCAATCACCACCTTTATCCTAGACCTATCAAAACCTTTATTTTCCATTATTTGTTATTTCTGTGTGCTATACGACAGAGTTATTTTTGTCATTTTGCAAGCATCTCATACAAATAAATCTAGAGAATATAAACTTATACGCCCAGTATACTGCATTGTAAAGAACGCAAAAATAAACATACACAATATCTCACTTATAACTTAAGTTGGAATTAGGATATGTATACTTTAATTTAGATTCAAGCAATATATAGGTATTAAAAAAAGGAAGAATTTATAAATTCTTTAAACCTCAAGAATTCCTTAACTATATTTGTCACAAAAAAAGAATAAAATGTAAACAGAATTTCCGAAAATCGACCTAAGCTCACGTGCATAAACACAAGCAAGCAAAATCGGGATGCCGAAAAGGCCCTGAACCTAATGCCGTTAACTACTTGGAAACCAGTTGAAACATTTGCGATACAAACTTGGTCAATTTTATCGCGCTACAAGTTACAAGCTACCAATACACCCAATACAAGTAGTGCTACGCAAGCACCACTATAAAATAGCGCTAACTTCGTACATCACGACAAAGCTCACGATACCATCCTTACTATCTGATTTACCTGAAGTTTTCTACCTTGCACGACTTCCTTGTCGTATCGACAACCGCCAGCGACTATCCGAACAAATACGACTCAGGGACCTTCAAGACAATAGCCAAACCTTTATTAAATGGCCGGCCGTGCACCTGCAATTGCCCTGGTTTTTCAGTTGTACATAGGCGCCGATAACCATTTACTATCAGGTAAACCGCACGCACGTTTACCACTCCATACATAAAAAATCCTTGTAAATTGCATTTGACGTAGATATATATGAAAAGGTCTTTTTACCGTGTAGAGTTACGAAAAACTCTATAAAAACGAAGATCCTGAATGAAGTTAATTAACATATTTATATTATTTTTTATTTATTTATCAGATCAAAAAAATTACATTCAGATATAGGTCTAATTAACGTCTAAAAACCTCGAAGGTTAGAATTGATGCTAAATAATTAAGTTTAAGTCAGCGAAATGTATAAAACACAGTCTAAGTAAGTAGTTGGTATATGAGTAGGTAGAAGGTATACCAAGAATATAAAGACTAAAAAGATAAGGTAACAACTTAGTTAAAGTCTTTGAATATATATATATAGTTTCTTGCATTTTTATAAAGTAAACACCATTCCTTCTCATTAACACCTATAAATAGTAAAATAATGTGTAAATGAACAATCTCGAAAGGATTTAAAAATCGGTATGACGTATGATTCTCGTTCATAATAAATTATCTAAGTATTTTATACCACTTTGAATATATTTTATAATCATTTTTGTAAACACTGTAAGCGATTTTTGTTTAATAAATAAATAACAAGACTTAAGTTTAGTGTTAAAAAAATATATTTACATTACGGTAGGTTCGCACTAAAACTCATCTCGCCACCTACCGGAAATAGCAGAACAACTGGTGAAACTATTTGCATTTTGTAGAAGATGGGCAAACGAGCATGCGGCTTACCTGATGGTAAGTGACTACCGCCGCCCATAAACAACCGCAACACCAGGGGAATCGCAGGTGCGTTGCCGGCCTTTTAGAAAGGAGTAAGCTTTTTTCTTGATCGTTTTAAGCCGCATCAGTCCGGAAAAATCGCCGGTGGTGAACAACTAACTCCGCAGACAAGTTGTACGAGCACGAAAACTCCAAGTAAAACGCACAGTGGTGTACCGCCAAGCATCCAGATGGTGAGGATGGTATCGTGAATTTTGACGCGATGTGCGTTCGTGAAATTTGGCGGCTGGAACTATTCCAAATAATTCCTCAGAATACTCCCCTTGGTAAATGCCATAGAAAACGCAAAGAGATGCAACATCCCAACGCAGCGTTAGTGAATCGTGTCGATCAGAAAGAACTCGGGCGTTGACGATTTGACCTGCTCTCAGCTGGAGGCTGGAGCTGGCACTGCGTTGCCCTGCCTAGAAATTAGAAAAATGAAGCTGAACTTGCGTTTTGTAAGGTTCCAAGCGATGTGCCGGCATGAAATACTGTCTGTAAAGCTTGGCATGCTTGGCGGAGCATGCCAAGCTTTACAGACAGTATGGCTTAGCAAGATCCTCCGTTATGCCGAAAATATTGCAGCATTAATTTTGAAATAAATATATGGTAAAGCTGAGGATTAATGTTAAAGAATATGTTAGACGAAAACACGATTCCGTAAAATTTTCTCGATAGAAAAAAAATCCAAAGTTACCTCTAAATAAACAATAAATCGCTGTTATTCATAAAATACTTTAAATAAGATCATAAAACTTTGTATACTAACTGAACTAACTATAAAGCAGTGCTTATGTTATTTACTTTTTTTAAAATACCATTATTTTCACTGTAAAAAGAAATTACCTAAACTATCGGCGTCTTGAAGCTTGATTGCTGTCGCCCCGCCGTTAGTATCGCTTAGGCTTTTGAAGGGAGAAGTTGTGTCGCTTACGATCAGAATACACATTACGCAACAGGAAGTCGTAAAATTAAAATGGGAAATAACGGTGATAAAAATAAGAAGCGACTGAGTTGGCGTTAAGAAACAGGCATAAATATGATAAACCTAATGAAATAAGTATCTAACAACCTATCTACTTACAGTATTGGTGATTACAAACATGTCGGTACATAGCATACGACGCGCGGGGAAGTGGGGGCGAAATTAGAATTTGAGCTGACTTTATATATCCTCTTAAGGATAACTTTCAATATTTGTATTCCACTAACGATATTTAACGAGAGTTCCCCGTTCCCAAAATTGTCTTAAAATTCGTAATCCACCACATAGGAGTGGTTTCTATAATTTCTCCTGGAATGCCTTGCCTATTTATATCAAAAAAACTAATAACAAGAATTATTTTAAAAGACTAGTTCGAGAGTTCTGTCGTAAGAATAATATCACCTGACTATCCGACTACTGTTTTTGTTTCTCTCTTTCACTTTATAAGTAATATTTTGTATAATGTAGTTTAATATGTATTGTGTTATTTTATTTTTATCTCATAATATTTTATTTACTTATAGTTTTATATAGAAGTACCCGTTTATATATTTATTATTTATCCTATACTATATATTAAGTAAGTATGTATATTTTACTAACTATATATCTATTCTATTCATTTGCATTTTATTTTGTTTTATATCCTTATTATTTATTTATGAAGTCATTGATTACACCTGCCACAGTTTCTCAAATCATCCAGGGTTGACTGGCAGAGAATGCCATTAGGCATTGAGTCCGCCCTTTATATCCCTTAGTATATAAGGTGTATAATAAAGATTAAATAAATAAATAAATGGAAGGAATGACTGACAGAAGCTCCGTTGGACAGTTTTGGCGAGAGAACAGAATGCACGGGTTCCCAAAGGAAGGCGAATTAGTATCTCGTCAATTCTGCCGATGTGTTCAGACCTTGCCTTGGCAATGACTTTTTTGAAGAACCTGGAGGAGAATTATATTTTTAAGAACACTGTTGTTTACATCCCGAGACGTTGATGCGTCAGCCCAGGCCCGGTGGCACTTCTGCTTATAATGTGATGCTATTTTACAGGAGCGACCAAACCATGGCTGGGATCTGCCTCCGATGTGCACCACAGAGTATGAAATAAAAAATTCCATACCCTGAAGTACCACATCAGCGACTGAGTCAGCAACAACGTTGAGATCGTACCATGAGAAGCAAACCAGCCCCCAAGAGTAGGATGCGAAAAAAGACCGCATCCTATCCCAAATGACCTACCTAGGGTGTAGGCAGAAACCTGATATCCTTCCGGATGAGAGGTCAGCAGAAAGTCCAACAGAGAAGGTATGATCTTCCACATTCGGAATTCGCGTAGGCAAAGTAACCAGTTGTGTCAGATCATATGCCAAGGCAAAGTCATGATCAGATCTCCCCGCATGATTGGTTAAACGTGAACTGAGCCATTCGGCGTGGTGGGCATTGAAATCGCCAAGGATCACGATCTTTGTGGATAGGATCTGCTGTAGTACGCAATCTGTAGCCATTTAGGCGTGGTCGATGAGTCGGTCTGTTTCGCCATTACCCCTATGGGACCTATAGTGGCACTGGTAGGCGCGGGAATGTTCGTCGCTGTCTACGCGCAGCCATAGGATGGACAGGTCTGTACCTTCAAGACTACTGAGGCGTCGAAAACAGATGTCCTCTCTGACGTATACGCAAACTCCAGCCCAGGGAACAAAGGAATTCAAATTCAAAATTCACGGATAACGTGGCAGGGGTCGCCTCGGTATTGTTACTCCCCTTGCCTCGAGCAGTTTTAATCACGTGAGGAATTGTGCCCCCCCCCCCTCCCATATAATACGCGGGACAACCTGAGGAAGAGTAGGATAACTTAGTCATGGATGCTTAGCGAGGAATTCTCCGTCACCAGAGATGCTGATACCCTCCTGGGGTAGTTTATTAATTGATTCCGCTGCCATGTTAAAGGGGGAGGGAAGGTAATTGAGCCTTCGATCTACTAGTCTTAATATATCAAGTCTAAATTTATGTAAACCTTTAAAAGTTAAGAAGTAAGAAATTAATCCCAGTGATACCATTTACCTTGACCACAAAGTAAACTATATTTTCTTGTCAAGTCGGCTGACATTAAACTAAGGTTGTTAACTAGGTGTTAATAAAATTCTGGGTACGGTTCGCCCGACTGAATTAAATTCTATCACGCTTCTAATTGAAACATACGATATTAAATATGGAACTATGCATGCGCGTGTAACTTTAAAGAACACTATATATATTTTGAATCATTTACCTATTAATATTAATTGATTTCACCAGGATACACGATTGTTTGCAACTTAATTGGGATATATCATCATAACTTTATTTAAATCGCTTCAAAATATTCATATATACCTAATACACCCTCATGATTCAGTCAGTTAATTGATTTAAGCCGAATTAAAATCCCATCAGAAGTTTTTAACACTAGCGTGATCATACATACAGACTGACGCGTCCATATTTTTTAACGAAAGCCCTTTCCAATCCGAAAGTATAGGAAAGGGCGTTATCAACTTACATATATATGGGTTTTTCAACAAGAACTTTGTTTTCTAAAACAAAATAAAACAAAGAGTTTAGATGAAGATGATTCAAATTTTTATTGTATTACGAATAGAAAAGTTTGGCAATTATGAATGAAAAATGATATCTGGTAAATGTCCACCACGACCACGCTGACAGATGTCGATTCTTTCATCAAAGTTTTTAATCACTTTTTGGCAAAATGGCGAGTCTATTTCGTTAATCACGTCACGGATTTTGAGTTTTAAGGCCGCGATCGATTCGATTGGCTCCGTATAGACTCTGTCCTTAACATAGCCCCACAAAAAATAATCCAATGGTGTTAAATCACACGATCTGGCTCGCCATTTAACAGCTGAATTTCGTGAAATTATGCGATCGGGATATTTGGTTTGCAATAAATTGATCGTTTCGTTGGCTGTGTGACATGTGGCACCGTCCTGTTGAAACCACATGTTTGTGATATCGACGTCATCAACAATAGGCCAAAATTAAGATGTTAACATCTCGCGATAGCGTGATCCATTGATCGTTACCGCATTTCCAGCCTCATCTTCGAAAAAAAACGGCCCAATCACGCCTCCAGACCACATAGCGCACCATACAGTGACACGTTGAGCATGCAAAGGCTTCTCAATAATCGCTTTAGGATTTTCAGAAGCCTAAATGCGGCAATTTTGCTTGTTGACGTACCCTGACAAGTGAAAATGGGCTTCGTCTGAAAAAATGATTTTATCAGAAAAACCAGCGGGCTGTTCCTGAATGAATTGAGGGAATCTACGGCGATGTGAATGGTCGGTCAGCTTCAATTCCTGCACCAGTTGAACCTTGTAGGGCTTCAATGCCAAATCCTTACGCAAAATTCGCCATGTGGTGGTTTTGGATAACCCCAATTGTTGAGAACGTCGAGGAATTGACAAATTTGGATCTTCTTCAACACTGTGGACACACACACAAATTCTTAATAGCGGTCTCAGAAGGATGATTATGTTGTCCGAAAATATCACGAATTTTACGAAACGTAACTTTGACGGAACCACCATTTTCATAGTGGATTTTAATTATTTAAATGCGATTTTCGAGCGAAATTGAATTCATTGAAGCAATTGCCAAAGCATCTACTACGAGTAGGTCAAAAAACTAAATGTCAAAACTGTCATGTTGTTGGCGTTGCCCCAATTGAAAAACAAAGTTCTTGTTGAAAATACCGTGAATTAAACGCCGCTTGTATTGTCAGAATACTTAAGTAACTATTTTGTAATAATTGGCCAAAGGTTTAATAATCAAATGGTAAAGAAAAATTATTTAAAAAAAATTCAAATATTTTGTCTTTTTTACCTTTTAAAAAATTTTGTGGTAAAGTTTAAAGTTTAGCCATTCTTTGAAAAATAACCTTGTATAACTTTTTATTTAACAAAATTTTATTTAATTTTTACGATTTACCATTTTTATTTATTCTCTAAAAAGAATTACACAAACATATTCAAATAACGATGCTTAGAAGTACCCTCAGGGATCGGATAGGTTTTTTACAGACACGAATAAGTTTGCTCAACAGACGAAGGTTTAGTCTATATAAACTCCAGCAAAAAAATTGCACAAAATGATGTTGATTTCCGTACGGTTTCGAGGACCAGATATCCCTTTTAAATAGGAACGAGTTATCATATTTTAATTTTCAAGTAAATACTACACGTGCATTATTGTTTCTTACAGAGAATAGAAATGTATGTGTACCAAATCAAATTTGTTAGTAATGAATCAAAATGGGCTTAGCTTACACTTACCAGTTTTCCTACTAATAGGGCTAAGTAAAACTTATTATATTTATCCCCATTTATGTTGGGATAAACGTAAAAATATGCTTAATCTTATCAACGGGACTAACTAGTAGGTATATGTGGTTCTTCCCGTTGATTACAAAGCCAAGTAAACACAAATAAACACTGAATAATTCAATAACTTTAGAAACTAATTTAGGCGTCGAAAAGTACTAAATAATATTTTCACAAAAGATTCTGTTCTCGGAAATCCAACAACCATCGCAAAATTCGACTAACAATCACTCTTTCTGTTTTTTTAAATAGTGAATGTCATGCAACGTACATCAATTTTTGCAACCTATTAAAAACTAGACACGGTCGAGCTATAAAACTGGTTTAAATGGTTTGAAGATTTTTCGCTCTGTCACAGGAAGCCTGGCAGATGTAAAAAATCATAGTTGATGGAACATAATTTATAAGTTTTAAAACCTATAATAAAAAAAATCGCAGTGAACGCGTGAAGTATATTATGGTTGAATAGAATAGAGTGCACCGAAGTGCACAGTATATGTGAACGTACAAACAAGAGAGTCAAGAGCAGTGGCGTGGAAGGGGCATGACGGCATAAGTGAGTGTCATGCAATTTGCCATCACGGCTTACGAGCCGGTTTTACTGCCAAAGCGCACCAATAGAATGTTTCACATCAAAAATGTTGAAATTAAAGCGTGGTGAAAATTAACGATATTTCGTAACTACAACATAATCACAATAACATTACTTATTCGAAATGCGGCAACTGTAAATTAATTGATCAAAGCAAAACAGTATTTAATCAAATTAGTGCCAAGGCATACACAGTGAATTTTGTATAGATCTTAAGTAGGTAAACAATCTGCGGCAATCCGTGAAGTTGTCTGAACTTTGTAACATATTAGGACGAACGCATACCAATATAATTAGACAGACGACAAAAGCATTATTAAGTAAGCTAGCTCAAGAAATTTCAAATAGCAGACTAATTCCATTCAGCTCGCAGTACTCATGCCACAGTCGCTATTATTTTTCATAGCGTCTACAGCAAGCTGGATCAAAATGGAATTCTCCGTTTGCTCAAGGATTATAGCGTTATGAAGACTCAAGATAAATCATGATGACCCAAAATAATTCTTTTAGATTTTGTTTTATATGCTTCGGTTAGTTCAATTTTAGCAAATCTCATTCAAATCATAACTATATCTTTATTTCCCTGGAGTGACTAGCAAGAAGCGACATGGCATTAATTTTTGAAGACAAATGGAAATAAATGGATATATTGTGTGATTCGGAGGAGTTTTGCAGAAAACAAAGTCCTTTTTATTGATGTCTATGTATATTTTATTCAACATTATGTACTACGTTTACTTCGATCTTTACATCCTCCAAATTAAAGGGCTTAAATTTCCTTTTACGCACATACAGTTACCGTTCCAACCTATAGAATTCCACTGTTGAACAAAAGCTATAGCTGCCAAGCTATTGCTGTAGGGGACTTGGACACTTTGGTCAGGATTCTGAGGGAAAAGAAACATCACCTTCCTGAGAAAGCCTCAGTAGGCGATGACCGTCGGTGTTGTACGAGGGTACCGGATGATGGCGGGGCCCCATCCTGGGATATGGAGGCGGAGTTCCTTTCGTATACGTACAATTAGTTCTCAGAACTTCAACACTGATGGTATCGTGTTCTTTACGTGGTAGAGCCATGCTGCAGTTATATTAGTAGTATAGTTGTAGCACGAATGGGTCGGCTCGACCGGGGAAGGACCACGCTCTCACAGAATACCAGCGTGAAATAGTAGCTTAATGATGCTGTATTTCGTATGGTGAGTGCAGAGAACCGGAGACCCTTTTTACTGGAAACGAGGCATTCCATCTTAGTCCTCACGGGTGACAACGCATCTGCATTTTGATTCGTAATCGAGGATAGATGTAGATGTCTATGGGCCACAGCAACCACTTACCATCAGGTGGACTGTGTACTCGTTTGTCACCCTATTATATAAAAAAAATCGTCCTTCAGAGTATGAATAGCATAAGTTCTATGCTCGGCAGCTTATTCTTGAAAAGTGCAAAGAGAAAGGCAAGCAGCAGGCCTGTCGAGGCTTCCGGTTCTGCTAGACAGGATGAACAGACGGCACGAGACAGGCGTATCTGTGCCGTATAGCCGGGAGAAAGTAGAGAACCGAGTGCCACCACCATAATAGCGACGAGGAGATGGCGCTGCAAATCCTTGAGGATTGCCCAGTTTGAGCTGAGTTGCGTCGTGACCTCGTAGCTAAAGTTAGAGACGACCTCTCGCTCCCAGCTTTGATGATCGCTATGGTTGGATACGAGAGGACATGGCGTGTCGGCGCGAACCTCTACGAACAAGTGATGTCACGGAAGGACGCTACAGAGCAGAAGTGGGAAAAGACGGCTGATATCCCAATCCGCAACCGGAGATCTGGGTGCTGGAGAATAGCAGCACCCTCTCAACGCACCCCATAATTGAGGCTTAGGTGACGGACACGGCAATTGTCCCTCGTCTTTCACATAAGGCCCTGAGATGGCGGGTACGGTGTGTTTCCCGAGCGCCTCTACATGAAGAAAGAGTGAAGAACTTAAACTTCATTCCGTCAAGACAGATCCTGTAAAGGCTATCATCGTCAGGGCTAAAGTAGTGTGCAAATGCGCGCCCGTAGCTCCGACTAAAGGCATAAAGATGAACACCGTGGGACTTTAGCCGGTAGGATTCCGACAAAACCTGTCGATCGCCTTCGCAACGGACGAGTATCAGTAAGGATTTCCCCACGTATAAAAAATTGTTGTCACGCTTGACATGCGAGTTGGCAACCACAGAGTTTATATTTTGGTTGTTATAAAGAAGAAATTGCCTATATTTGTTTCCTGCTGTCGCCTATTCGCCAATTACAACATCCGTGAGACGGTATGAGGTAGCAGATATTCCTACACTGCACACACCTACATAACTACATTTTATTGAAAAAAGGTAATTAAAGCTACATTCCTGGTAGAATGTCGTATTATATATTCAAATATTGCACGGGCATAAGCCTCCTCCCATTTCTGAAAGGGTAGTTATATTATTTTAGCCGTTAAGTTGTTATTTTAGTATGTGGGGTATCTATATAGTTTTCTCATCTGGTTGGGTTCAATAAATATATAATTATAAAATTAAAATGAGAAGATAAATATACATAAATATAATTAATATAAAATAAACACAAAAATACATAATTAAATAAAAGCCCAACCAGATGGAATCCCTCGGCAGGGGAGACCAAACGGCCGAGGATTAGGAGGAAAGGGAAAGAAACGGGCGTACGATGCGGGCGGCATCGAGGAGCACCGCCTTCTGCATTTGAGCCCGGAGCGGTCCGTCACGGAGTTCCAGTCGCCTCAGATGACTCGAGAGGCTGACTGGGATTAGCCCATTCGCAGAGACGACTACAGGAATAATTTCGGCCGGCATACCACCCAACATGTCGGTCACCTCGTGAGCCAGGTCCAGATATTTTGTTCGTTTATCTGTTTCGGCTTTCACGAGGTTCTCGTCATACGGAAAGGTAATGTCGACCAAAAATATCCTTGACTGTGCCCGGTCTACCAGCACAATATCAGGCTTATTCGCAAGAATAGTCCTGTCCGTGATGATCGCCCGGTCCCGTAGAGCCTGGCGCGGTCATTTTTGAGCACGGCTTCCGGCTAGTACTTGTAATACGGCATTTTCCGATCCACGAGACCGTATTTCAGAGCGAGCTCCTGGTGTAAAATTCTGGCTACTAGGTTGTGCCCGTGCAAGTACTCAGAGTTAGAAAGCGCCGAACAAACGGAGATGACATGTCTAAGTGACTCCCCGGGATGGCGACAAGCTCGACAGACGTCGACAGTGCCATCCTTTAGGATGTATCTCCGATAGTTGTTGGTTTTAATAACCAGATCTTATATTACTCAGACAAAACCCTCGATTTCCTTGAAGAGGTTACCAAAACGTAACCAGTTGAGGGAGGCGGCTGTATCTACGTGGGGCTCATGTAGAGCCCTGTACCTCCCGTGGAGCTCCTTCTCCTTCCATACGGTCTCCCGGTCGGAAATGCTCTGTACTGCCGGGTCCTGCCATTTCTCGTTGGCTAAGGATAGAGGGGTAAGTCCTTTATCACTAGAAATGACGTCACTATAGAATGGATCATCCAATCTCGCCAGGAATTAATCACGGAGGCTGCACACTTTGCGATTATGCATGGTGAGCACGCTCAAGAAGTCACGTCCACCATGCTTTCGCAACAAGTACAGCCTCATTACCGACGATCTCGGATGATGCATCTTATGGGACGTCATTGTAGTGCGGACTTTTCTATCCAGGGCATTTAGTTCAGTCTGACTCCACCTGAGTATGCCAAAGGTATAAATGAGGACAGGCATGACCCAGCCATTATGTGCGTGTGTCTTATTCACACCGGAGGAAAGGCTGTTAAGTACTTTGGTCAAGCGTGCTTAAAACACGTCGTAAACTGACTGTTTCATACCAGCATCATCGATACCGATGTTCTGTGACATACCCAGGTATTGGTATGTTTCAGTCTTGGAAAGGGTTCTTAAGTTGACGGGCATAGATATGTCTATGCCCTAGTTAGCAACTCTTCTCCTTTCAACATCGAGGACTGCACACTTATCCGTCCCCAACTCCATTCTAATAGAATTGCTAAATTCACAAGTGATGTTTAGCAATTCCATAAGATGGGAGCGACTGGAGGCGAATAATTTGAGGTCATCCATATAGAAAAGGTGGGTCACTTTTGTACCTCCTTTCCGAAGCTGAAATCCCCTCCCGGAGCCCTCCAGTAAAGTACTGAGAGGGTTCAAAGAGAGGCAGAACCAGATTGGATTTAGACAGTCGCCCTGGAATATACCTCTTCTTATCTTTATGCGGCTTTCGGCAGCAGTCATCCGCTCGCCTAGATGACAGAGGATCCGATTGCTGGGCCCGCGAAGACCCTGCCGACACCAAGTCAGCTGGTGGGGATGATGGATGCGAGGGGCTGCTGGGTGGTCGTGCAGCAGTTGGCTGGTGGTTCGCATGCTGTCGCGTCCAGCGCTAGCTCCAGATGCGCCCTGGCGTCCTCCAGGCAGCGGCCCTTTGCGCATTCTAGTCAAATCCATCATCCATTTTCGTGGGCGTCATTTAACGGGAGACGCCCAGACCCGGCGCCGTTGCATGGTGGGCCATGTGCACAAGCATTATTTATAAATTATTTTAGTTATTATTAACATTTTTCATTTAAATAAAGGTCATAGCGCTGGATACATTTTTTTTTTTGGAATATAAGGATCATCTCTCACAGAGACGAGATGCGACACAACGATATTTGAAGAGGCCCGTGGTTTCGCGCCGCGTAGCTTGCCACCGCGAGACACATCGCGCCATCGGGAGACGCATCGTGAAGTCGCTGGCAGTAAAGTAAAAAGTAAAGTTACAGCCTATATACGTCCCACTGCTGAGCACGGACCGCCCCTCATTTCTGAGAGGGATTTAGGTCAAGGAAGTGTCCGCCGCGCTGCCCCAATGCGTGTTGGCGAACTTCACATGCCTTCGATTTTTTTTCTTATTCCTCAGACATGCAGGTCTTCTCACGATGTTTTTCTTCACCGCTGAGCACGTGGTAAATTAGCACTTAAAATTGCAATTAACAATTTCATCGGTGCCGGCGGGGATAGAATCCGGGTTACTCGCGTTCTGTTATATTTACAGCGAGCATTAACCATCTGAGCTACGACGGACGGCACGGCACGGCAGAGCGATGCCTAATAGTAATAAAAGATACAAGTCGCCACGACAGCTGATAGGCTGCGCCTCGCGGCATCTCGAGGCGCAGCGCGCTGCAGCATTTTTGAGTTACCTCAATGGAATGTGTATCTTTTAAAGTAATAAGTTATATTTTTATTACTGTCTTATGCCGGTAAAAAGCTGGGTGCTATTTTATGCTGGTAAAAGGGTAGACTACTCTGGCCGAGCCGTCATATTCATTCGAGTGCTTCAATCGTAACATAGCTTATTGCAACAACACGATTTTAAATGCATATGTGTGTGTCCAGTAGTCCAAATTTACAGCCTGTTATAGAAATAAATAAAGATACGTACGTTAATGCGTATTAGAACTTGAGCATAGTATTACTTGAAACTGTCTACTTTTCATTGTTGGTCTGAGGCAAAGGCAGGAAAAAATCGTGAGGAAACCCGCATGTCTGAGAATAAGAAATCACGCATTGGGGCAGCATGGCGGACACTTCCTTGCCCTAAAACCCTCTCAGAAATGAGGGGAGGCCTGTGCCCAGCAGTGGGACGTATATAGACTGTAACTTTACTTTAGTTTTACTGTACACGTATATGTATATTACAGTACATATCCAGCCCTATTGTACAAACACCTTTATATACCGTCAATCTGGTGCCGCTGAATGGACTGTAGCATTTACATGGTAGAGCCGTGCTGCAGTTATATTGGTAGTATAGTTGTAGCACGAATGTGTCGGCTCGAACGGGGAAGAACCACGCTCTCTATGCTGTGCTGCTGCTGTGTTTCATATGGTGAGTTTAGTT
Organism: Parnassius apollo; assembly: GCA_907164705.1. Classification (NCBI taxonomy): domain Eukaryota; kingdom Metazoa; phylum Arthropoda; class Insecta; order Lepidoptera; family Papilionidae; genus Parnassius; species Parnassius apollo. Next base: position 3,116,408 of record CAJQZP010000987.1, read on the forward strand.
TACTATACATGCATATATAAGAAGGTATAGTTTATATATTTCAATAATATATGAAATACACTAAAGTAAAATAAGTAAATAATACCTAACCGGACGGAAGCCGTCGCAGCCGTTCGCAGAGACGACTACAGTATTAATTTCAGTCAGCAGACGGCTAAATTGAATGACTGACTGAATTGAATTGAAAACATCCTTCTTATTTCGAAGTCAGCTAAAAATAAACTTGACTGTATATACTAAACTTTTCCTCAAGAGCGTTCGTTTGCGATACTCATGTAAGCTATGTCGGTCACTTACTTGTGGTATGATTGACAGTAAAACGTAAATGTTACACATTTCTCCTTTTATTTATGATCTCCTGTCGGAAATTTTCTATGATTTCATTACTCGATAGCTTATTATTATTATTATTAACTATACAGAAAACGAAAACGAATCTGAAGTGTAGGAACAACGTCCTAGAGGATTTCACTGCAACTTGGTGGGATGCAGAAATGTACATTTATAAAGTTTGAACAACAAAACAAATGAACGCTGTGATCAACACTACATCTTTCCTCGATTAAAAATAAGAATGTGGATACGTTGTCACCCTTGAGGAGTAAGATGGAATGCCTTGACCCAGTAAAATGAGTCTCCTGTTCTCTACACTCATCATACAAAACACAGCAGCATTAATTTTGAGAAAGCATGTTCTTCCCCCGGTCGAGCTGACGCATTAGTACTACAACTAAAATAGAGCTGCAGAGCTATTTCTAACACATATAAAAAAGTATATTTTTATAAAAAATATTTATCCTCGTTTTAATAATATAAATCATCCTATCGAAGAGGATAGATGCGGGATAACTCATGTCATAAACTTCAGTAGTACGAGATTGACTCGGGCTTGATCCCCGCCGGCTCCAACGGAATTGTTAATATGCGATCTTAAGTGCTGATTTACTACTTGCTTCACGGTAAATTCTGCTGCATATCTGAGGAATAAATTTGTGTAGACATGCGAATTCCACTAATACAGCAGCACACTTGCTGTAGGACGTAACTATAAAGGCTGCAATTTTAGTTTCTTTTTTATATACCTACTATTGTTTATGTTATGAACTACGAGGACACTATTTATAATGCCCAGGCAATAAAAAAATGACAAGTCAAATATCAAGGGCTACGTAATTAATACTATTAATATTATCTACCACATTGATTAAAACCTAACCTTTTATTACTCTGCCCAATAAGTCACGGACTTTATTCGCAAAGACTGGTCAATTTATTTATTTCAATATTTTTTATTATATTCCCTACTCATATAATTCCGTAACATATAACCACTTGGTCCATAACATATACAGGGCTATTTTTTAATGGTGAAAAACTTATTAAAAATTTCGAACATTCTATCCTGTTTAAATTCAGAATGCTTGGTGATGCATTAGTTTAACTGATTGTCATTCATACATATCTAACGCATAATACTTTTACTACGCTCGCACGTATTCGTAAGGGTTGTTCGGTTACAAATGTCGGTACCTTGTCGCGCGTCTTCACGCGCCCTTCCCTCCCGTTAACCGTTACACTGCTAGGCTAGGACCGCCCAGCCGGCGGAGTTGACCATGACCTCATTATGTACGAATGTGCTATTTTTAAATATTCATTAATAGTGACGGTTCGCTACGAATAAAGGAACGAAATCATTCAAACTGCGTATATTATGAAACCATGAAATGGTGTGAATCTTTACGTAGTGCGCAAAGGTTTTACCTACCAATCAAATAACAATTGATAGCTGTGCAGTGGTGCGCAGTAAGCGATAATTTAAATAGTGAATATAAAGATAAGTGGATTGCGCACGGAGACCCTATACTATGACCTGCAAACTCGCCAGACTTTTCACCGTTATACTATGATCTGTGAGGTGAAATACATGAGTCATTTTTTGGCCAAAATTAAATTAAAAAAAAAAGACCGCCGCAACAAAATTGTTTCTGCACTCACGGAAATTGAAAAGTGCTCAAGCACAGGTAATTAGTGTAAAAAATAGTTGAAGAAAACATCCTCGTCGAAATATCCGTTAACTTTCAGTGAAACATTCATACTGAGCTTGCTTCACAGCAAAGCACAGGCTACTTTATTACCTAAAACTTAGTTTAATAAAATTACGGTTTGTTTGTAAAAAAACATGGTACAGAAGCGAGAAAGGCGTGCAATGCTTGATTTCTTACACCGCCGGTGTTTAGAGTTTTAAAGGCAATACAATACGATACTCTTTATTGTACACCAACGAAACACAAATAAAAGTTAGATTGAGTCGAGGCTGCTGTATTTAGAGATAAATTTAGAACTTTGTAAGCTTACTGTGAATTTCATTTCAAATATGCGAACATTTCCTGAGTGGACTCGAGCGGAGTAAGTATGTACATCTAGGTACACTATGACAATATTTTAAAATAGTATGGTAAGGTAAAATATATACAATTTATTTATTTAATCATCTTTTTACATACCTTATAATAAGGGATATAAAATGCGGACTTAATGCCTTATGACATTCTCTATTAATCAACCCTGCATTCATTTCAATTTCGCATTGAGAGTTTTTATTCATGAAGAAATATAATAAAATTTTTTAATTTCACTATCTTCATTAGAGGTAAATTATCAGTATTAATTGCTATCCTATATTATATTAGGTTAAATTTCCAAACTAAAAAGAGCTGAACCTGGGTCACCCTGCTAAACACATATAGCATTTTAAAATCCTTACCATTAATTTAACGTGTCGGAACATGTTACTCAGGCAGTAAAGTGTAATTTTGTATCCCAAATAAAGATCAAGTTAAGCAAAATGTATTACAAAATTAAAAAAATGTATTTCTAATTAATATTTAGAAGATTATCGTCCGCTTTTTGTGCTTTTATTATTCCAAATAATGAATTTATACTTTAAAAAAATACACAAAAACGTTCTGCGTTATAATAATAAAACTATCAGTAAATTATGTTTCTTTTTTATTACAAATTGTTTTCTTGAAGACATTTTCGAAATTAAATCAAAACCTAATTTAAATAACAGCTTTAACTAACATTACGCTATGAAACACAAGAAATCTACCATCTCTAAAAATCTATTGTCGTCCGTTAACCTTGATAACGACGAAAACGGCTCGAACGACTTCATGATTTTTTTTCTGTGGGTTTGAGTGGGTTCCTTGATGGTTTAGATTTACAATTATAGGTGAATTATTTACAGCTGACGCAGGCCGCATATACCCATTAGTGACCATACTAAAATTAGTCAAGCACTTATGGAATCCCGAAATATCAATTTGCGTTAATAATTATTAAATAGCACATTGTGGTCTTCTCTTAATATAATACATAATCTATTTCATAATTAAACTTGTGTCAGTTTAAAAGCAATATTTGATCTATATTATTGGCTCTATTAATTAGCAGCAAAATGTACAAGCACTTATTTTTTCATGTTTGAATCGGTAAAATGTTTGACTCTAATAAGTGACCTATTAAAATATCATGGGTCCTATTTATCTATAATTTGAAAAAAAAAACCTTAAAAGAACTTTAAATATTGTAATGATTTCCACATAAAAGCTTTAGACGCCGGAGCTTATTTTCAATTTTACTGAGGAATTAACGTTAAACAGTTCACAATTGCCGAAAACATCGCAAAATATAGAATTGAATTGAGAACCTCCATTTTTTTTAATTAACTTAAAATACTTAGGCTTACAAATATAATATATACGCCTAGAAACCATTAACGTTGCGTTATTTTTGATGATCATAAATCATTTTTTATAGAAGAGGGGGCAAACGAGCATGCGGCTCACCTGATGGTAAGTGACTACCGCCGCCTATGATCAACCGCAACACCAGGGGAATTGCAGGTGCGTTGCCGGCTTTTTAGTCGCATCGGTCTGGAAAAATCGCCGGTGGTAAACAAGTCCATAGAAAAGTTGCACGAGGAAGAAAACTCCTAATATCACACAGTGGTGGACCGCCAAGCGTTCAGACGGTGAGGATGGTATCGTGAATTTATTTATTTTATCACTTTTAGTTTTTCAAAAAGATCTCCAAGGTTTACGTATAAAATATTCATTTTTCATCACAATCGGTTCAGACAAAGAAATTTAAAAAAATTGTTATTCGTATCTTAATGGCATGTAAATAACATCTTCAACTCAATATAAGGCAATTATTTCGACATTACAGAGAAATACTTCAATTTTATTTAAGTGAATACTTCAAGAGCTCTTTTCTCAAGCACCCGTTACTTTGCAATACCGTGGCGAGCTATGAAATCGGGTCGGTCACGTACGTGTTTTAGGACAGAAAATGTTATGATATGATGATCCAACGTATGTGGCGGCTTTTATTTATCCTTTTTTTTAAACATTTTCAGATTTCTTCACGGTTTTCTCCACATCAACTTACTAAAGTTTTATAGCAACGCCGAAAACACAAGAAAATACGAACATTCATTTTATTTAAGTGTAATAAATTTGTAGTGCCTACTATCTAGTAAATACAATATTCAATATTACTTTCTAGGGAATAAACAAAAACTGAACATGACGACGTCTAAAGTAACAACAAAGCGAAGTTCTGAGAAATCTAAAATATCGTACTGAATAGTTCGGTTAGCGCTTTAACAGAAACCGATGTCACAAGGGGAGACGAAATGTTTCAAATGTATAGTTATCTGCGGTTACCGCAGTTAACAACATTTACTTGAACATCTGTCCTCCCCGTACCATGTGCAAATCGGAAATATTTATAGTTAAATATACGCGATAAAATCCGTAAAAACTTGTATTATTTCAATGTGTAGTATTCGCGTAAATATAAGAAATCATTATCGTACTGAATATTTTATGATATTGTGAATTGCTACTACCACTAGTACTGAATTATTTTAACGCTAATGTAGAATTTTTAAACGATTATGTATCGTAAGATTAAGTTTTTTTTAAAAGGATAAGAGTGACAAACGAGCACACAGTCCACCTGATGGTAAGTGGATGCTGTGGCCCATAGACATCCACATTTATCCTCGATTAAGAATCATAACGCAGGTGCGTTGTCACCCCTGAGGACTAAGACGGAATGCCTCGTAACCAGTAAAAAAGGTCTCCGGATCTCTACACTCACCATATGAAACACAGCAGTATTAGCTGCTATTTTACGCTGGTATTCTATGAGAGCGTGGTCCTTCCCCGGTCGAGCCGACCCATTCGTGCTACAACTATAATATAGCTGCAGCGTGGCTCTACCACGTATAAATACATATATTAACAGTTATAGTTACAATAATTATATAAATGTTATTATAGTTACAATAATTATATAAATTAATTATATAAATTAATTATATAAAAGTTACTTTTATATATACCCCTGGTTGAAAGTAAACTGGGAAGAACCGGCAATAAACCCAGCAGGGTTATAAATAGAGATGTCTCTCAAAAGTCAGTTGACATTAAAAGACAAAGCTAAATTTATAATAAAATAGAAAAATAAACATTACAATTATAATTTTTGTCCGAACTTAAAAAACAATTATAATGAACTGAAGAGACACCTTACAAAACAGATTTCATTATAATGGATTATTTGCTTGTCGTTCTTGAAAAATAAATAAAAATTAATTGTACCACGGAACAATCCTTCCTTTCAAACAATTTTATTAAAACAACTTTTCTTTTGAATTTCATAAATTGTTTCAAAGTTGTTTCCTAACTACCACTTTTCATTGAGCCATTAACAAACACAACCCTCTCGGTTCGATGAGTTTTATTTAAAAGAACGTGATAAAACTACGAGCAATTCCCGAACACTAAAAGGGGATAAAGAAATAATTCTAGTACCGCATGACGAAAATGGATAGTCCAACGATCTAATTCTCTAGTATTTTATTGGTAATCTACAAACCCAATAGTTAAAACAGCAATGAAAAAATTCGATTGTGCTAAAAAGTTTACTAAAAAGAGAAAAAATATATGTGAATATAATTATGTCAATGAATGTATGTAAATATAGTTATGTTAATATACACTTTCACATTTTAAAGAAGTCTAGCGACACTTATTTATGAAGATATTACATACATACAAAAAAACCTACAGTCGAATTAAAATCACCTCTTTTTATAAATCGACTAATATAACTATGAAAGCCTTTATCCTTTGCTCTTTATAAACATTTTTATGGATATTTTAGTTTTCATTCTAAAACATTAATAGAACAAAATGAAGTGTCGATTATATAACGCGGCCAAACAGAATCTGAGGTATATTTTTTGTTATGAATCAATTAATAGATTAAAAAGCATCCATAAAAGTTTTACACGAGGGTCTTTTTAATATCGACGTAATTGTATTTTTTTCTGCAAGTATTTGTTTCGACTGCCACATCAATTTATTATTCACTAGCGAACCGCCCGGCTTCGCATTGGTGATTTCTGAATTTCTACAACTCAAGTACTCCATAAAAATTATATCAAAATCGGTTTCGCCTTTTAAGAGGTGAAGAATTATTAAAACAGCCGCGCCGTAAGTTTATAATAAAGATGCATGTGTTATATATATACTTATAAACCTTCCTTTTCCATTATTCTGTCTGTTGTTCAAGCTCCGCTGCGTAATTAAAAAGATCTAAGCGTACACACGCGGGAAGCGATATTGATTAATACTATATAGAGAAGTTCAGTAAATAGGAAGGCATTATCATATTCAGGTGTGTGATCTTGATATGAACTGTTATTATTATGATGCTGCTGATTATGATGCTAAAGCCCCGTATTTACTAATTAATAATCTTCCAGATAAGACTGTTTCACTTGTAACACGTTAAATTTTTTCTGAAATAAACGCTTTAACCACTCAACCAGTCATCGCGAACATGTCGCCAAAATATTGTTATAAGATGCTGAGAACTTTACTAACGTCAGATAATTAATCGTAAGATAAAGAAAAGATGTTGGATACACAATAGAAAAAATATGTCTTAGATGATTTTAGGAAGAACGATGGTAGTGGCTCAATGTATGGTAGTGGAAGAACGGTCTAACAGATGAAGCGTGAGTGTTTAAAATTAACTGATGACTGAATTAACAATGTACTTTCAATGATACAGTAAGGAATTGTGTGTAAGAGAAAGTGTGGTTTACAAGAAGATGTTGTGACCAGGATTAAGAATGCTTTGGTGATTTGAACACGTAGAAAGAATGAATGAGAAAAGAGTGACAAAACAGATTTATGCTGCAGAAGGAAGTGACGTGGTCGGATAGGAGAGCCCTAAACGAAAGTTTATCGAACATATTGGCAATATGTGAAAAAAGCGAGGGAGGTATGTCAGGATCATGCCAAATGTATGTAAGCTAGTTTTACGGGTGGTAGATCCATCCTGCAGCTATATGAATGATGGTTGCAGCACGTATGGGTCGGTTCAACCGGGGAAGGACCACGCTCTCACAGATTACCAGTGTCAAATAGCAGCTTAATGCCACTATATTTTATATGTTGAATGTAGAGAACCGGAGATTCTTTTAACTGGAAACGAGGCATTCTATCTCGATCTTTAAAGGTGAAAACGCATCTGCATTTTGATTGTTAATCAAGGATAGATTTTATACGTCTTTGGGATAGATATAGATCAATGGTCCACAACTATTATCAGATGGACTATGTGCTCGATTGTCACTCTAATTCTATAAAAACATACAATTTATTCCTTTATTACTTTTTATCATACGGGAAATAATGTCTGTGTACAACTTTGGGTGACAAACGTGATAGTTTATGTTTAAATTATTTGAGTAAACAATATTTCTATATGTGATACACGTGAACATTGTACTTCATAATAATAATATGATTCTATTCAAATGTTTACTGGTTAATACGTTGTTTATTCTACCAAATAATACGCCTGGATCGGTTTCCGTTCGCCCACAATTCACGTGTTAATGACGTTGACGATTTTAATTTAAACTTTGGTTAATACAAAATGAACTAAATGCAAACAGAACATGTTTGCATTATACTTATTTGCATTTTTTATATATATGCATATCATATGCATGACAAACGACCACACAGTTCACCCGATGGTAAGTGGATGCTGTGGCCCATAGGCATCTACATTTATTTTCATTTAATAATCAAAATGCAGATGTATTACCAGCCCAGAGGACTGAGATGGAATGCCTCGTTTCCAGTAAAAAGGGTCTCTGGTTCTCTACACCTACCATACGAAACATAGTACCATTAAGCTATTTTACGCTGGTATTCTGTGAGAGCGTGGTCCTACCCGGGTCGAGCCGACCCATTCGTACCACAATGTAGGTGCAGCATGGCTCTACCACGTAACTAAAACTGACTATTATGTTTTATTTTAATAAATAAAATGAAAAAATTGATTGTTTAGGCTCATACTAATATATGATACTTACTTACTTACCTTCACGCACAATCCCTAACGGGGTAGCCAGAGAGAATAGATCGCCAAGTGTCACGATCCTTACATACCTCTTTCGCTTCTTTCAGGTTCATTAACTTCTTCATACATGCACGTCTAGGTATCCGAGTACTCTTGACCTTCCCCTCTTCGAGCAATTTGCTCACATGGTCTTCGAAAGTTAGTCTCGGTCTACCTCGACACCTTTTAATATTTACTTTCGCTCTATATATTTTCTTCACCATTCGGTCTTCACTCATTCGCTCAACGTGCCCAAACCATTGGAGTACGCCCCTATCAATTTTTGTGATAAGGTCATCTTTCAATCCTGCCAAATTTCGAATCTCTTCGTTTCGTTTTCGATCGGCTATGGTAACGCCACACATTTTACGAAGAGATCGCATCTCCACTGCATTCAACTTGCTTTTATGCTTCTTCTGGCATACCCAGGTTTCGCTGCCATATAACAAAGTCGGTACCAACACTGCGTTATGTATTGCAAGGCGTGCACTCTTCACCATACCTTGCCTTTTGACTAATGCATTCAGGGCACCATTGACTTTGTTTCCGGCAGCGACACGCCTATCCACATCTAAATCACATCTTCCATCCCGGCTGAAAGCACTCCCCAAGTATACAATTTCATTTACCTGTTCTAGACATTCCTGATTTACCCATATTTCACATTTCGTTCTCTCTTCGTCCTTTTCAAATACCAGAAAAATAATGAATAAAAATAAAAAATATATGATACTAATACACAATATCAAACATATAATAGTATTTCGTCTTAGCGATTAGCGAAAAGCGACGTTAGCGTAATATTAGGTCCAAACAAAAAGAAAGGGCAAACTCAAAAGGTCGTAGGTTCGAATCCGCCATTTGACTACTCTTGTAAACCACTTGTAAACCACACACATAAAAGTGTTAGTTATGATAAAAACATTGGTCAAAAATAATTTTAAAATATTACCGAAAAAAAAATTGTGACAGATTGACTAAATAAGCTTGTGAATTTTGTGTGATTTCAAATATTTCTCTTTCAATAATCCATTAAGTGTATGTCAAGGCAAAAGATGCGCTTCTTTTGTATTTTTTATATTAGACATTTGTATTTTATTGTTCTTTTATGTCCGTTTGAATTGAAAAACATCTGGCTTAATAGACAATCTTAAAAATTTAATGAATTGCCATCAAATTTCGACGATACGGCAACCACTATTCACAATTAACACGGGTTAAGAATTGACGTTATCATCACAGTTACTGAGTTTTTTTTTTCTCAATATAAAGGTGACAAACAAGCACACAGTTTGCCCAATGATAAGCGAATAATGTAGACCATTTACATTCAAGAATAGTATTTACATTCAAGGGTAAAATTAAAATATTTATTAAAATATTAATAATTTAATAATATGAGAACATCACAATGTCAAAGCTCAAAGTCGCTCAGCGAGCTATGGAGAGGGCTATGCTCGGAGTTTCTCTGCGTGATAAACTTAGGAATGAGGGTAACCGCAGTGGAACCAGAGTGAGCGTCATAGTCCACCGAATTGGTAAACTGAAGTGGCAATGGACTGGTCATATTACTCGAAGAACCGATAACCGATGGGGAAAAAGGTTCTCGAGTGGCAGCCTCGTACCGGCATGTGAAGTGTAGGGCGTCCCCCACTAGATGGAGTGACGACCTGGTAAGACATGCAGGAAGTCGATGGATGCAGGTGGCTCAAGACCGTGCTTTGTGGCATCCATTGAGAGAGGCTTATGTTCAGCAGTGGACTTGTGAAGGGCTGTAATGATGATGAGAACGTTCATGTAGTCGAAGTCAATTAAATACGCATTATTAAGGATAACTCAAGAACTATTGTCCAGATTTTGATCAAATTTATATGGTACTACGTAAGAAGCATCAGCTTTTAGATAAAAAAGAATCATCAAAATTGGTTCACACAGAAAAAAGTTCTGAGGAAACACACATAAAAAATACATGACACCTGTAATGTACGCCTTAGCCAAATAGATTACTTGCAGCTCTATATGATGTCCCGTGGAGTGCTTAACCTTGCTCAATATTCAATTATCATGATTGTGATTAAAATCATAAAATCATACAGTATAATATGATCATCACAAATACTTAACCAATTACAATATCAAAATATGTAACACAGCTGCGTGTGAATAAGGATATAGTTAATAGAAAGATTCGCATTTTTATTTTCCCTGTAAGCACTGTATTAAATTTTACGCGCTACGTTACAGTAGTCATAAACCTTCAAAGAAACTACATAAAGTCTGGACGTAATATATAACATGCAGGTACTCGTCACAACGAGCTAACATTTTATGAGTTTTAGACACCGTAGAGCTAACACTTCCCGCATGTAGACTCGTAGTGAAAGAACGAAAAGGTTACCGTATTATTGTCGAGCAAATTAGTACTAAAGCGGGGAAATTTTGAGAAGAACAACATACTTCAAAGATGTTTCCACAGGTACTGAGCTCGTCAGGATAGCTGCGGGTTAAACAGTTCAATTTTGTTTATTATTTTTTGAGTTTACGCTAATAAAGAATCGTTTCATATAATGTATGTATAGTGCACCGTATGATAAATAGATGGATAGTAAAATCAAGCGTTAACAAAAGGTGAAGCTGTTATGGTTTTCTTCTGCGCAACCTACACCCGCATCTCAATAGTATAATATTTAAAAAATAATAGTAAAATAATGAATAATGTAATTTATGTCATTTATTTTATGTAATATATTATGTTACGCTTTTGATGAACACTCCATGGTGTAATGCACTAACCTTTCAGTGTGACAGTGACGGCGAGATTCTCAGAGAAACCACCCAGACACGATAATTGATTTTCACCATTATTGCTTCGTAATAATGCAAAAACTCACACCACCCGACACAACGTTTTAAAATTGCAAGACCTACAGTCGGAACCATTACATCGTCCTCCAAACTCATTTTTATTAGTTAATCTTCTGAAAATTACACCTTTAATTTAGTAACATAGTAACTACTTTTACTTTTATTTTTCGAACAAATACTATGATTTGCGTTTCTGTCTATACTAGTGCGATTATTCAATTTTTATAAAATTACTTTTTTTCGCACAATATTTGCATTTATGTATATTGACAAATGTCAAAAAAAGTTAAATAGTACTGCAATAATTTAGTATTTTATAACGTTACAAAAAACGCGATCTTAGTGTCCCCTTGATGGTAAGTGACATAATATATGTAAATAAACAGCCCCCTCCCCCCTCACTCAGCTCCCAAAAAAATAACGCTAGGCATTCCCATGAGTACTGTAAGATTAATAAATAAGCCGTAAAGCTTCCGACAGTATAAGGTTACAGCCTATATACGTCCCACTGCTGGGCACAGGCCTCCCCTCATTTCTGAGACAACTTGGTGAGTTTACTGGGAATATCTATAAATATTTGATTGCGTTTATTGTAGAAGGGAATGGCTAAACACTCAAAGTGATTGTCTCGTTAGCTATTCATTAATTCCGTTATTCGTAAAGTTACAGCGTCCACTGCTGAACATAGGCCTCCCCCATAGATTACCTCATAGGGGGGATATTTTTCATTGCTGCCACGTTTGGCAAGCGGGTTGGCAACATTTTTATGTCGTTATTAGGAAGACGTTGACCATCACCTGATTCATTTCACTCTTTCGCGCCAAATCCCATAATGTCATACGACACCCACGGGATGATATTATGGAGTAGTGGATTCTGACATCGCCACTACTCGATAAATTCATTAATATTAAAATAAAATTTATTCCACACCGTTAGACATGTACATGCGATCTTTATGAATAAAGGAAATTAGAACACAGAAGTCGAACTAAAGAAGAAAAAAGTAGCGAAAAATCGATTTTTAAGTTGGATGCAAAAATTTTACAATGCATTATACCCTTTATCCTGCTTTAGCCGTTGAAAGTCTGTCCTGTAGGATCATATTAAAGATAGTTGTTATACCCACTGTATTAATAAAAGTCGTATTGATTTATATTAAAATGTAAAAAGTAAAGTAAAGTTAGAGCTTATATACGTCCCACTGCTGGGCACAGGCCTCCCCTCATTTCTGAGAGAGTTTTAGGGCAAGGAAGTGTCCGACGCGCTGCCCCAATGTCTTCGAAATATTTTTTTTCTCTTATTCCTCAGACATGCAGGTTTCCTCGCGATGTTTTCCTTCACCGCCGAGCACGTGGTAAATCAGCACTTAAAATTGCAATTAACAATTTCATTAGTGCCGGCGGGGATCGAACCCGGGTTACTCGCGTTCTGTTATACTTACGGCGAGCGTTAACCATCTGAGCTACCACGGCTCCGACAGTATGGCGTTATAAAAATCTCGCATTCAACAGACAATAAAGTTTAATCAGCCTCCTAAGTGTCTGCGTGCCAATAGGAGTGTCTATTATTGGACTTTTATGGGTTCTGAAGAAAAAGGAATAAATAATAGGATATAAGCGTTATTTCTGAGTCCGATGAAACCGTAAAAGTCAACTGGCTAACAGCACTAACATTACAACTAAACCTTAGGAATAGAAAAAACATACGTAAAAACGTAAACACTCACGCCTGTCACCCAGAGGGGTAGGCAGAGACTACAGACCTTAGGGATAGATGATGTAATTTTTTATAGAGTAAGAGTGACAAACGATAACACAGACCACCCGATGCTGTGGCCCACAGACATCTACATTTATCCTCGATTAAGAATCGAAATGCAGATACGTTGTCACCCATGATGACTAAGATAGAATACCTCTTTACCAGTAAAAATGGTCTCCGGTTCTCTACACTCACCATACGAAATACGGCAGCATTAAGCTAGCATTTCACGCTGGTATTCTGTGAGAGCGTGAACTGCAGCATGACTCTACCACGTATAGAATTTGTTTATGTTCCTAGGTTTTATCATAAAATTCTTTTAAATTCTCAGGGACTATTGGACTTTTTTTTTCAAGTTTGGTATACTTCATACGTCTAGCAACCATTTTTATATCGGGCATGATTACCGATGTATCTTTAAGAGGGGTAAATTGTTTTGGATTTAAAATTACATTACTTTCCTTTTTACTCTTAATATCTATTCGTAATTTAAGGTAATTTAAATTGTGTATAACATTTATCCAATTAATGTCGGATTTCATGATCTTATATCAATGTACGGCATAAAATTTTTAATTCAATATAAATTATAAATAATACTTTTTGAATGTCACTCATGTTTATTTTATCCATGAACTGACTTGTATCCATAAATTCGTTAATATTTTAATAACCCTGTTTGTACAATCTTTTTTGATTAAAAATTATAAACTTGCCAGAAGTCAGATCGTAAATGTAGTTCTATTCACGGTGAACGTGATTATAACTACGTTCATGAAGTCCTTGTAGTAACGGCGAAGAAACAACCACTACCTCATATCTTCTCGTGAGTCTTGTAAGGGGCTATAGAATTAAACTGAAACAGGAAATAGGCAGCAGCATCTTCTTGACATCAGTTCAAAATAATAAAGAGCTGCGGATGTCAACCCGCCTGCAAAACTTACTGACTACGACAAATATCCAGCCTATTTCCTGACTGACCTGTGTACAGCAATGGACTTTTAGATATACTGTGATAATGATGATGAATTTTACTCGTTTCCGCTACTCTTAATATTTACGGTAGTGAAAACAAAAATGTAACATTTTCGAAATTATGAATGAAATAAAAACTACATAATAGCCCCTTTAAAAGTAGAAGAGAAGCAGCTTACGTACATTCCACTACTGGTGGTTTTTTTTGGAATAAAAGAAATCGCTTCGCTGACCCAAACGCTGAGTGACGGACTGCGTTTATATTTTTTTTTTAATTTTCACATACGTAATATGCAGGTTTTCTCACAACGTTTTCCTTCACCGCGAGAGTAAGCGGTGTCGGTGGGGATCGAATGTGAGTTGCTGGCGTACGTATTATGAAAATGTTTGGTTCGATTCTACGCATATTTAATGTCATAGAAGTTCTACTCATAGTTAAAATTAAAATAAAGTACTGTTTAAGTGAAATTTGCTTTGATATTTTTAATACTTTTCGCAAGAGCCTATTCATTTACTTACTCGTGAGGTACATTCAAGTGGGCTATGAAACCGGTTCTGCCACTGAAAACATGTTTATAAGTCTCATTAAAAATAAAAAAGCAACTGTGAAATAGCAGCCGACATACATCTCACGACTGTGGACAGGTTTCCTCATTATCTACGAGTATAGTGTTTTGTGGGCAGAAAACCTATTGAGCGGTTTTCACATGTTCACGTTTTTTTATAACTACTTAGACATCTAGGTTTTTCCACAAAGTTGTTCTTCACAACTTCACCACCGAACACGTCGTTCATTTGCACAACAGCAAAATTTCATATAATAAGTTCATTGGTCCACATGTTTTACTCCCATGCCATAAAATCTTATGGCGAGTTAACACGGTACTCGCATTTAATTTAATAAAATTCATAAAAACTGAAAATAAGCTCATTCATAATTGTGGACCACATTTACCTTGTAATTAGTCTTCTAACGATGCCACGAACTTCAATAACTTATATCGGGTAACTTAATACCTAATGAAGTAAGTGAAATTATTTCTATGCTGAACAGTACAGCCAATAAGTACATTTAACTAAAGAACTTCTCTTTTAATCACAGTTTTGTATACACAGTAACCAGTTTAACAGTTTATTTAGTTATTTTGCTAAACGTGGCAATTGTGTTAAATGATCCTAATTATTTGTATTTGATTTAAGTTTTTGATTCTGCAAGGATAAATATTACGGAACATTTTATTTAATCTTATCAGTTTAGTTATTACTATTTTATTTAGCAGTAAGTACTTATATAGCCCTAATATTAGATTAAAACTGAGAGCAAAACTATCAAGTTATATAAATGTGGCCAAATCGTAGAAATGATTATTAAGCTATTGCATAGCTTCTATCGCGGGCCTTGAGCACGGGGACGGAATCCAGAAATTCCGTAACGAAAAAAAGCCTCACGCTCCCCACTCCGACGGGCACGGAGGTGTGGCGTTGAAAGCCGTGCATCGTCTTACGTTGTTTCAGTTTGGCAGACTTCGGCACTCGGCAGACTTCGGCACGGTGTTTGTGTGCGTGTACACTAGCTGCTAACTCAATGATAAAAATTCCTGAATAACCTACATGTATTGTAAGATATTAAAAATATTTTAAACAATATTAACTTCTCATTTATTCAGTAAGAGAAAAAAAATTGTTTTCTTATCGGTCACCACGCTTAAAAAGTGTAACTTGATTTAATATCAAAGACTTAACTGCATAAATAAAATAAATAAATAATTATAATTGCATAAGTTGATAAAAAATGCTATGCAATAGCTTTACCGCGGCAGTCACCGAGTGCCACACGTATTTTATTATAGTGAAGTGCTAGACCACTTCGTATATAGCAACCATTTTATGATAGCCAATTATTGCTGGCCATATCGTATAAATGTCAACATATGTCGATTTATCCTCTAACTACAATTCAATCTATGAAGTAAGTTCTCATATTTCATACGAAAGCATCATCTAGTAATATCAGCGACAGTAGATTGAGATGCTGCTAGGGTCACCTTAAAGGCGTGAACATTTAGATATATATGGTATATAAATGTTCACTAGGAGGCACAAAGTTATGTGGATTCTATTTAAAAAAAAACACGGAATATAAAGAAAACAAGAAAACTTTTTCTCTTAAAAATGTTCTATCAGCGCAGCAAGCAGTGAATAGTTAAAATACAATATTATTAAACTATCAAACACCAATTTTGTGTTTAGTTGTTAATTTCTTTAACCAATTTCTTTTCAGTGTTAAATTTCACGAAATGCTCGACTATTCATCATGAATATACTGAATGATTTGTATGAATGATATATATGACGATCTGGCCGCAATGTATATAAAAATATCTTTAAATAAAGTGTAAAACGCAATTTTAATCAGTTAATTTATAGATTAATAATTAAACTAAAAACCATCTGAACTTTCATAGATAGGTATTACTTTTATCTATTTAAAATAACGCACCTTCATTTCGAAACCGTTACAAAACAAAAAAAAACTAAATTTTACAGGAGAGTTAATTTACAATTTTTACATTATTATTTACCTCTTAATAAGAAAGTAATGAACGTAATGTGAAATATTTCTGAGATTATTTGTTAAATTATTGGTTTCTTTTTAAGGTGTGTAAACATTTTGATTTAATACGAGGGTGGATTGAAAAGTACTCGGCCTAACCAAGAAAATAAACACATACTAAATCAGTTATATTTTTATTTTTCTACATAATCACCATCAAGTTCAATACAATTTTGCCACCTCCCCTTCCAAGCATTTAGACCGTTGAAAAAAAATGATTCTTCCTTAGAGTCAAAATATGCGTCTACAGCTGCTTTGACCTCGTCGTTTGTCGAAAATCTTTGACCTCCCAAGTGCTTTTTTAGGTTAGGGAACAGAAAGAAGTCTGATGGTGCCAGATCAGGTGAATACGGCGGATGCGGTAACAGTTCAAAGCCACAGTTGTGAATTTCAGCCATTGACTGTACTGACGTGTGAACACGGGCGTTATCTTGATGAAACAGGACTTTTCTTCTGAGCATTCCTCGACGTTTTTCTTTTATTTCCTCTCGTAAACGACGTAGTAAGGTGCAGTAGTAATCAGAGTTTATAGTCTGACCCCTTTCAAGATAATCAATCATAATCTCACCTTTCGAGTCCCAGAATACTGAAGCCATCACCTTATTTGCCGACAAAATCGACTTAGCCTTTTTAGGGGTGGTGAACCAGGTCTTCTCCACTGTTTTGATTGTTGTTTTGTTTCCGGTGTACAGTAATGAACCCATGTTTCGTCCATAGTAACAAAACGATTCAAAAAATCATCTGCATCGGCTTCAAATAACTCCAAACAGTCGCGTGAAATAGTCAATCGCGTCCTTTTTTGTTCAACTGAAAGCGTCGCGGAACCCACCTCGCAGACACCTTGTGGAAACCCAACTCGTTGACAATGATGTTTTGAGTTCGTTCATAAAAGATGCCTATAATCTCGGCTATCTCTCTAATTTTTAATCTGCGGTCTCCCATTATTAAATCAAGTACTTTTTTAATATTTTCGTCAGTAGTTGACGTCGAAGGCCTTCCAGAGCGGGGTTCATCTTTCACACTCTCTCTACCACGCTTAAATTCTGCTATCCATTTTTTGACGGATGAATATGACAGAGCACAATCGCCTAATGTACTGACCATGTCATCATGGATGGCTTTTGATGATAGCCCCTTCTTATGGAGGTACTTAATGACGGCACGCTGCTCGATTTGCTCCATTCGCGGAAATTACGTCAGATTACTTTTTTAATAAATTTATAAAATCACAACTAATTATCGCACACGTTTCGAACTTCACACAATGAACTAGTCTGAACTGAACTAAATAATGTGGGTAGATTTGATTTTTAGAATTGAATGGATCTGTGTTAGGCCGAGTACTTTTCAATCCACCTAGGTATTTTATATAATTAATTTTTACTATCTTTTTAATTTTTATAGTAACGCTTTTGCATTTATTATTTTTTCGATTAGGATTGAATAACATAATAAATCAAATCAATATTTATTTTTAAAAAAATAACTTAAATTCGTACTTTTATGACAATTAAACCAACCAACCAAGTGGCAGGTGACAACTTTTATAGTAACGATTTCGCCTTTATTTATGTTTTAAATTTCATTTTAGAAATGTTTAAATTCGACACTATCTACCAAAATATTGGGAAGTAAATAGACCTGTCAAATTCATTCTGTAGATTTTGCCGGTTTAAGTAAGATGACGTCTCAATTTCGTGAAAATTTAGTTTAGTAACAGTTTCGACATGAAGGTGCGATATTAACTATTAAAATGAAATAACGAAAAAATTTAAAATAAATCTTAGATCTTTCAATTTATTTATTAAATATAATTATTTTGATATATAAATGTAAGTTATTTATATTATTTAATTTATTAGTTACAGAAGGCAAAATATACTGCTTTTTACTTTTTTTGACAGACACTCGAAACCAACATGTCTCGGCGTAGTTTCAAATTATAACACACAACTTTTTAAACAAATTTAAACTTAAAACATACGCGTTACGAATAAAAAACGAAAAAAAAAAAGAAGGAAATTTAAACTTTATTTATAAATATTGCATTCATTTAAAAAACACTATGTTATCCCGCTTAAAACTAACAGAATACTATATATAATAGAAAATTAACTTCTACATGAAGAAAATACCTAACACACCTTTTCTAAGTTCCGTAATGGGATAAATAGTAGCCTATAAGTTGCCCCGCGTCGCTAACTATCTACATACAAAATTTCGTGGAGATCTGTTCAGCAGTTTTTGCGTGAATCGCGAATACATGGACCGACAAACAGACAAAAAATCTAAAAACCATTAATTTGGCTTCAGTATCCTTTATTTAGTCGCACGAACTTATATTTTCCAGGAAATATTAGTATTACGGACACGACTTTTCTACAGATTTATTACAATAAATATATATTAAACGCAAATAATTAAATTATTTGTACTTAAACATAGATGGAACTGTTATCATCAGTTCTTAAAAATAAAAGATAAAAATTTCAACAGATTGATTCGAAAAAGAATTGCCCGTAGGCGTAGACCGCTAAAGCATAGGCAAGATCATCGGCAGACTGACAAGATTCAGAACAGGCAATAACAGGCCAAGAATTATGCGCACCGTTAAGATGGTGTTTGCTGAGACAAAATCAGTTTGTCCCAGCCAGATTTGCGCAAAACCTGACGGAGCGTATAGTATAGTTGCTTGGGGAAAGCAGATTCCGTGATATACTGAGAGGCGACACGGTTCAACCAGAATCGTCTATTTTCAGAGTATTGACAGAGAATAATTGGGGCGACCAATGATACGTGAAACGGGTCAAACACTGAATCAGGTCGACACTCTCGTATTCTGGTGCGGCCTGTGGCCTGAGCCAATAAAACATTACGAATGCTTTTGAATGGAAGTCAATGTGCAGATATTATGCGCATGAACCCGGTCATAATAACGCCAACGACGTTTGTAAAAGTCCGGAACTCGATGAGCTGTACCACTACTGGCTGAAAGGGTTCGTGATGTGTCACACTGTGCTTGCCAGACAATTCCAACAGTTCTCGACCAGAAGTCGTTCTGGAGGCTCTTCAATACAGGGTCATTTGGTTCCTAAAGACCAGGATACCACAGACCCGAGCAAATACCACCCCATCACTGTCTACACACCATATACAAGACACTTACATCTATTTTGAGCGCGATAATCACTCGTCACCTGGATTAAATCAGGTGATGTAGCTCAAATAGCTCAAAATAGACGTGAACAATGTCAAGGTGGTTAAACGCAACCGTTGGAATTTCTCCACTCACAGCACCTTACAGGAACGCTCCAAGAGGAAATTTCAGCTTCGGAAAGAGGTACAAAATTGATCCACCTTTTCTATATGGCCTCCATTCGCTTTCTCTTATGGAGTTGCTTAACAAAACTTGTGATTTTCCCGTCACTCTTATAGAATTGCCAATCATCACTAGTGATTTTAGCAATTCTATTAGAATGGAGCTGGGGACAGATAAGTGGTTGCTCCACCTTGTTATGAGGGGTAGAGTTGTTAACTCCGAATACATATAGTTATAGTCTATGCTCATCAACGTATGGACCATTTCTGAGGCTGAAACATACCGGCACCTGAGTATGTCACAAAATATAGGTATTTATGAGATGGACTCAAACTGAACTTAAACATAAGGCCCTGTATAGAAAAGTCCGCCGTATCATGATGTCCCATAGCATTCACTATCAGACTAATGAACAACTACTGACTTTAGTACATAGAGATGAATTCTAAGCGAGATCCCCATCTTCAATCACTTCACTTAGCAGAGAGCGGTTTAAGAGTGGGCATGCCAAACGCGTCGCAGTGATTACTTTTTGTTGTGTCTTGAGTTATGTGTTGAGACACTGACTCAGTGTTTCCATTCGTAAGATACTTGCGTCTCATTATTCTCGAGTTGAAGATGGGAAATTGGAACGGATAAGGATAAATATAAATATATATACTTTGGGATAGAACATTTAAATTAAGAAGATTTGCACCATTTTAATATAAAGGTAGCGTTTTCGCGTCAATAACACAAAGCCAGTACAACGTCTAACTTCAATTTTTCTTAAAATAAGAGTGACAAGCGTCAACACATTACATTTGTAAGTGGATGCCTAGCCTTTAGGCATTTACATCTCGGTGATAAATCAAAATGCGTTTTCGTCGTCACCCCCGAGGGCTAAGATGGAATGTTTCATATTCAGTAAAAGGTGTTCCTGATTCTCTATACACACCATACGAAACACAACAGCATTAACTTTCTATTTCATTCAGGTATTCAATGAAATTGTGGTTCTTCCCCAGTCTAGCCGACCCATTCGTGCTACAACTATAATATAGCTGCAGTACTCTACGCATACCACGGACAAATGAGGCGAGGCGTCTTGAATCTTGGTGGGACATTTAAAGTAACACCTACCGTACAAAGTGTAATTGATGTGTGTCACCCGAGGCAAGTGTAACAAATGCAAATAATGCGTCCTAAACACGGTGTTTTAACAAATTCCATATATTAAACTACGCAGGAAATGTTACGCTATTTTCTATGAAATATCTAAGAAATATGAAAGTTAAATACATAGCTTCAACTATTTAATCAACAGACGTTTTTTTTTTAATTACTCTACTGGCGACAGACCGCGCAATTTTAAGAGATGAAGTTATGAAGTGTTTCGATATGTCATTTAAACCAGATACAAGGTAAGTGACAAAGAAAAATAGTAATACTTAGAGAGTAATATGTTTCTGTAACCTAAAATAGACCACTATTCCTGGAAAAATATGAATACCTTTACATTTACCCCACCTAATACCTAACATTGGGGTGAGTGTGATAGTGTCACTCTTAACCCGATCATCTTATATGAGAATATCGAAACTAGCGATGAGACAGCCTATCATTTTTAATTCTATTTCTATTTACCGTGTGTTTGTATGTATTTATACTTAAGTATATACTTTTTTAAATGATTACCCAGGAATAAATACATGTCAAAGAAAAATGTCAGAGGATGTCAGAAGCAGAAATAATAAATATTATCGAAACAGATACTGAAGAAGATACAAGTTTAATTTGATTTTGGAAGAAAATAATACAGTTTTGGTCTGATATTATGAGAAGAAAAATGGCAGTATTACGTTGGGAGTACAAAATATTAAAAATAATGATCGGTACAAAGTATTGTATTAAAAGCATTATGTAGACCAAAATAGAAGAAAACGACAATATGTTTTTTTTTTAAACTACGATAATGACCTTTTTTTCTTTTAATTTAAACTGAATAATATATTTATTATAGGTGCATAATTGCTACGCTTGTTTGTTGTTTTCAGGAAGATGTCAAAATAATAGTGTTTTAAATTGATTTTTTAAAGTAATATCTTAGCTGTTCTGAGCTTTTATTAGTAAATAAAGCATATCTGTTAAACTACTTCTCTGATTAGGAGAAGCCTCGTTACGAAACGGTATTTAATTTAAAAAATTTTTGAATAAAATAACATTCAGTTTCTCAAAGAATTTAATACATTTATTTCATTTCATTTCAATATTGGTTGTGATTGGGATTCGATGTTAGTAATGGTAGATTGGTAGATGGCACTGATGGCAGGCTAGAAATGGCTTAAAGCGACAATCGCGGACCGCGAACTCAAAAGGTCGTGGATTCGAATCTGTCATTCGCCTACTGTCAGCAAGCACTCCTTGCGCAAGCGTTTTAATCTAATAGCATTACCAGTATTTTTTAAACAAAATATGGTGGTATAGCAGCCAGGTATTTCAATTACTAAGTTATACAAATTTGAAGTTCTAACTCCGTCGAGTAAGAATATAAATTACGCAAATTTCAGCCGTCCATTTCAAAGTGACCTCATTTATAAACACGTGAAGCAGCCGAATAACTTCTTTTTAAATAAATGAGTATTTCCACGTGATCAATGTGATTAAGGCAATCCAAGTAAAGGCTATAAGTCTTTCTTCATCCCTTGTTCATAAATTGAATAACTACATCTGATGCATTTATGAAAGCAGTCTGTCTGTTTATTGTACTACCCAATTTAATTAAAAGAAAAAAAGAATCTAAATACGAGTTAGGTTTAAATCTAACTTAATAAATTTATTTTAAGTGCTTGTATCGCTTATGGGAGAAAACTCCGAAAAAAAAAAAAAAGGACCCACGGAACCAAAGAGCCTGTGTGTACGCATACTACTGCATACGTTACCTTGTCCGCCCATGTCAAGGGTTTATTCACAAACTCATTAAAGTCTCCGTAAAGTCGCCAATCATTTAAATCAACTTTAGAAACGTGACATATTGTATCTGAATAGTTGGTCACAGCAACTTATTAGCTTTCATAAATACGCAGATGAAGAAAATAAACAATTTGTAAACACGTATGAGTTCATGAACCTTGAACAAAAGAGTCGAGAAAGATTTTATCACTTCGTATTCTTATTTACGTAGAATTTGTTTCATTGCATTTTTTCATATTTCGAATTTCTAAGAATATTTTAACTTTTTTCTGTCGTCTTGATCAATGAGAAATACTAACGCTAAATGGAAATCAATCTTTGCGGCCCTACGATTAATAACGATTTCAAGTTTTTCATTGATGGGTGATCGCTACCAAGCTATTTCTAATTTGTCTTGTGTTGTTAATTGTAAACTTGATTTCTTGCTGGTTCCTCCCAAAACAGAGGTTTTTTTTTGCTAACCAGTGGTAATTAAAAAAGTGACTATCAATAAGTATTGTTAAATCTACATTGAATAAAAAAGTTTCTGTTTCTGTTTCTGCTTCAAGTCAAAATGTGTGGCGTAAAAGGGGAACCTTATTAATACAAACAAGACTTAACCTATTTTCTACACTTACAAAGCCTTTTCTATTTTGAAAAGAACTGTTAATCGAGTTTTGATAAATAGGTGAGTATTAGAGTAAACTGAATAAACCTAGAACGTTCTACCCTTCATAAGAAAGAAAGACGAGAGCAGTTTAATGCGACCCCCCTTTAGACGAAGTGACGAACTGATGACATACGCAGGTATTTAATGGATGCAGGTGACCCAGGACTTTCTAGCTATATATATTGGGGAGGCCAATGTTCAGCTTTGTACTTGTGATAAAATGTAGTAAATAAGAGTAATTGATAATTAAGAAATTAATTATTTAGGGGACGCAATAGCGAACTCCACGACTATAAACAGCAGACCTGCAACCTCTGCGAGTATTGAAGATCTCAGCTATAAGGTTTAACAACTAACTGGGTGACATAAATATATACTTGCTATGTGTGTATACTAACCGGTGTCTTACTCATCAAGTAACAGTTAAATATCACTCTTTGTGTGTAATCGATGTGGCTAGTGTTCCTCATCACCCAGTTTGTTGGTAGAATTTAAAACTAATATAAATAATTTAAGTGGTCGTAGAGCATCAATCCGCATGCTAAACGTGATGATTAAGTCAAAACCTCCGGAAGTAGGGACTATCAGTTCGTGGGTCCACGTAAAGTTCACGGTGAAGTTTCTATAGAAATTGTATCAGCGAGTGATCGTCGCGGCTTGTTTGTCACTCAATAGTCACGTTCTTGGCACTAGACCGAGGGAATACAATTATGTAAAAAGTTAAAAGTAAAGTTACAGCCTATATACGTCCCACTGCTGGGCTCAGGCCTCCCCTCATTTCTGAGAGGGTTTAGGGCAAGGAAGTGTCCGCCGCGCTGCCCAAATGCGTGTTGACGAACTTCACATGTCTTCGAAATATTTTTTTTTCTTATTCCTCAGACATGCAGGTTTCCTCACGATGTTTTCCTTCACCGCCGAGCACGTGGTAAATCAGCACTTAAAATTGCAATTAACAATTTCATTGGTGTCGGCGGGGGATCGAACCCGGGTTACTCGCGTTCTGTTATATTTACAGCGAGCGTTAACCACTGAGCTACCACGGCTCTTACAACTATGTGATTATATATATATATATATATATATATATATATATATATATATATATATATATATTATTGTATAAGCTATATACCTCAACTCCATAAGCAGGATAGGAACGAACGAGGGACTGCCTTTGTGCTTGCATGAACACCAGACAATACGAATACCTACACTGTTAATAGTTGTCAGATTTCGATGTTACACGGAATTCACATTGTAATCAAAAACACCTTTAGACCATACGTCATTCAAGTGCAACACAAGACCCTCTTTAAATACACAATAAGCGCGCGAATTGGTTTTTGTTTATTCTGTTACTATCGCTAAAAATGCAATTAAATCAGCAATTTTCTTCCTTTGCAACGAAATACTAAATGGAACAGGAAATTTTAATTGAAAACTGCAAAATGATGTGCAAGATGTAAAAACGATCTACTGAGATGAAAAAACTCCAAGGCAACAATTTGTATACATTTAATTTTTAACATCCCGCTAAGAAAATTGAAAATTTTATAAAGCCGGGAAGTTATTTTTACCGCGTTTTCCGAAAATTGAGTTTTTATCAAATCTTGACGTTTTGAGGACACGGGAAACTACACTGACAATTTTTCGATGGTGTCTGTATGTCTGTATGTATGTGTGTGGATGTATGTAAACTTCTTATAACTTTTGAATGGCTTGACCGATTGAAATGAACTAAGCGGATTTCCAAAGTGTTTCATCAAACTTAGATTTCCTATGAATTTAAAATAAGGACCGGTAGATTTTCATAAATATCAAAAATAAAATTTAGCAAACCGTCTTTTTAGAATAACTTTTAAACGGCTTTATCGCTCGATTCCAAAAACTAATTAGCTTTTAACCTTGAAAAACCACGTCGATCGCCGCTGGTCTGGTCCAAATTGGTTGATTCGTTCATGAGGTATTGTTAAAAAAAAATTATAAATTACTCCGATATTTCCTAGTCAACGTCATAATTTGGTGAAATTTGGAGGCCTTTGAAATTAGCGGAAAGTTCCAGGGATAGCCTGCAGGGTAAATCAATTTTTTGCATTTAAACTGGGGGAATACTAAACTATCAATACAAATTTGTCCATCTGACTGTCTGACAGAACGCACGTCACACAAAAACCTGAGAACTGATTTTAATGGGACTTTCACTGTAGTGTTGTGTAAAATTGTTAAACCATAATAATTATTATCATAAAGTTATATTGGCAGTAACCCCACAGACCTGAAGGGTATAGCGAGCCAGTATAACTGCAGACTGTGAAGAATTTCATCTTAGTCCTCAGAGGTGGTAACGTATCTGTAACCTCTTTTATTTGAAGTTTAGCTACAGGTATCCGTGGGCTGCAGTTATCACTTACGTATAAAGTAAAGTAAAGTAAAGTTACAGCCTATATACGTCCCACTGCTGGGCACAGGCCTCCCCTCATTTCTGAGAGGGTTTTAGGGCAAGGAAGTGTCCGCCGCACTGCCCCAATGCGTGTTGGCGAACTTCACATGTCTTCGAAATTTTTTTTCTTATTCCTCAGACAGATAAAATGCACGTTTCCTCAAGATGTTTTCCTTCACCGCCGAGCACGTGGTAAATCAGCACTTAAAATTGCATTTAACAATTTCATTGGTGCCGGCGGGGATCGAACCCGGGTTACTCGCATTCTGTTATATTTACAGCGAGCGTTAACCATCTGAGCTATCACGGCTCTTTTATTACGGCACGGCACTTACGTATATGCTTACAATATTCCCACAGATCTATTGAGTATAGCGAACCAGTATAACTACAGTACCACGTTCAACTCTAGAAAAGATATTTCGTCTCCAACGGTCATGTCTCTAGTAGAATTCTTGTTAAATTGTTTTTTTTAATAACATTATTTTGAAGGCTACAACTCTACATTATGCCTCCCACCGACAAAATAACAAAAATATTATAGAATATTATTTTTGATACCTAATATACTGTTCCTGCTTATGTTATGTTTTCGATGGCATTACTTTTACATACATCAAAAAATTCATTCGTTTCTTTTATAAATGAAAGATTGCTAGAAATATGTTGTTTATTATATCGTATATAGAACATTATTGAAACCCCATAAAACATATTTTCAAGTAGTTTATTATATAACTTTAAAATTTAGAAAAAAAATATTATTTTAATAATAGCAAATTGTTCATGACCTTTGCCAAAATTGTATACATTTTATATTTAAACAATAACTATAAATTATGGTGAAATTAAGTGCGTAAAGATGTAAACAATCATATTATTTCAATAAGTGTTTTCGATGGACAATAATAAAAATAATATAAAACAATAATTGAATATAAAATTATATTGTGACTTAATACAAACTTGCCACATAAGTGCTTAAAACGAAACTTAATTTATAATATCGCACTTTGATTTTTCTTTAGATACATAAATAAAAATATTGAAAAATTAATTGAACTGTGAAGTATCTGATAAAAAATTTCAACTTAGTCTTATGTTCATTTTAATACATAACTTTTTTAAAACGTTATAATAGCAAAAACAACATAAAAATCTCAAATAAATAAAATTTAAAATAGAATTTAAAATCACACTGTTACTCTTACCTCCTTATTTCTTCCGTGTTCTTTTCGGATCAATTTTCATATTCTTCTGGGCTTATCTCGGTAGAGTACAACTGTTTCTTTTTTAGAATAGCCGGTTTTTGAATTTCTAAAAAAAAACACACTTTATTTTCATCTTTCCTTGTTAGTTTTCTTCATACATATATTTTTTTATAGGTTAAGGGTGAGAAACGAGCACACTGTCCACATGATCCAGTCCACACAGTAAGTGGTTGCTGTATCCCATAGACACCTATATCTATCCTCGATTATTTATTTATTTATTAGGTTCTCCAACAGTTATAACACAATACATTTGAATAAAAAAAATACAAGTTCCAACATGTTTTAAGCTAAGTGCATAACTACTTATAGGGGATGTTAAAGACAGCATCATGCGTTTAATAATGAAATAAAAAAGTATAGTTATCATAAAGTTACCTCTATGTGAAAGAACAATCATTAAACCTATTTTAAGTTATTTTTTAATAAATTACAGAAGATATTTTTTGGTGACAAAGTCCCTGATCTGTTTACGTAAATGTTCAGAAGAATCAAAATTAAGATCTACCAATGTGCTGCATTCATTGTAAAGTCTACTCAATCTAGGAACAGGAGAGAAATGGCCAAGTTTAGTCCTACGCATTGGTGGGTTCATAGGCTGAATAGGCATTCTCGGAAGTCGAGAAGGTATTCTGAAGGAAAAGGAATTTACCAAAGGAGGACAGTCTATCTTATTATGGAAAAGCTTGTATACAAACATCAAATCCGAAATGTCACTTCTTGCTTCAAATGGTAATAACTTAAAAGTGAGAAGCCTACTTTTGTACGATTTTAACGATCGAGCTTTATCTACAGAGAACGCTACGTGCCATAGAAACCTTTTCTGAACCCTTTCCAAGCGTAACGTATGTGTTGCGAAATGGGGCCTCCAAACAACACTGCAGTATTCCATAACGCTACGCACATGATTACGAACCATAATTCAGATGTGTTGTCACCCGTGAGGACTAAGATGGAATGCCTCCTATCCAGTAAAAAGGGTCTCCGGTTCTCTGCACTCACTATACCAAACACAGTGTTTAAGCTGATATTCTGTGAGAGCGTGGTCATTCCCACCGGTCAGGCCGACCTATTCGTGCTACAACTATACTACTAACGTAGCCGCAGCATGGCTCTACCACGTAAACATGTTCATAAACACATACTATACATACTTTATAATTTTTCAATCAGCTTTTATGAAATTATTATCGTGGATTCTTCTCGTATTTGTCATTATTTTCTTATTATATTTGTGTTACTATGTTTCTTATTCATTCATTTTAATTTATATGACTTTATTTTTCTTAATTCCAGCAATTACAGGCCCCGGTGCGGCGGTGCGTATGCATTGTAGAGCGCACCGACTGGCAGGGTCGCCATCTTATATTGGAAAGCTGTGAATGAGAGACGTGTTGTTCTGTGTATAACTTTAATTAGACTAATTTTATTCTAAACTTAGCTCTATAGATCTCTTTTCTCTCTTTTGAAACTTGCATTTGCATAATTCACTACATTGCAAACGCGACCTTGCATTTTAATATGTATTCATGAGTAAAATAATAATGAAGAATATTTAACGTATCATCATGTTTACACGTGTTAATGCATTTCGATTAATAAATTAATGCGTGATGATACGTAACGATAAAGCGCATCCCCGAACTTACTTAAACATGACCTGAATATTGACCGCCGCTCAAATTGAGTGTGACATAAATTATTCTCCTTCAAACTACATCTCAAAGTCACAAACAAAACACTTTTTAATAAAATGTACAAGAGTGAGCCACGGCAAAGTAACAACTCCTTATAGTTGACAAGTTAGCATATGTGTACCTGTCTGGTAGTGTCAAAGATATTTTAAGTGTCTCCATTTAACTACTTATTTTTTTTATATATTACAAGCCAGTGTTTGACCTGATAATAAGTACCGTAGAAAACACTATTTCTTTGATGTCACCCACAATGTTATTAACTATAGTTTTAAAAGGCACTTAATAACGACCGTTTACGTTTTATCTCCATTTGTTTTTCTGAATGCCTCCACTTAGCAGATGACTTAAAACTCAGTCTGGGTATTGAATCTGAATCAGATACCATAAATCTACAAAGAGAGACCGATGCGGTGTTGAATTGGAGCCAAGAAATTACCTTTTAATAATAATAAATGCAAAATTATTACTTTCACTGGAAAACCTAGACCAGTTGTAAATTTGTATAAACTACTTGTCACTCCTCTGGAAAAATTAAATGAAATCCGAGTCCTAGGGCTGTTATTAGAATCTGAGTTAAACTTACATCTACACAACAAGTATCTATAAGAATGCATATAGAATGTAAGGTGTTTGTTATTAAGACTGGAACACAATTTGACAATAAAGTATGTAATTGCTAAAATATTGTTCAAAACATTTGTTCGTAGCAAGCTGAAGTACATATATTGGTGTTTTCTGAGATATGTCCTTACGGCCGAAAAGACACAGCGTAAGTTTGCCCGATGGTGCTTTAGAAAATAATACGGGTACTATCCTAACTTATGTCCTTCTTTTTTCGTATCAGGTATGGTTGATATGGAAACACTGAAATTTAGGAGAGTTATGCTAATGCTAACAAAAAACAATCTAAAAAAACACTATCTCTCTATACTGTGTCACAAGATCGATACCTAATCCGCAGATAATAAAGAATGTACCCATCTTAGTTCCCCGTTATATACGGCAGGAATCAGGGTGCCGCTAACCCCGCACCGCCGCGCCGGCCTCGTTTGCTGGCACAGGATGGCCGGCACAGGCCAACTAATGATTGGTGACATACTTGCTCAGTACGATGATCTTGACTTATTTGCTGATGGATTGAGGTAACTTTTAAGTAAATTAAGAAATACTAAAACTGACATTGTATTTTTTTACCCTGACATTGACTTTATTTATTAATTCAATGATGTGTGATATCAGTTTGACTAATTTTGATTTTTTTAGTTTATTTAATTTAATGTAATTATTATAATGTTGTGTTCTTTTTACTTAATGTTATGTATTTTATTTTATTAAGATTATGATTTAACATTGATTGGTAATTTAATGTATCTAATGTCACAAGCGTGTTTGTATGCTACCATCTGTTAGCTTGTAAGCATGTTTCTAATAATAATAAATAATAATAAAATAATAAATCATAATATCGTTACGTTATGTTCTGATATCAATACCATCGATGTTATAGACAACCAATCTTAATCTAAATGCCATCGGCCTTAATCTCGAATTTCATATCCGAAAACAACCAACTGAGTGCTTATCAATCTGCTTTTCACTCCGGTCACAGCACCACCACTGCTTTGTTAATAGTTACTGAGGATCTAAAACACAAAAAACGAATGGATAGAAAAAAAGTAACAGTGATGGTGTTAGTAAACTCGTCCAACACTTTTAAAACAGTTGACCACTATATACTCCTATGTATCCTGGCCCATTTTAAATTTGCTCTCTCGATCTTGGAATAGTTTTCCTCTTATCTTCGCGACCGCCAGTAATCAGTCCACGTAAGGCAGGAGACTGCCCAGTGGTTAAGTCTTAATTCTGGTGTGGTCCACAAGGCGGAATCTTATCTCCCATATTATTTTCAGTGTTCATTAACTACATATCCTCCGTCATTGATTATTCGTACCATCTATACAAAGACGATCTCCAAATATATGTGCAGATCAGATATCAAAAATCTACATGATGCTATCGCTCAACTAAACCATAATCTGAAAGCCATTTATGACTGGTCATTGTGTTTTGACATTTCTGTCACTTGAGAGATAGGATTTTTTTTACCCATGAGTGACCCATAATTTTTTGCTTATTTAAGGATCTTTTATAGGACATGACAAAGAGTCGTCGAAAAGGGCAGAACAACGCCTGCCTGGCAAGCAAATTCTGAGAGGGTTTTAGGGCAAGAAAGTGTCCGCCGCGCTGCCCCAATGCAGTTTGGCGAACTTCACATGTCTTCGAAATATTTTTTTTCTTATTCTTATGTTCTTATGTTTTCCTTCACCGCCGAGTACGTGGTAAATCAGCACTTAAAATTGCAATGAACAATTTCATTGGTGCCGGCGGGGATCAAACCCAAGTTACTCGCGTTCTGTTATATTTACAGAGAGCGTTAACCATCTGAGCTACGACGGCTCATATATATATATATATATATATATATATATATATATATATATATATATATATATATATATATATGAGTGTGTGTGTGTGTGTGTGTGTGTGTGTGTATTTATTTATGTATGTGTTTATGTGTATGTATATATTTATGTTAGGATAATTGTAAAATATGGATTATTATGTATTTGTTTGTATTTATATGTATTAGCGCCATTTACAAGCCTTATTTTAATGTGTGTTATATCTATATAAGTTTATTATATGTAGTTATTTAAGTCCTGGGTTGTATGGCAGTGAACGCTAACTGGCACGATGTTTGCCCTTTGGAACCTTTATGGTTAGAACCATAAAGTTTTAAGCTAAAGTAAATAAAATAAGTATTTTCAAACTGTCTTACTTCGCCTTATAATTAGCACGCAAACGAACTTATAATTAGTCCCAGGTTTAAACTAGTCTGTTCCGAGAAAGAAGTCCCGTGGAAAATATACGAACTAAAATGTAGAGTATGAAAATTTGCAGCAAATGTCATATTTCACGGAGACTGCAGCCACAGCCTAAGGAGTTATTTAGTTAGAAAGACTAGAATTATTAACTTTTAAACCATGGCTTGCTTAACTCGAAACTTTTAGTAAGCTACGTTAAGCAATAAGGTGGCTGGTGTTTAATTTAAATGAATACTAAGTACGTGCTAAGCTGTTGACATTGTTCAAGGGTAAGTGGCATTCTTGACAAAGTCTAATAAAATTTGTACAAAACTAATATGTCCATGTAACTATAAATATAACATCGAATTGGTTTTTATGGTTCTGATATAACTTCACAAAATTTAGTGATTTACCACATATAAAGATTTCTCCACAGGGAACCGGCCACCTCTTATTTCGAAAGAGGTATAAGCCTCCTTACGCACTAGCAGTTGGCCGCTTAGTCGGTTTGTTCCAGCGGCCAGCCGCCTGACGCGGTTGGAATAGCGGCTGACCGCAATGCGGCCAACCACGGTGAAACCGCGACGAAACTGAGATAAGCTGTTATATCGCTCAATAGGGTCGTTTGGCCGTTTGCCGTCGAGATAGCTTGTGTTATCTTTTACTCCCGAAAACAACGAAAGAAAAAAGTTTAAAAAAGATATTGGATTGATGCCTTACAATGCTTCCGTTTTAAATCTCTATTCTCATTGTTAAAAGACCCCGGCAGACATCAACAGCAAAAGGAAATTCACTGATATTCATGTCATATGATGCTACTTCAAAATTACAAATAGCTTCTCGTTGTTGAATTTTAACACTGAATTGCTCTGTATCCAAGTTCATGGCTGCGCAACTAAAACTCGAAACGCATACAAACACATCGGCGGCTCGCCGCAAACTAAACCGCCACTGCGGCAATATGCAAAATGGCAGCCAGCCGCGAAGCGGGCCGCGGATCCTCATTCAACCGCCGCGGTTGAAATCTTGTAGCGGTTAAATGCGTACGATCACAAGCAGTTGCATATTAAACTGGAAAAGCGGCTACCGCGCGGTTAGCCGCCCCCGCGGTTAACCGCGCGATACATAGGAGCGCGTAGAATCGGAAAGAGCTCAACTGAAATCACTCGTGCGTTTAACGGACACTGTTTCTCATTCAAGTTGCTATTACTATTATTTTATAAGCTTATTTATAAAAATGTAAAGAGCAATATTAAAGCGTCTTAACGTCCACACAAGGCTCCTCTCATCTTTGAGAGGGTTGCGAAACGATTAGTCCGCCTCGCTGCTGCAATTTGTTTTGGCAAACTTCACATCTCCGTGACATATTTTATTTCTTTACATTCAGTCTTTCTGACGAAGTTTTTTTTTTTCATCGCCAAACACGTATACGTACATCAGGGCTTTTTTTTATAGGATAGGGTGATAAACGAGCACACAGTCCACCTGATGATAAGTGGTTGCTGTGGCCCATAGACATCTACATCTATCCTCGATTACGAATCAAAATGCAGATGCGTTGTCACCCCTGAGTACTAAGATGGAGTGCCTCGTATCCAGTAAAAAGACTCTCCAGTTTTCTACACTCACTACACAAAGCACAACAGCTTTAAGCCGCTATTTTACGTTGACATTCAATTACGAGTAATAATCACACTGGTACGTGCGATTTATTAATAAAAAAAGGTATACGATATTCTTAGTTCTTAGTGTATAATAATTCTATGTTCTTCGTATCTATATATTATTATGTTCATGTTGCTACGGCAATGAATTCTCGACACTATCAATAAAATACAAAATACGTCAACATTGTTAAAATTTCATTAAAAAAAATAGAAAACGTATTTTCCATTTTATTAAACTGAATAGCATTTAAACGTATAAAACTAGTATTACAAAACCTTCATAAAAGTATTATAAAAGTAAGATTCTAGATGTATTTTTTAGTTTTATGTTTTCAACGTACATTTTATATTATGAAATATTTTATGAAGCTCATAAAATTAAACGCCTACTATAATGCTATTTTATAGGCTGGCCTTTGAAATAATTCAGATACTTTTTCGTGCACGTTCATTATTCTTTTTAATTTTCAAGGTTTTCCTTCATTACATACATAGAGTATAACGTACTGTATATACTTACTTATAATATATTTATAATTATTTGTATTACAAATAACATATACGTTATTTGTCACCTACCTAAAATACCAACATTGTAAGTTTGGTAACATATAATTGCCATGTATGTTTATATTATTGTGGATGCGCATATACATACATGAACACTCACGCCTGTCACCCAGAGGGGTAGGCAGAGACTACAGACTTCCATTTAGCACGATTCTGACATATCTCTCTCGCCTGCTCCACATCCATATACATACGTCGGTCGGTTAAGGGCACTCTTAATTTGGCCTCTTTTTAATATATCGCCAATTTGGTCGACAAACTTTTTTTATAGAAGAGGGGGCAAACGAGCATGCGGCTCACCTGATGTTAAGTGATTACCGCCGCCCATGAACAACCGCAACTCCAGGGGAATTGCAGGTGCGTTGCCGGCCCTTTAGAAAGGAGTAAGCTCTTTTCTTGAAGGTCCCCAGGTCGTATCGGTCCGGAAAAATCGCCAGTGGTAAACTATTCCACAGAAAGGTTGTGCGCGGAAGAAAACTACTTTTGAAACGTACAGTGGTGGACCGCCAAGCATCCAAATGGTGTGGATGGTATCGGGACGTTTGCCGCGTAGTGTGTTCACGAAATTTGGCGGCTGGGATTAATCCGAACAATTCCTCAGAGCACTCTCCATGGTATATGCGAAAGAAAATGCAAAGAGATGCAACATCTCTTCGCAATGCCAGTGAATCGAGCCGATCGGAAAGCACTCGGTCGTCGACGATTCGAGCCGCTCTGCGCTGGATGCGGTCAAGTGGAAGGAGCTGGTACTGGAGAGCCCCAGCCCAGAAATGGGAACAGTATTCCATGTGCGGCCGAACCTGCGCCTTGTAAAGTTGCAGGCGGTGTGTCGGCATGAAATACTGTCCCGCTCTGCTGAGCACGCTCAACTTTCGCCTAGGACGTCCTTTTCCGACTTTTCCGTTCACTTCTGCAACATATATTTGCTTTGTCAGTTTTTCCTCATTCATTCTTTCTACATGATCAAAGCACCGAAGCATTCCTTTCTTAATATTGATTACCGCATCATCTTGTAAACCACACTCTTCTTTTATCACACAGTTTCTCACCCTGTCACCCAGATTCAGCCCTTACATACTCGTGCTTCTTCCACACCCAACTTTCACCACAATAAAGTAGGGACTAATACAGCATTGTGAATTGCCATACGTGCCTTTTTAGATACATTCTGATTTTTCACAATAAATTTTAGCATACTACATCTACATCTATCCTCGATTAAGTTAAAAATAAAGATGCGTTGTCATCTCTGAGGACTAAGATGATATGCCCCATTTCCAGTTTAAAGGTCATTGGTTTTATTAACTACCATGTGAAACAGCAGCATTAGCCTGCTACATTATTGGTGTTCTATGATAGCGTGGTCTTGTAAATGTTTTACATTAACATTATGATGTGTATTAACAATCTAATGTTAATTTTATTGATTTATATCTATATTATTACACATAAGTCAAAAGTTTCATCAGACTCATCATAAGTAACTGGTAAATGACGCTTAAAGGCATTATGTTCTTTTTTATTTGTCTTTTTTTTTAATACATACTGTGCAGCATATGTAAATACTTGACTTTAATATTTTGAGGCCCTGAATAATTTAAAGTGAATAAATCTTAATAAAAGTATTAATTTTAAGACTCCCCGATGAAAGCTTATGCTCTCTCTAGACGGTTTAATTGAACTCTACAGACATGTTTTACTTACTATAAAAATGTGTTATAATATTTAATAACAAGCTTTAAAAGGCACTTTATTTAGCATGTCTAGTTACAAAATGAATAACAAATTTAAGCGAAATTCTTTCTTTTTACAATACAATAATATACAATAATACCCGCCGTCTTATTGTTTCATTCGATAAGTAAATCCCGTGGAAATATTTAAAGTAAATCGTGACTGACAATAATGTCAAATCTCGTGAAGAGAAGAGATCGGCATAGCTGGTCACAAGAGGGCTGGTTTTTTCTTGCATTCAAAGAGGGAAAACAACCGGCATTCACTCCTGAGCTGTATCATGACTTTGGTTTAAATTTTTAAAAATAGTGTACAGTCTACGTTATATAAATGAATGAAAACTTGTCAAGCGAGGAAGAAATATTTGTTACCAACTAATAACTCCATT
The DNA here is from genome assembly GCA_907164705.1 of Parnassius apollo. Lineage (NCBI taxonomy): Eukaryota > Metazoa > Arthropoda > Insecta > Lepidoptera > Papilionidae > Parnassius > Parnassius apollo. The sequence continues at coordinate 3,152,682 of CAJQZP010000987.1, forward strand.
CCATAATACTGACTTAATCTGTATTAGTTTTACGAAAAATATACCGAAATATTTAACTTTTAACTTTGTATTTATGTTGAACATGGGCATGTTTAACAAATACAAGTTTAAATCAGCCTTCAGAAAGTAGCAAACATATAATATATCCGTAATGTCTATTAACTTCTTATGAAATATACTTAATGCTATTGCCAGTAGGTTAAGGTGTGGCTGGGGTGGGGTTACCAGTAATGAATATTTGTGTAATTAAAAGACGGCAACATTAGGCTAATATTATCTACATATTATGGTGGTGCTTTACGCTGGCATACCTGGAAATTTGGCCCTTCCTCATCAAGTTGACCAATTTGTGCATAACCATAAAGTAGCTGCATCGCGGCTCTACCATACTATAACATCTGTACTCGTATGTTATTGTATAGTAGAGCCACGATGCACTTTTACGTAACTGGCTTTCTCTGTAGAACGCCTGTTATGTAAAAGATTAGTACCATGGTACTACATCAGCGCATTGCCATTAGAGCTCCATAAGTATGCCCAATTCCAGCTCACTTGGATGGCCGTAACTGCTAAAAAATTGATTACATATTTTATACATAAAAGGCATACGAGTAAAAAAGCTTGTCAGAATAAGGAAACAGTGAAGCCTTAATGCAAGAAAAGACGTTGAAAGTCGTGTATTTATTTAGTTATTTTTTGTTTAAATTTAAAAAAATAACTAATTATTTCCCACACAAAAACTTAAATTTAAAAGGTCTCGACTTCGCCGATAAAAAACGTGAGATCTTAACACGTGCGATGCTCTATAGCAGTGCCAAGAAAGTTGTAAATTCCTATGGATTTTTAGATTTAAGCAACTGTTATAGAATTTGGCAACCCTACAGATCTTAAATACTTTATGGCGAAGCCGAAAACCCTAAATGTCGTTAGTACTAAACTTCCTTTCACATTTATATTTTTGGCGATATTTTAAGTACTAAGTCCATTGCCACACTAGTGTAAAATATAAAGTAAAATAAAAAAATTATACGAAAATATTTAACCAAAGTTATATATGTCGGCTCTAGGCACAGAAACGCATTCTATTATCTACTACACAAAACCGTATGCTTCATTATTTTGCCTCAAAAAAGCATAATATGTATAATGTATTAGTAAATTGGAAATTAAAATTTAATGCAAATAATACCAATTAATGTTTGCAGTGATCCAACTTCGTAAACGTTTATACGGTACGTAAAACTTTGTCGAAGCTTACAAAGTATTTAATTTGTTTCTTTAGATTAATTTTCACTCTTACATTCACTTAATGATTTGTCGAATATTATTATTAAAGATTTTTCTTCTTACTGTTCGTAATTTATCAACTTGACCTTCATGAACTACGGTTATTAAAATTAATACTTTTTTATATATAAAATATTTCGAAAATTTTATGTTTCGATAACATTTTTGGAGCGTAGGTACATTATTAAAAGGATTTTTTTTTATTTAACCACTGGCTCGGAAAAAGACTTGTTTTGAAGAGTCGAAGGTACGCATGTGACCTTTTTATGTGATATTCAATCCAGTATCTTAAATAATTGCATTACGAACTTTTCTAATTGTTTTAGTACCTTATAAATACCTCAAAAACGTGTGCAACTATTTATACTATTACTACGACCACAGAATAAATAATAGTACTACGTACAGAAGTTTCACTGTTGTAATGTTGACTGCTTGCCGACGTTTAATAGCCTACATAATTATTATTAATTAGATAAATCGCGCTCGCAAGCTAAATAAAACTTTATCGCTGCGCGAGAGTGTCCTTCCTACGTTACGGTGGGCTTTCCGTTGTTATGGAGGGATGTCAATAAAGAGTAACAAAATAGATTGCGAAATATTAATTAGGTTACTTAGGTGAAATACCATTTCTGACTATGATCGACAGACCATATTTTCGCACTTACGTGAGTTCCTTGCAAGGCCATTCGTCGGGAATCGCGACGCTTGGCTCGGAAGGAAAAGGTAGATAATGTAAACAACAAACAAACTTGAAATACGATTCCTATGTTCTACTCAGTAAAAAAATTTTTTGGTGAACAAAGTTTTGATTTCAGTGTTTTGTGTTATTTTAGCTTAAAATATTTTAATACAAAAGACAAGTATATGTACGTAAGCAGATACTTGGATAGTGAAGTAAATTTCCACTAAATTTTGTAATAAAGTTCGTAGATATTAAATAAATTATTACTTAATTCTTTTTTGCTATAAGTACCTATCTAACAATAAAAATTAAATAAATTCACGTTTCACAACTTCCTACTAAAATCCTTCGGTAATAAAGAATGATATATCTGAAATATTTTGTTGGTCATTTAGCGTCTATCCACGCAACAATTATAGTAAGAACGACGTTTTGCCATATTAAAATTTATTAAATAATGGGTAATATACATAATATACAGTTCTTAAATTACATTAAAACTTTTGAACTCTTTTATCCTATAATTAAATATACTAAACAAAAACTATTTCAACAATATTTACAAAAAGTTATGTACGTCAACAGCGTTAAAAAATTTTAACATTCAATCGCCTCCAACGCGCTAGCCCTGACTGCGGTATTTCGCCCGGGCGCGTCGCGATTTTAGTTAATTATTTCACGCAGGTAACAAGAGTGATAGAGGCCTGCTACTACATATTATCCTTTTCGAAAACATTTAGGGGTGTAGTCTACCCTTATTTTATGTAACAATATTAAGTCTTACGTCTTATATATATATATATATATATATATATATATATATATATATATATATATATATATATATACAGGATGGCCCAAAAGTCGTGGATCAAACGCAACTAGGGGTTAGATGGGGTCATCAGCTGCAAAAAGTTGTTCTACGAGAGGTCCTTAAAGTCAACCCCTGCAGAGTTATAATTTATTTTGTGTTTTTATGAGAAAATTGACTTTTTTTTAACTAATTCTTATTAAAATGCCAAAAAATAAACATCCTCTATCTTTTTTATAATTTTCACTAGATTGGTACTGATGAGTCCTTGCGTTAGACATGCCATTTATGGTTGTTTATTGGGTGTGCTGAAGATAATATTAAGTTTTACGATTTTTTTTTATCAAATCATAACTTTTTATTTACTTCAGACCCCACTGTGAAAAAAAAATACTCTACCGAAAAGTGACCATGTATTACAAGTTTTGGCGCATTTAATAGGGATTCTGAAATGGTATTACACATGGCCATGAGTGGCTCTAATATCTTTCTAGGACGAAAAAACAAAGCAACGATTGTGAAATAATTGTTTTATTAAGCAAAACATTTTACAATAAATGCTCAAAATTCCTGCCTCTGACCATAATACATAATCTGCACCGTCTAATAAAATTCCTAATTAACCTACGGAATGCACTTCTGTTGTTAGTTACTTGTACTCTAGCAAACTCGAGCTTTTGTCGTAGTTCTTGTTCGCTATTGTTCTCTCCTTGGTAAACTATTTCTTTAAAATAGCCCCAAAGAAAAAAATCTAATGGATTTAAATCGGGCGACCGGGGTGGCCACGCAACATGTCCGCCTCGACCAATCCACCGGTTGGGGAAGCGCTCGTTCAAATGATCTCTGACTGCTCGAGCGTAGTGAGGCGGGGCGCCATCATGTTGCAGCCACATTTCTGCTATTCTTTCTTCTGGAACTTCAGCTTCGTTAAGAATATGGTTTAAATTATTTTGCAAAAAATTTAAATACTGAGCACCATTCAGCCTTGCTGGCATTTCATGCAGCACCAACTGCTGGCCAATTATACCAGCCCACATGTTAATACCAAACAGATTCTGGAATCGATCATTTCTTATGATATGGGGGTTTACTCTGGAGTAAAAATGTAGATTGTGGATATTGAATACTCCCATTCTTCTAAAAGTTGACTCATCCGTCCATAAAACCTTGTTAAAGAACTGCGGATCTTCTCTGTGATATCTTAGCATCTCTCTACAAAACCGCACTCTAGGTTCATAGTCACCGAGCAGCAAAGCTTGCACCCTTTGCACGTGGTAGGCGTGATATTTTTTTCTGTTAATGACACGTTGCACCGTCGATCTTGGAATCCCGATATTACTGGATATTTGGCGTTGACTTATACTAGGATCCAATCTTAATTCTCTCAGCACTTCATCTTCATTTTCAAATTGCATCACTGGTCTGCCTGCTCTCATAGCATGCTGACCGGGTAAGACTCCCTCCATGTACGAATTATGTACGCGCATAAAGACCCTGTAATCCGGAAAACGATCACGGTTAGGGTAGCGTTGACGATATTCCCTGGCAGCAGCCCAGGCATTACCGTCGCAAAAGCCATACAGGTAATGCATTTCTGCATACTCCCGTTGGGTGTATTCTCTCCTCGCAGCAGCCATCTATCCACTTTTGTAGCCAATCCGTCCGATTCACACAGCACTGGTCACAGGTAGGCAATCTATCACAAGTCCGAAAAACAAAGCGTAGGTCAAAGGAAAGAAACTGGTCACAAGTCGTCGTAAAACCGAGAAAAAGAACACGTGCGTACCCACAGGCAGGAAGCGAGTTACTAAAGAACACTAAACATTCTAAAGAAACATGCTCACGCGCATCCCCCAGCCCCCGCCCCTGCCGGCCCAGCCTTTTGTTTCCTAGAAAAGATATCGCTACCTGAACTGACGGGCCAACCGGCCTTTTACTGACAAAGGATTAAATAGTTAGTGTAAAAGAGAGGCGGAGAGTCTTTGTCATTAATTGTATTAATTCTAGTTTATTTTTAAATAAGCCTAACCGAGTTTTATGGTTGGGTTAACTTTGGTCTTGCCATGAATAATCGTCCTAAAAAGATATCAAAGCCACGCATAACCATGTGTAATACCTTTTCAGAATCCCTATTAAATGCGCCAAAACTTGTAATACAGGGTCACTTTTCGGTAGAGTATTTTTTTTCACAGTGGGGTCCGAAGTAAATAAAAAGTTATGATTTGAGAAAAATAATAATCGTAAAACTTAACATTATCTTCAACACACCCAATAAACAACCATAAATAGCATGTCTAACGCAAGGACTCATCAGTACCAATCTAGTGAAAATTATAAAAAAAGATAGAGGATGTTTATTTTTTGGCATTCTAATAAGAATTAGTTAAAAAAAGTCAATTTTCTCATAAAAACACAAAATAAATTATAACTCTGCAGGGGTTGACTTTAAGGACCTCCCGTAGAACAACTTTTTGCAGCTGATGACCCCATCTAACCCCTAGTTGCGTTTGATCCACGACTTTTGGGCCATCCTGTATATATATATATATATATATATATATATATATATATATATATATATATACAGGGTGGTCCAAACAGTGAGGTTATAAATTTTTTTTGATTCCTCACACCTAGGGGTATCCGAAAATACCCTATGTATGTTACGCGATTTTTTTGTAGTTTTCGAGTTATGATTTTTTTATCCTTTTTTTGAAAATGTTCACCCTAAACAGCCACACATTAAAAAATGTAATTGTAGGATTTTTCCCAAGTTTTTTTTTGTTTGTAGCATGATCCTTATGAGTTGCTCTATTATGCATAAAACAATTAGCTTCCTAACATTCACCGAAGATACAATAATTTTAATCGAAACTTAAAAATGTTCTGTCAGGAGAGTGTGGCTTGAATTTTCAACATTAAATGAAAAATAGTAATAAATGATTTCATACTTTCTAATTAATTTTAAAAACTTGCCAGTACCTTAATCTTTCATAATAACATTAAAAAATGACACTTAGTAGGCCAGTTTTTCTGTTACAGACTTCTGAAGTTACTCAGGCAGGAAACTACCTGAATAGTTAATTTGATTTAAAAAATCTTTATATCATTTCTAAGGCTAAACTAAGATAGTAAATGCTTCAGGTTAGCGAAAATAACATCCAGTGTCTTTACTTACGTATTGTTTAAAATTTATTGAAAACAAGGTATCATTTTACTACGTTCTGGACAAATGATTTCAAGATTCATAATAAAACTAGTAAATAATTTAAGATAAATTTATTTAAAGTAAATTTTCGAAATGGAGGCCATTAAATTCGATACACAGTCTACATCGTCTTAAAAAATTTGCTTTTAGTCTTCGGAAAGCATTCGTATATTCTTTGATTTTTTCTGCGCACTGTCTCAATTTTTCCCTTAATTCATTTTCCGAATTAATTTCTTCAGCATACAGCATCTCTTTATAGAATCCCCAAATAAAAAAAATCAATAGGGTTTAAATCTGGTGAGCGTGCAGGCTGTATGTATCGAATTTAATGGCCTCCATTTCGAAAATTTACTTTAAATAAATTTATCTTAAATTATTTACTAGTTTTATTATGAATCTTGAAATCATTTGTCCAGAACGTAGAAAAATGATACCTTGTTTTCAATAAATTTTAAACAATACGTAAGTAAAGACACTGGATGTTATTTTTTCTAACCTGAAGTATTTACTATCTTAGTTTAGCCTTCGAAATGATGTAAAGATTTTTTTAAATCAAATTAACTATTCAGGTAGTTTCCTGCCTGAGTAACTTCAGAAGTCTGTAACAGAAAAACTGGCCTATTAAGTGTCATTTTTTAATGTTATTATGAAAGATTAAGGTACTGCCAAGTTTTTAAAATTAATTAGAAAGTATGAAATCATTTATTACTATTTTTCATTTAATGTTGAAAATTCAAGCCCCACTCTCCTTACAGAACATTTTTAAGTTTCGATTAAAATTATTGTATCTTCGGTGAATGCTAGGAAGCTAATTATTTTATGCATAATAGAGCAACTCATAAGGATCATGCTACAAACAAAAAAAAACTTGGGAAAAATCCTACAATTACATTTTTTTTAATGTTAGGCTGTTTAGAGTGAACATTTTCAAAAAAAGGATAAAAAAAAATCATAACTCGAGAACTACAAAAAATCGCGTAACATACATAAGGTATTTTCGGATACCCCTAGGTGTGAGGAATACAAAAAAAAATTTTATAACCTCACTGTTTGGACCAACCTGTATATATATATATATATATATATATATATATATATATATATATATATATATATATAACTATATTTTTAGTTCTGGCGTTCCGCGAGGTTCTAATCTCTGCTGTGACTTGTTTTATTTGATAATTTTAATCAACACGTAAGGAATTTTAAGAAAGACATAAGGTCTTTCTTTTAGATGATCTGAAGATAGCTAGAGTGAAAGTTCTAGTAAGTAATTGTTCCAAAGAGCCACAACTTACACAAGATAATATGGATAGTCTAGTAAATTGTTTTCATATTAAAACTTTGCAGTTGATTTCCAATAAATGTTTTAAATAGAAATATGACCTTCAATAAGTATTAAGCAATATTCTATATTGAAAAAAATCATTAATTTCATTTCATTTCCAATCTCACATGTTAAAAATACCATTTATAATTAAATTTATATTAAATAATAAAAATTTACAGATTGTTGATCTTGTTAAGGATTTTGGTATTTCTAACAATTCCAAACTGACTTTTAATCGGAAAATGGACCACATTACGAAGAAAACTTCAAAAGATTTAGCTTTTTCACATCTAGAAAGAGTTACCTTTCAGAATATCACAATTAAAAATATCATTTACCAATGTCGTGAGTATTTTAGAATATAGAAGCATAATTAAGCTTCTATTGTCAGGCATAGACTTGAAACATACTGAAGTAATTTTCCTCATAGTACAAATTTTTTCTACTAGTAATAGAATTGATAGAACATAAAAACATATAGGAATATATGGTATGTAAAAAGATGATGATGACATTTTAACTCTTTTTTCTGGTTTATAGACGAAGTTTTTTAATTATTTACGTGTGCAAATTATCAAAAACTATGCCTGCATAGAGCAAATCGACTAAGTGATTAAAAACACTACGCCATATTTTCTCTTTTAAGTGAATTGCATCGAAAATAAATTGCTTTATTTATTGTTTTTATAAAGTGCAGCCTGGAGCAAAAACCGCCAATATCAGTTAAATGTATACAATATGCTTGCCATTTTGGAATGAGTTCTGCCTCAGGTGGGCCAACTTCCAATTTATAAACGAATACTGTTTTATATGGCAACAGCGACTATATAAAAACAGTCCCTGTATAAAACAGTACGCTTATTGTACAATATTTATATAGGAGAGGGGGTAAATGATCATATGATACTACTGCAGCCGATGTGATTATTGTTATTCAAAGTTATTGGTATAAATATTATGTAGGTGTTTATATTAATAAGCTTTTATCCGCGACTTCGTCCGTATTGAATTTACACAATAAAACCTTATCTTTAATGATTGTTTTTGGGAGTTGTTTTCTAGAAGTGGGGAGCAAACGTGCATTTGGCTCACCTGATGGAAAGTGTTCATCGCTGCTCAGAAACAAAAATAGCCGGTGGTAAATGATTTCACATAGAAGTCGTGTGAGGAAGAAAACTCCTAGTAAATTGCACAGAGGCTTGACCGCGATCGTACAGTCTATATAGACTGTACGATCGCTGTCAAGCCTCTGTGGAGAGGAGATCTGTGTCTAGATGTCGGACGTATATACACAGGCACAGATCTCCTCTCATTTCTCAAAGGGTTTTAGGGCCTTAAAGCTTGGTTTACACTTTTTTATGTGTTACATTTTATGAAATAATCGTCAATAAGTTAATAATTATATAACATTTTTAAACACAAGCTTTCGTTTAAATAAAAAAGAAGAAAATAAACTTCAAATGAAATCAAACCCATCGATTCATTACATTATGATTACATTACATAATTTATATTATATAAAAGCTTGTCGCGAGATTTACTTGTTTTATAAAAACATATTTTTTTATTAGAATTACCTATTTATGACAATATTAAGTTACATATTATAATCCTGTTTATGTCAATCTGGCGACAAGCTTTTGTATCATATAAATTGTATAACTTAATAAATTAGTTTTAAAATATCGGATCTTGTTTTTAGATACACATAAATATATATTTATTTAAATATAATAATAAAGTATACTGTAATAAAGGAGACTAAAATGTAAAACTAAAAATTTAAATGGTCATAGTCCTACTCCCCGTGGGATCGTGCCTAGAACGCTGGCTGCGTTTCCTTGCTAAATAGCTATACTTATCAGCCAGCACCAGCAGCGACGACCAGTCGCGGACACAGTTACTTTAGGAAATTCACTGCACAAGGACTCCACGGACCAATAGTCCCTACAGCAAATGGCACAAATATATAGTCATTTCTTAAAGACTCATATTTGCGCCATTTACTTAATTTAGCAGTCTCTGATGCCGCCTGCCCTTTATATATGAGGCCGTCAAAGTTTCTACGTAAGTAGCATCCCACACTAGTGCTTTACTTTTCTTTCCCAAAATACCAAAGTGATACGGTTGAGTCTCTTTACACCGCATGTAATCAGTGATTAGATTCCTCAGTCGAAACAGCCAGAAAACAAGCCTGATCTTGATCACTGTGGAAATTGTGAAATATATCCCACTGTTTGTGTTGGTTAACTTCCAATGGGACATTTTTGCCGGGACAAATCTTATTAGTAAAGTGGCTTGGTTCCAGGTTATTATAATTACAGTCAAATTTAGAATTTTTTCAATAGCTATTTTAAGATTATTATCAATATCCTTTAAAATATGTGAACATTTCCAGACCGTACCGGACCGGACAAACGGACCCAGTCCCCATACATACTTGGTCATGGCGTTACAGAGTGGGAATGGCGTGAAAATTAGCCACTAAGCATTTAAAAAGATTTCATGAGTCAATTTTCATGAGTGCTAGCAACACCAAAATTAGTACATTTGAGCAACATTTTGGGTGATATTTATGTTTGGCGTTATTTTTATAAAAAGTGTAAGTAGTAATAAAGTGGTAGAAATTACTATGATTAGATGTTTATATAAATCCATTCAGCAGATAATAAATGCTAGGTACAAAAAGGTTAAGATAGAGTAGATAAATAATATTCGAGGCGTGACACATTCCCGTACAATGGAAAGTATAATTCCATTGGGTCAGCGCACACCAAGAGCAGAGCAGAGCAGAGCATTTTCTGAGAACACTAAAATATTAATTTTATGGCTATTGACAGACAGTGCCAAATTATATAGGTACACGTCTAAACTTGGTGCCCGACCATGCTCGAGCTTATGCATGTTCGAGCATGCGCGAGCGCGCTCGCACCGCCGCCGCCCGCGCTCAATATTGCCGCAGCGAAAAACCTGTTTTCTTAATTATAATATAAAAATGATTAAATAAAAAATTGTAACTATTACATACTATTAATAAATAATAATTATATAAATTAAGAGTTTCTTTTTACTAACCTTAGATATATGGTGAATCGATCCTCAACAGAAATGCTAGGTCGATAGTTCGTATTTTGTTTTTGGATATGCAAGCTTAGCAAATTAACTAAAGTTTGAAATTTTTCGTAGGTAAACTTATAATAGTCATAAAAATGAACACCTCTTAATGGTAAATTCTTACACAATGTGTAATATTCGCCTGAGGTACATCTTTCCCGCCACGTTCCTTCTACCCATACTGTTCTTCTAATTTTCTGACGTCTGATTTCATTAATATGTTCTTCATGTTCCTCTTCCTCTTCCAAAAGGGCGATAATCACCAAATCCCAATCGATGATATTGAACACGTCTATCAACGTCGGATTTTGGCATGAAATTGGTCATTTACGCCCCCCTAGCAACCCAGAGCACTTTCAATGGATCTTGCTCGTGGAAGCGCGCGGATGCCGCCTGCATGGTCGAGTGGTCAAAATTTTGCTCGAGCATGCGCGAGCATTTTGCAGTTCGGTCTGCGCTTACCCTAAGCGCCTTCCTATTGTATTGCAGCGGTCCGTTGCTATTTCGCAATTAAACTAAAAAGTTCATGACGCCGATATTCAGTACTTAATGAGGCAAGGTACAGGACCCGGATTTCCGGGAAAAGTCTTCAGGGATAGCAGGGTACGGTGTCCAAAAAGTACAAAAAATACGGAAAAAGAAATACAAACAAAAATACACTTGCGCACGAATACGAAGAGCGAAGGACAAAATAAATGACATTTGTCACATTCATTTGTTGACAATACGATTGATACATTCACTTTTAATCGATATATGGGTAAGGTCGTAAAAAAGTGTAAATAACGCACTGGAAGATATAACACACGATAACACAATAACGTACTGGAATAATAAAAAGGTCAATGTTCACTTGGAAAGGTTCAAGTAAAATCCATTTTAAAATATTATCAATTACTTATTTTCATGAAATTAAGATAAAAAACATTGCATGTTTGCGAAACTAAACACCAAAATAACACAACACAGTACAACATGATTGATCTACTTTTTCTTTTAGATCTGAAGTGAAGAGAATAAGGTTAGTGTTGGTCGACCTTCTTGACATAAAAAATGCTGATCTTCAATTATGCATTTTTGAGTATGCAAATAAATTACAGAGTGAACTAATGATTCAAATACTTTCGATATTGCTGTCAAGATAGATAGATAGAATTTGACGGTAGTTAACTACTAAGTCTTATGCTCCATTCTTAAATATGGGGACTACTCTTGTTGGTTTCCATTCATTAGGGAATATGCCCATTTTAAGAGATCGATTGTATAGAAAAGTTAGTGGAAAAGTCAACGCATCTGCACAATTTAATAAAAGTAGTGGATGTATATTACCTGGGCCGAATCTTTTTATGACATCCAGCTTTTTCAGTTTATTTATAACATCTTCTAGTATAATGATTTCTTATATTTACGCGAACATTGCACATGATTAAAACTACTTTTACGGATTTTATCGCGTTTATTTTTACCTTTTTTTTTTTAATTCCCGACGTTTCGGGCGCTTTCCAGCACCCATGATCACGGGGGACTGAGATGACTGACGTCCCGATGTCATTGTTAAACCCGGAGTACCTTCAGCTTTTTTAATTATTGTTTATGGTCCGATCTATGCAAAATGAACTGACTATGTCCTGAGGTCTGGCAGTGGTATGCTTGGGTTTAGTTTTAATTTTATTGATTCTAGGATCCCAAGCAGGTGGTAATATCCAGCCTCCTTCTCTATTGAAATTAGGATGTTTTTTAATTTCAATAGCCTCACGTATCATCCTTGGTAGGAATCGGTGTTCTTTCGCGAGGATTTGTGGTCTATCAAATCTGATGTAATGGTTGGGGCCGTCTAGGATATGATCACAAGTCTGCAGTTTGTCGAAACGTCGGGAATTAAAAAAAAAGTAAAAATAAACGCGATAAAATCCGTAAAAGTAGTTTTAATCATCTTCTGGTGTACATTGAATTTTCCCGATAACTTCAAAGGAATTACCTATTAATCTTGTGTAAATGTTATTTGAATTGTTCTCTTTCATGTATTGAAGAAAAATGAGATGCATATAATATGTCCGCTACTAGCTGCGTGATGTATTGTGCTTAAAGATCACGGTATCAGGATATGATAAGCAGTTCTTGGCTGACTTTTGATGTGTGTCCAAAATTATTTGGGGTTCGTTTTAATATATATTTCTATTGCATTTATGTAATTATAGTAGCACTTCTTTAATAGCTTATTACAGTTTTCTCACATATATTAAAATTTTACTTGATGTAATGGATTTTTATATTTTTTAAGTTTCCTAAGACATCTATATTCTTGTCTCGAAATATTGGTTAAGTGAGGCTTTAGTCATACAAATACGCTTTTCAATGACATAGTTTAGCAGTTTATAGAATTTTTAAAAATTTCATTAAGATTATTACATGAAGTAAATTCATTCTATCATGACATCGCATCTAGGTAAGTGTTTATGACTTTACACCTTTATAAAAATTACGTTAGGTTGGACGTACCTTTCTATTTCTTAGTAATAAGATTTCATTTTAATTACAAAAGAAGGATGAAAATTGTCAATTTAATTACAAAAGAAGGATGAAAATGGTCAATATTTCTTACCAGGTCTTGTGGTTCAACAACATCCAAGACTTATTTATTGCAAAGTATTAAATCTAATATATTATTTTTATGTTAGTTACATAGCTAAAGTTATTGAGAGTTATAAAATCAATAAATTTATATAAAATTTCACTATTACCGAAATCTGTATGTAACATATGGTATCGTAAACCTGTAGTAACATATGGTGGTATCATAAAGTTATTTCTATGATTGCATAACAAAATTATTCCACTCAAGTTGAAGTCACCAGGCAATAAGTGTGTATGCCCTATCAGTGCGGGATCCCAGTATACCATTTGCTTTATCTATAAACATTTCTAAAGTATCTTTTGGGACTGGACTTGGTAAATACACAGCGCATAGTAGTATTATAATTGAATTTTGGGTAGCCTTATATATAACCGACACCCAAATATCTTCACAATAAATTTCCCACTCTAAGATAGATTATTTTCAGCAACTGACTATTGTTGTTTCCTACAACATTTGTTTGAGCATCACTAATCCCTAACCTTTGCCGAGTTACAACTTTTTAAAATTGGTATAGGGGCCATTTTATCCGTTTTTTTTTTAGTTATGGCCACATTCTAGCTTCATATTTAATTATTATTACAATATGTTATTGTAATTTTAGACATCCGCGATATTGAATTACGAATGATGTCACTTTAATTATTGTATTACGTTCATCAAGCCCTTTCATTTGATACCCATATCATAGGGATTGCTGTGGATAAGATAAATCGCCATTTTGTAACGTCCGCCACATTGGATTAAAATGGTGACACATAAGTTATCGTACATTGTTACAAAAACATGTGTGTCAAATTTTGGCCAAATAGCTTCAGTGAAAGTAATTAAAATATTGATATGAGCAAAAATTTAGGTTTAAATAAAAGCTTTTAGTCAAATAAAAAATAAAAACAAAATCATATTTTCTCAGTTTTTCGATTTCGTTAAAAAATCCTCAATGTTTTTCGGATAAAATATAGGCTAAAACACTCCTGGCCATTACTCATTAACCGTTCGTGAAGTTTCATCACCATGGGTTCTGCCATTCTGAAGACAGACAGACAAAAATTAAAAAAAAAGTTATTCGTGTCTTAATTGCACGTAAATAACTAATTATTTCATATATCAGATATTTCGATGTTACAGACAGACATTACAATTTTACAAAAATGTGTGTATATTTAATAGTTTTGTATCACGTCAACTATGCCAGTGTATGTGTAATTCAGTAGCAATATAGCAATGTAATAGTTAGTAAAATAATTCTGCCTAAAACTTGCTACAATTCATTTGCATTCCTTTTGAAATCATGGCCTTTGAAGCGTTTCGCTTCGTTTGATTAAAATTGAAACATTGCTGCTTTGCTTGTCATAGGATGGACAGCTTTGAAAACATTTTATGTAATTTTAAGGTTAACCCCTTTTTAGTTAGGACTTTTCGTACGTAAAGACATTTGTTAAAATGAATTGCACTGAGCGTTAAAGACCTTCTCCTTCTTTACTGTTACTGCCTAATAAAGTCCACTGCTGCACGTAACAGAGTTGTTTTGAGTTGGCAGCCCCATTTTTTTTAATTTTAGTCGTTATAAGGAAGACGCGGTTGCTATCTCCTCATTTGTTTCTCTCTATAGCCTCTTACGACACCCACAGGATGATATAGAATCGTGTGTTCTTCTTTATCAGCCCGTAATAATCATAAACATTTTTACACGTGGTATAGCCATGCTGCAGTTATATTGTGGTTGTAGCACGAATGGGTTGGCTCGACCGGGGTGGGCCACGCTCTTACGAAATACCAGCGTAAAATAGCAGCTTAATTCTGCTGTGCTTCGTATGGTGAGTGTAGAGAACCGGAGACTCTTTTACTGGAAACAAGATCTCAGTCCTCAGAGCTGGTGACGCATCTGCATTGATTCTTAATTGAAGATAAATTTAGATGTCTGTCGGCCACAGCATCCACTTACCGTCAGGTGGACTGTGTGCTCGTTTGTCACCAATTACTCGTTTGTGCAGTTTTGTCTTAATCGGCACTTTTGGCAGGCGGATCCACATTCGCAGTAACAGACGTAGCGCTCCATTGATGCTATTTTACGAGATCACCGTACACACAGTCTTCACGCTTTGCTCATCTGTAGCCACGCGTGACCAATGTGGTAAATATCCCCCCTACGGGGGAGGCCTATATTCAGCAGTAGACAGTAATCAGATGTAATCGTATAAACGTGATGGTATACCGCAATCTATCGGAGGCCATCGGGTCTTTCTAGCATTTCCTCTTACTATGCCCACGGGAATGAAGTGATATACAAGCACCCATCATCATCATCATCATTACAGCCCTTCACAAGTCCACTGCTGAACATAGGCCTCCCCCAAGTAATGCCACAAAGCACGGTCCTGAGCCACCTGCATCCATCGACTTCCTGCATGTCGTACCAGGTCGTCACTCCATCTAGTTGGGGGTCGCCCTACACTACGCCTACCGGTACGAGGCTGCCACTCGAGAACCTTTCTTCCCCATCGGTTATCGGTTCCTCGAGCTATATGGCCGGCCCATTGCCACTTCAGCTTACTAATCCGTTGGGCTATGTCGGTCACTCTGGTTTTACTGCGGATATTCTCATTTCTGAGTCTATCATGCAGAAAAACTCCGAGCATAATCCTCTCCATAGCTCGCTGAGCGACCTTGAGCGTCCTCATATGGCCAGCAGTGAAGGACCACGTCTCTGATCCGTAAGTCATCACTGGCAACACGCACTGGTTGTACACTTTAGTTTTCAGAGATAGAGGTATACCTGACGAGAAGATGTGTCGTAATTTCCCAAACGCTGCCCAGCCGAGTTGAATCCGTCGATTGACCTCTCGGTCGAAGTTGGACTTACCTAGTCGGACTATTTGTCCCAGGTAAACGTACTCGTCAGCAACTTCGAGCATAGTGCTCCCAACAACTACCGGCATAGGTGTGACATGGACATTGAACATGATCTTTGTTTTGTCCATGTTCATCTTAAGACCTATCCGTTGGGAGACACCATTGAGGTCATTGAGCATAGTGCTAAGGTCCTCCAGCGATTCTGCCATAAGGACTATATCGTCGGCAAATCGAAGGTGAGTGATGTACTCGCCATTGATGTTAATACCGTATCCTTTCCAGTCCAGTAGCTTGAAAACGTCTTCCAATGCAGCGGTGAAGAGTTTCGGGGATATAACGTTACAAGCACACATTTTTATAATATTAGAATCCGTCGAATGTTTATATGATGTTAGGTGGCTGGTGTGGCTCATGACCATCTTTAATAAACTTCAAAAAAAATTCCACAAATCACAAAAGAAAGAAAAAATAAATAAAAAATATTTTTATATTCACATAAAATTAATATATTCAAGACAATGAAGTGTCTATTCGGCCTACAACCGAACGAATTAATTAGTTTCATTTATCAAAATACAAAAGCACGTAATATTAAGTAATATTATCGTAGTGTAGTAGTGTAGGTTAAAGTGTAGCTGTGCTGACTTTCAGGACAGCCCGAGGACACGAACATATTCAACATACGAGTATAATTCCCTCGCTCCCTTCGAATTATTATCCTTGATAATTTAAGGCCTTCCAAGTTCTCGTCTTGGTAGAACTTTACTACTCGACAAAATCGAAACAATATAGCATATTCCTATTACTAAACAAATTAAATCATTTTAAAAATTTCGAATGGAGAAGTATTTTTTACGTAATTCGATTTTCGGGCGATTAGCAACAGCCTGTTAATGTCATCAACTTGCAAAGTCCACAGCTGGATATAGGCCTCTCCCCTCCTTGAGGAGTTGGCGGTTTGCCTGGCGGATCCAATACCTGACGTATCGCGCTACACTGGACACTGGAGACACAATGAACTGGACGTAAAATACTCAGATATTTTACCTTCGTTCTTCCTTTCCCTCATTCTACTTTCGTTCTTTTGCCCACAACAAGCATAATGCTCAAAATCTAAAAGAAAATGATGAGATGAACTACTTAATGAAATACATTAACAACAATCGACATTCTAAAGTGGCAGGAAACTGTCGAGATAGTACTTATTATCTAAAGTAAAGAATAACTAGACTAAGATAAACATTTTCTTAATAAACGTAATTAGCGGATAATGTTATTAAAACGGTCAGTTATCTAGTTCATTACTATTTTGGACATTGATGATAAATAGATAGAATAGCGGTCTGTTTTCGGAAAAGCCTTAATTAAACTGATATCAAACACTTAATTGGCATTAATTTATATAAGAGATTATTACCTCCATTAATGCTTGCTGAAAATGGATAGCTTACGTTGCCCTTGTCCAATTAAAGCAAAATACATCCACATTTTATTCGCATCGTTATATCGAGTCTCAAAATTAATTTCCCAAAAGTTTCTTGTAACACATTTAATATTTTAATTATTATTGAAGTCTTATTATTTCTCAACGATCAAAATTCTAAGTCTAAGGCACGGTCATCTCTCGGGTTTTATGGTGTAGCCACACGAATGTGTAATGAAGTACTCTCTTCAGAAGTGAAAGAGCGTATCATACAATGTATTGAAAGCGAAACAACTACTTTGGCTTAGGTCAGAGTTCCTAACCTGAGGGTATTATTAGCCCTGCGGGGGTAAAACTGGTATTCTGCGAGGGTAATAAGCTAGTAATAGATAAAAAATATTAGACCAAGAAAACTGAATATAGCACGTCTGTGCATTTCAATTCCTAACTGTATCAGCGCAGAGTTTAAGTTGGCGATATTTAGATGTTTACACAATTTTGTTAGCAACTGAAACATGACAAAGCTGACAAAATCACGTTTGTAAATTCCGTAGTACAGCGTTTATCGTCAGTAATATGGTCACTGTAGCAATGGATAATTGTCAGTCGACCTTTTGGATATTAAGACCATTTTCTACTGGTGACAACATTTATGAGGATGAAGATGTGTCGGTTAAAGTAGAATTTCTCGGATAATGCGAGGATAATACTTTAAAACTAAGATTCCAAAATTATGATCTCTGCATATTTTGGCGAAAATTAGGATTTAAATATCCTATCGTAGCAGACATAGTTCAAGAATGTTAATACCCTTTGCTACTGTCCAAGTTTAAACTACATAAGTTTAAAGAAATAATTCTTTAAACTATGCTACTACTTTTAGATGTGAGAGTGGGTTCTCAACTTTAGTGACACTAAAAACAAAGGCCAGAGATCTCACTGTGGAATATGACTTGAGATACGCTTTATGTGAAATAAAACCTAACATTCAAAAACTTGTAAATCCGATACAGTACCAACCTTCATATATAAATATATATATATATATATATATATATATATATATATGTATGTGTGTGTGTGTGTGTGTGTGTGTGTGTGTGTGATGTGTATATACGTCTTAGACTTTATGGAGTGACCTGCGTGAATGCTAAATTAAAATACTGGTTAGTTATGACTAGACTAGCTATACTCAACCTGCTGCCCGCAGGCTGCATGTGGTCTACCGAGCCTTTGTGATTAGCCTATCTGAAGTTCCAAATTTATTGTACACTGTTTTACATTTCGCGCTCATCAGAGAGTGGGTAATTTGGCACGGGAATGTAAACCGAGCGTGAATCAGATCGCATTCTATTATTAGTCATCTGTGGTTGCAAGAGTGAGACGCAACGCGCGGCGGGATCCACAAACCTGTGCGTGTCTCATTTTTTTCCCGGTCGTAACTTGTTCTGAATTTCTCTACATACTTGTACCGAGTTACATACTAGTACTAATACCTAGTTATACAGTCTGGAAGTAGTCGCAACATCATAACAACTCGTTGGTCTCAAATTGCTCTGAGTAAGCTTTTCGCATTAGGTTACTCGTAAACACGATACTTGGTGTGACAAGACTGAAAGAGTAAGGAACCACTGCACTGAGTTAAGGCTTACGTTAACTAGCGTACTCCTACTTAAATAACGACATCTAAAACAATTGGTAATGGTACGAGAACTGGTAGCGTAGGTATATTAGCTAAGTACTAAAAATAGTAGTGCATGTTTTTTGTATTTTCTGGAAATTCATCCAAAATTATAACGGACTCGGGTGTATTATGCTCGCTTAAAGGTCTCTGCTTGTGGCAACGTCGTACGGCGGATCATCGACGATTTCTGTACGCATGACGAAAGACGATGCAAACCGTTTGTTTCGAATGCGCATGTCGACGACAAATGGATGGAGACTTGCATTGTGGAGATGTATTAAGTAAATCTACTTCAGTATCAAATATAAAAAAGTGACAAACAAGCACAAAATAAACCGGATGGTAAGTAAACGCTGTGACACGTAGACACCTACATTTGTCCTCAAGTAAAAACCAAAATGTAAATGCGTGAGTTGTCACCCCTGGAGATTAAGATGCACCAGTTAAAATGATTTTTGTTTCTCTACACTCAGCATACAAGTAGCAAGTGTGACTTCACCATCACCATTGCATTTTCTACCTACCTATATTACCTTATTTGTCTGTTCCAAATATCAAATAACTGATTTCAGTTGCAAGTATTTTTTGACAAGAAGGGCCTATATTGTTTTACTCATTTTGCTTGGAAAACTACTTGCATAAAGTATCTATTTCCACTTCTATATTAACAAAAACTCCTTGGTTTAAAATCAATACCATTTATTATATAAAAAAGCTAATGTTGTGTCACTTCCTTGATTCCCGAAATTTTCAGTGCCGCCCTCGTATGTCATATCACACAAGGGTTTTAATAAGAAAATATTCCTGAAGTTTTCAACAAACGTGGAAACCTTTTCAAAATCATGGTCACCAACCATGGTGGCAATAATCTATGTTATGCAGTGAAATTTTAAAGTATATAATGGATGAAATTGAAACACAATTATGTTATTTTTTGGAAACACAATTATTTTATTTCACGCTTTAAGCAAGAAGTTAATAAATATTATTAATATAGACTTTCCAGTCACAATCTGCTTTATGTATTTTTTATACAAGAATTTCTCAAAATTAAAACAACTACAAAACTCGCTAATAGTTTTCCTACTAAAATGAGTGCTGTTATTCAACAAAACTTTTATAGAACTATTATCAAAGCCTGAAGCATTTGTTTTGCTAATCACATGAAAGCCCTGAAAATACAACGAATAAATTTTTGTTTGTCATACTTTTACGCTACAATTTATTTACTCACAATAACATTTTATTCGTGTGAAAAACAACATTTATATCACAACAATAAATTGAAAGTGATATCTAAATATAACATAACTTAGTAAAAGACTTGCGGTAAATGTTTAATTTACCTTTTCTGAGCCATAAGAGCCATACACAGCATTGAATTTATTACGGTACACTATATCCTGGATATTAAGGATAGTCACTACCGCATCCGCAGTAGAACCAGAGTCACCGACATAGCCCAACGGATTAATAAGCTGAAGTGGCAATTGGCTGGCCATATATCTCGAAAGCAAAGTTCTCGAGTGGCAGCCTCGTATTGGCAGGTGTGTGCGCAAGTGTAGTCGATGGATGCAGGTGGCTCAGGACCGTGTTTTGTGACATTCCTTAGGGGAAGCCTGTATGCAGCAGTGGACTTGTGAATGATGACGATGATATACTGTTCCTAAAACACTCGCAAAAAATTTGAAAAGTAGTTTTCTTGACTTTAAAAAGTGTTTTGTATGGGATAATTTTGAATAAAAATCGTTTAATAGTGACTTTGAAGAGGCTTTTGTCAAACAGTGCGAAGTATGTTGGCTAATTTTGCTTACCCTTTACTTTAAACTTATAACACTCCACAACTTTTATGAATAAGTTCGATAGATAGAATAGAAGAGATAGAAGCACAAAGGCTTATCAAAGATGTGATACTGTGGAATTGATTTTTAAGTATTCAAAATGGTTAACGTCACGGAAACAAAATCCAAAAATTATTTTCAAATTTTGATTAATGTTGAATGCATATTGGTTTTCCTATAACAATACTTGGAGCTATATTAACAATATCTCTGAACACTCTTATTTTTAATAGAGCCCCGTTCGAAGTATTTTAGCTGCAGCTCAGATATGTCGACTCAACGGGGGAGAGGGAAGGACTACGCATGCATACTTTCATCATCATCATCGCGACAGCACTTTTCAAGAGCATTGTTGAACATAGGCGTTGGCCATAGAATTTCATCAACTTCTTACTTATCTTACCAGGTTGCCACCATATTAGTTTCATAATGCTGATGTGTTTCGTATGGTGAGTAACAAAAGCTAGCTAAAAAGGGTGTCCTTTTGACTTGTAGCGATACTTTTCAACTTAGTCCTTAGGGATTACAAGGCCTCCTCATTTTGATTTTTCCTCATTTTGATCGAGGACAAATGTCGGTACCTATGGGTTACAGCATTCACTTATCATAGTGTACTTGTTCTAGTTTGTCACACATATTTTTATTATAACTTTTTTTTTTTGTATATTTAACGACAATTCTGTGTAAATCATTACTTAATCCACGGTAACGTGGTTTCAATAATGATTTACACATAGTTTTAGCAGAAAATAATGAATGATATGACTCATAAACACCGACATTTATCCTCGATCAAAATAGCGACAAAACAACGGTTATGACGTATAAAAGGAAAGTGAAGAGGGCGTATTTAATTTTAAACAATTTCAATTTGTGCTTTTTCTTTATAGAATTGTTTTAAAAACAAGTTTTTTAAACTTTATATAAATTTAATACATCCTCTTCGCTTTCGTTTTAAGCGTCATAACCATTGTTTTGTCGCCTCGGGCTTTCGCTCCGCTCCCGCAAAATACAATGTTCCACACTCTATTTAAGCTGCAAGCTTTATTAAGTAGTAGCATTAAGGTGTTGAAAAGTTTTACATTTTTATTTTCAATAATTATTAACTGGAATAAAACTAGTTTTACGGACATTGTCGCATTTAATTTTAACTTTTTTAGATCCCTACGTTTTGGAAAATTTACTTACGGTACTTTTAATTATTAATTTTTGTTCCAATCTACGCAGAAGAAAGATACTCTAAAATTTAAAGTCTTGCAATAATACTCGGGTTTGGATTTAATTTGATTAATGATGGGATCCCAAGACAGCCCTCTTCAAGCCGATAGCCCGCTACTGCTGACGCTAAATAACCTGATAAGACTGTGTATTCTGGGTTTGAAGTAGTGTTTTTAACTAGATTTATTTTTATCTAGTATTCGTGTTCTATCTTACAAAGAGTTTTTTTTAAATAAAAGTCACATGATATTATCTGCTCGTTTCACTAGCGCTGCGAATAGATTTTGAATCCCTTTTCTTTTTCTGTCGCATTTACCTCAGGCAGTGACTACTACTATTGAGGAATTGTTCGGAATAATTCCAACCGTCAAATTTGAAAAAAAAAAACCACTAACGCACATGGCGACAAAATCCACAATATTATCTTTTTATCCATACCATCTGGATTATTAGCGGTCAACCGTTACTGTGCGATTTACAGAAAAAAAATATTACTGCTTGCCAGTATGATTACCGACCGAGGCTGTTGTCGCAAATCACTCCATATAATATTAATTTCCTTTTAAATCATTATTCTAACATTTCAAAAAGTTTAAGTTTTTAAGCGCGCTTTAAATGATAATGCAGCCAAGGGCCTCGGGGCAAAAAAGAAATTGGGGCCCTATTTGAGCTAAACTAAATAATTTGAATATGCAAAACTACTATGTAGTATGTGTAACGCAGCATATACTATTTAGTTGTACTTCGATATACAGCCCAAACCGCTATACGTAGAAATCTGAAAATGGGACAGTCGCTACCTTTTATAACGTAGGCGTCCACTATGAAAGGATCAAGGAAAATTCAACCTCTAAGTTTGTATGAAACTTATTATTTTACGGGGTGATTGACTTGAAACTTACTAAAGGTAATCTCTATATTGCGTGTTAGAGTCACGCTGAAGCTATATTATGATTTCAGCACGAATGGATTAGGTAGGTTCGACCGGGGTAGGCCTGCGCTCACACAGAATAAAAAGTTAAAGTTACAGCCTATGTACGTTCCACTCCTGGGCACAGGCCTCAGCTCATTTCTGAGAGGGTTTACGGCGACGAATTGTCCACCGAGCGTTTGCGTGTTGGCAAACACTACATGTCTTCTAAATATTTTTTCTTATTTCTTATTTCTCAGACATGCAGGTTTCCTCACGATGTTTTCCTTCACCGCCGAGCACGTGGTAAATCAGCACTTAAAATTGCAATTAACAATTTCATTGATGCCGCCGCGGAACCTACGCGGTTTGCTCGCGTACTGTGTGAAATCTACAGCGAGCACTTATCATCTGAACTATCACGGCGCTCTCTCACAGAATACCAGCGTAAAATAGCATCGTAATGTTGTTGTGTTTCTTATGGTGAATGTAGAGAACCGGAGACATTATTATAAACAAGGCATTCCATCTTAGTCCTTAGGGGTGACAACGCATCTGCATTTAGATTTTTCATTGACGATAAATATGTCTATGGACCACAGCATCCACTTACCATCAGGTGAAGTGTGTGCTCGTTTGTCACCCTTTTTCTATAAAAAGTGAAATAAATGGATACGGATTTAGTGATTTTGAAAATAATCCATTAAAGAGGGACCAGAAAAAAATTAATTAGCCTTTTTTCAATACGAAAGTCATACTAGAAATAAAAATAATAAATTTCACATTTTTAGTTTCTTCAAAAAATCTTAGGGACTTAAAGAGGGGGTGCAAAGCTTGTATGAAAAATATATCACGACGCACATCTCAAGAAACTAGACTTAGAAATCTGACAGTTGTTGCCTTTTATGACGTAAGCATCCACTAAGAAAACTCAACCCTTAGTAAGAGAGGCGTTACCGTGTAGTGGCAGTGCAAGCATATCCACTACCTCATATCATTCCGCGGCTGTCGTAAGAGGCGACAGTGGAAAACGAATCATTAGCTGGGCAGCAGCGTCTTCCTAATAAAGACTGAAAACAAAAACTGCGGTTGCCAACCCGCTTGCCAAGCGTGGCAACTGTGGCAAATATCCACCCTATGGAGCAGGTGGCCTACGTTCAACAGTGGACTTTAATAGGTTGTAACGATAACGGTAAGAGGGGGTAATAGTATGTTACAGTTTTATGAAACTTTTTATTTTACGGAGCGATTGACTCGAGACTTACTGAAAGTACTCTCTGAGATGTTTCACAACAACCTCTTACAGAGGGCCATAAGGTTCTTAAACTTGTATCGAGAAAAATTAATGATTTTTTAATAAATATGTAGTAAAATTAACATTGTTAATTTTTTTCAAAATCTAACCGGTTTTAAAACGAGGGTGCATTTCGTATATAAGAAATATCCTGGATGTCTCTCCGCCACCTCCCCTGTGCCACGATAGCTTGACCACAACCTCGAAATCACATTATGCCTGGTCCCTATTGCAAGTTAAAAAGTACCAGCTTGCAGAATCCCCACAGCCATTAACATCTCTTCTCCAGTTAAATGTCAACGTAGCATTGCATTATAATGCCAATTTGATACGACAGCCGAAGAACGCGAAAAAGAAGCGGAACCCGAAGACGCATGAAATTATGATAATTTAGCTTCCTTTTATTACGTAGACTATATGTTTGACTGTATGAAATGAGGTGTTACAGTTTGTTTGACAAATTTTATTTTACGGGGCGATTGATTCTATATATAGTACTCTACTCTGTTGATAAAATAAATGAATAGGTATTTTTCGATTTTTCAAAACAATCCTTGACCTACTTACTTCTTTTAAACTACACAACCACGCAACGGATTTTAAGACGTTTTTCACTGCCATTTAGAGATTAGTTTTACGGAAGTTTAGTATGTACAATACATATTATATTCAAATACTACTTAACTTTGAATAGTAAAAAAGAGTTCAATATTTTGTATTTATAAGTCGTCAAAAATTTTGCCTGGTTAAACTTTAAAGCGATAAATTAAAATAATGTACCGAGGAATCATAGTTCTTCAAAAAGTCTAGACCAACAAGCCGCGCTGGCATAATAATCTACTTATCTCCTAAATTTAACTCACCGTAATCATATTTATTTTTGAAATATTATGAACAGTACTTTTTTAAATATAAAATAACACCACATGTAAGGTGAACCCATGTGGAACCGGGGCGGGTTGCTAGTAATGGTTTCGCGTAAAAAATTCTTTATGGATTTTTATGAAATTTGGCACACCTTTTACCTCATCGTCACCGTTTCATCCCGATAAAAGTATCATTTTAATAAAGGAAGGAATTTTCATTGTTGGTCCATACCAGTACCAGTACCAGGTGAACGAAGTCGCGGGCGGAAGCTAGTAAAATAAGCAATGACGAAGTAGATTACAATTAATAATACAGCTTTTTAGACAATAAAGCTAGATGATAGACGATTTATTTAACATAAGATGTTTAATATTCTAGAAGTGAAAGAAATTTTTGTACTTTTATTTCGAGCCGTTCGTAGTTTATTTCTCAGGGTCATAAAGTAATAAATCGTTGTTTTTTTTTTAATTAATTAGGTTAACCTTTTTACTGGAAACGAGGCATTCCATCTTAGTCCTCACGGGTGACAACGCATCTGCATTTTGATTCGTAATCGAGGATAGATATAGATGTCTATGGGCCGCAGCAGACCACATACCATCAGGTGGACTGTGTGCTCGTTTGTCACCCTATCCAATAAAAAATATGTATACTCTACGTTATATAATTTTTTCAAATGTCGTTCACGGAGGCTGAGGGTCCCCTTGGGCACTGGGGGCCCTGGGGCACTGCCCCGCCTAGTCCCAAGGTAGCTATGCCACTGCCTTGCGATATAAAATAAATATACATTAAGAAATGGTTTTAATTTTTTCTAATATAAACACTGTTTAAAAATCTGCTAAAATTTGTATTTGAAGTTTCCTTTTGGAACACGGTTACTAATTTTAATGTCTACAATTCATTTCGCATATTTCTCTTACGACTACGTTTGCTTTGCTTTGTTATTCCGAACCCTATTTTTTGTGTGCTTTTAGTCTTTTATATATATTTTTCTTTTTTTTTAACTTAATTAACAAATGATATTACAGATTGTTACAGGTTAACTACTGCAGGCAATAGACACCTGTAACAAAATACTGGCTCTCCTAATTCGTTTAGACCGGAGCATAGCATGACAAACAATTATTGGTGCTAGAAGAAATAGGATATTGTTTAAAAATTATTTCATAAAAAATATCAAAGAGAAGACTTGTCGATTTTATTTTGCCATTTTTTTCTGGTTAAAGGAACCTCATTTCGCAACTGTCATGTTGGTTTAGTCCTACACGCGATGCTGATTATGAGGTCCAGGATTCGCATACCAGCTTGTACCAAAAATCAATTATTGGGTTTTTCTGTTAAAAAATTCGCAGTAGTAGCTCGGAGTCAGGAATTGGCGGTGTTTCAGTCCCGTGCCCCGAAAAGCATGTAAAGCCGTTAGCCCTGCGCCTGATCTCTCTTCGAATTACCATGCCATTGGACTATCAGAGTGAGATATAGAGAGTGCGCCTATAATCCTGTAGAGCCGTGGTAGCTCAGATGGTTAACGCTCGCTGTAAATATAACAGAACGTGAGTAACCCGGGTTCGGTCCGCGCCGGCACCAATGAAATTGTTAATTGCAATTTTAAGTGCTTATTTACCACGTGCTTGGCGGTGAAGGAAAACATCGTGAGGAAACCTGCATATCTGAGGAATAAGAAAAAAAATATTTCGAAGACATGTGAAGTTCGCCAACACGCATTGGGGCAGCGCGGCGGACAATAACTTGCCCTAAAACCCTCTCAGAAATGAGGGGAGGCCTGTGCCTAGCAGTGGGACGTATATAGGCTGTAACTTTACTTTACTTTACTATAATCCTGTGTCAATCACAGAAGTACTTGGGCAAGTTTTCTTCAATTCCTCAAAATTTCTTGAGTAGTGGAATAATTTGTGCATCTTTCCATAGTGTAGGAAAAGTGTCTGTGCCAATAGTAGTTGAAACTTTTAGTTACGATAGTACCTATTAAATAAATCTACCTCGTAACGGACCACAATGAAAAACAGCGGCTGTGACTCGCCACGCCAAACGCTAAGTGCGAACCCTTTTCGACACGTTCGGCAACGTCTAATACTTTATTATTAATAAACGTACAAAATGAAAAAAATATTATGTGGCGCCTTAAATATTTTCTTTCTTTCTTTCTAATAGTGGATGAATCACTTGAAGTACTCATAATATGTCGTACACACGTTTAAATTTTTTTTATATATAAATTTGACAAAATGAGGACACGGTCCATCTGCGGTTGGTGTGGCCCATAGATAACTACTTCTATTCTACTGTTCACACCACCAGTGAGGACTATTATAGAAAGCTCCGCTGTTACTAAATGTGGTCTTCAGTTCTCTACGCTTAACACGCGGAGCAAAGCAGCATTAAGCAGCTAATCCACACCAGTAAGAGTGAGGTTTTTCCGGTCAAGCTTAGCTGACTAATTTTTTTAAAGAATATTAACAATGCTATAAACATTACTAATATTCCCCTTAACCACTCGTGGTAAGCTTAAATTTCTTGTGTTACGAGTGGTTCACGCCAGTAGTCGAATGGTGGATTCGAACCCGCGACCTTTATGAGTTCGCGGTCCGCGCCCTGCCATTAGGCTACTGTCGCTTTTAGTCGTGATGCAACCATAATATAAGTGCAATGTGGCTCTGCCACGTTAAAAATCCAAAACTTCTATATAAACTTCATTACGTTTAATTTCTCTTTCGGGTCATTATATTAAAATAACATAACACGTATTTAATTTATTTGAACAATTCTGAAGCTAGACTGCCACATTTACAAATACAAATATGCAGAATACCCAAACTGTACATATATATATATATATATATATATATATATATATATATATATATATGTTATGTAAATTAAAGCTCCTACTAAGGAAAATCCAATATTTCAAATCTATTTACAGCACATCGTTTAATCAACACATATAATAAAGCACGAAGCGGTATTATGTGCTATCACGTAATAGTTAAAAGCTCTCGGAAACTATTTGTACAGGCGCTTTGGAATTCGATCAAACATCGATTACTTTAAAGTGAAAATAAGTGAGAGTATTTATGTTTACATGTATACCTACAGGCTTTCCAGTAAATACTTACTTCAACAATAAATATATCGTGCATCATTAAATGATATAGTAAAATTAAGTTATTTCAATATTAATGTTTGTGACAGAGTGTGGTTGTCGATTTTCAAATAAAACTTTAATATTGTTTTAATCTAATATATAATTGATAGAGTTCCTGCTTAAGGCAATTATGTAATTTACAACGAATCTAGTCGGCGTCCTGCTTTTGTTTTTATACCCGCGTTATGCAGTTTACAATTATTCATAAACGAAAGTAGTTTAAAATCACCTACATTATTTATTACATCCGGAATCTTATTCTAAACTGTAATTAAAAACTTTTACCGTACTTAAATATTTAATATACTATAAATCAAATAATAATGCATTTATTTAATCAAGTAATTTTGATTAAGTTAAATTTATTTAATCAAGTAATGTTTAATGGTAAAAGGTTTAAGAGTATGTAAATTTATAATTATGGCTGAGGACGGGAAACATTTGCTAACATTCGGCCATCCTGTAACGGCCGTGTCCAACGGCGATCAGACAGCATCTTGGTTTTGGTTCCATGTAATGCCTGAAAAATTCAAAAGAAAGTGAACAATAAAAGTTTGATAAGAGAAGTTAAGCAGATGTCTTATAAATTCTGAAGGAATGTTTTTATAAAAACATTTTTTTTTGCTTTGTTCACGTAATTGAAGTGTGTTACGGAAGAAACTTTAGTACTTGGTCACAAAGACTGGTCACAGAGACTGGTCACACAGAGTGATCACACGGACTGGTCACACAAACTGGTCACACAGACTGGTCACATAGACTGGTCACACAGACAGAAGTTGGTCACACAGACAGGTGTTGGTCACACAGACTGGTCACACAGACTAGTCACATAGACTGGTCACACAGACAGAAGTCGATCACATAGACAGGTGTTGGTCACACGTACTGGTCACACAGACTAGTCACATAGACTGGTCACACAGACAGAAGTCGGTCACACAGACAGGTGTTGGTCACACAGACGGATCGGTCACACAGACGGAACGGTCACACAGATGGAT
This sequence comes from Parnassius apollo, assembly GCA_907164705.1. Lineage (NCBI taxonomy): Eukaryota > Metazoa > Arthropoda > Insecta > Lepidoptera > Papilionidae > Parnassius > Parnassius apollo. Next base: position 3,182,012 of record CAJQZP010000987.1, read on the forward strand.
CGGTCACACAGACGGGTCGTGCACACAGAAAATTTTGAGAAGACACAGGCAGGGATCGGTCAGACAGATGTCGGTCACACAGACAGGTGTTGGTCACACAGTCATGTGTTGGTCACACAGACATGTGTCGGTCACACAGACGGATCGGTTGCACAGACGGGTCGTTCACACAACAATTTTGAGTAGACCCGGGTGTCCTGCTAGGTAATTGAGTATTAATAACATTTTCTTAGATGTTCTCTAGTTACATAAAGGATATTAATAATTATAATTATTCCTTTAATGTCAATGTGTAGTGATCAATGAATGCTTGGCAAGGTATTGTCACGCAGAACTTTGTGATGCTTTTGTCACATACCTTCTTACCAACTACTTCTTACCTAATACTTTCTCCTACTTGTAAATGGTATTGTAATAAACAATATACTAATATGAATAGAGCAATGTATCTTCACATGATTAATAATCCCATTGCTTATGTTTCAGATGGATGTGGCTATTTCAAAATGGAGATTTCTACATATTGATGTTGAAGTAAATGTATAATGATATTTCGAGACGTATTTTAAGTGATCCAACCCTCTTAATAATCCTAATGATTCATTATAATAATTTACTAATTTAGATTTATAAGTTTGTAATAATATTTGAAAAAAATATTTATACAGTTAATTTGAGTTGGTAACTATCCAATTACCCATTATTTAAATGTTCTAACTCCTTATTAATACGGAACTCCTTAACTTATTTTAATCCCAGGGGGCACCACCCCCCCCCACCCCCCCCAAACCCTTAAATAATAAATTTATAAAATTTAGGGGGGTTTTTTTTTATTTTTTTTTTATTAATTAAAGGATCCAACAGGGTAACAAAAAAAAAAAAAAAAAAAAAAACCCCCCCCACACCAAAAAAACCCCCCAAAACAAAAAAAAAAGCCCAAAAAAACACAAAAAATAGTAAAGGATTCATTTAATAAACGACTAATCTATATTTATCATAATATATTATTTGATTTTAATTTACAAGCAATAAGATTATTAACAATTTAATTCTAGAACGTTAAATACAATACTCTTGAGCTTTTATTGATTCCTACGTAATAGAGACGAGCAGAACTTCAGATTATTTAATAAAATAACGAAAATAAGGAGTAATAATTCTATAACTTGTAATATACATTTGTAAATATATTTTTGTTTTATTCAACTCTCTAGCAGATCAATAAGATCATCCCTATCCACTTCCCTATCAGTAGATGGACTATCTGCATCAGATATAATAGACTTGTATGGTCTCAATACTTCCCCTCGCACAACCGCACTAAATTTTCTATAACCCTTCATTCCCTTTACACTACATATTGTATAACGGTCTATCGTCTGCTCTGCCTTACATACTCTGTAAGATCCTGTATAAAGGATTTTAACATTTGGCAAACTTTCGCAGATGTATCGATACTAGTGCCCCCTTTCCACAAAACTAATTGTCCTACTGAATACTTATTACATGTCTTACAGGATTTATCAAATCTCTTTTTCATGAGGGTTATATTTTTATCTATATTTAATTTCGCACTTTTCCTCCTATCCTGTAGTGCTTGCTGTTTTATAGCTAAATCTTTTGAGTCTCCCTTAGGGTAAGCTGGTAAACGGGAATTTTCGTGCCCGAATAAGAGTTTGAATGGAGGGAAAGAAGTGGTAGAATTGGGTGTATTATTTATGCCCCATAGAACATCCGATAGATTTTCATCCCATATATTTTCACTCTCCGATATAGTGTTTAGGCCATCTATGATTGTACGATTTACTCGCTCCTCTTGTCCGTTTGACCTCGGGCTCGCTATGGCGTTTAAGACGTGTTTGAATTGGGTTTCCTCTGCTAATTGTTTCCTCTATCTTAATAATTCTGTGGATAGCCAACATTGTAATTATTCCTTTTAAGTATTTAACCGTCTCTACCGAACTACAGTTTCGGAGAGCTTTTGCGAATACAAATTTCGTAAAAGAATCTATTACGACTAATACATACGTATTACCATTTCTTGTTTTCACGAAGGGTCTTAAGTGGTCGGCGTGGAGAGTATGCATAGGCACTGGAACTTTCTCGATTTGATATAATTCCCCTTGTTTCTTACCATATTCGGACTTGCCATATGCGCACTGTAAACACGACTTAATATATTTTCTTATAAATCGAGTCATCCCGATAAACCAAAACTGAGCTTTTATGGTTTTTTCGCATCTCTCAAAACCAGGGTACCCTATTTGGTCATAATATTTCTGCAGTAGGCCATATTTTTCCAGTTTTGGTATAACAAAACGTTCTCCATGCAATGATTTTCTGAATAGGGCGTTATCTTTTATAACATAATTATTATTTATGGCTGGGTTTGTGGTCTGTTCTCGTAACTGAGTACGCTGAATATTGTCGTCCTGCAATAGTAGCGTTACTAACTAATCAGATTCGTCAATTTGGAAAATATGTTCCGTCAGGGGGTTCCTATTCAAGGCATCCACATGCTTCATTCGTTCTCCCGGTCTGTATACTATTTCCAAGTCATAATCCTGAATGGTGAGCCACCATCGAGCTATTCGAGGAATGAGATCTTTTTTAACCAATGTAGTGCGTAAAGCGGCACAATCTGTAATTACTTTCACAGGTAATAAATGCGAATCCGTTTCAGCTATCCTGCAACTACGATGGTCTCAAGATCATAACTGTGATAGAATTTTGCTTCTTTAGATGTTACTCTACTGAAATATACTATTGGTTTTATTTCACCATCGGGCTGCTGCTGCATGAGTATGCCACCTAATCCTAACTTGTCGTCAGTGTGTAGTTCCGTAACTGCTTTGCTATCATAAATGCCAAGAACTGGCCACTCAATTAATCGAAGTTTCAGACACTGAAACACATTTTACTGTTCTGGACCCCAATGCCAATCCATGCTTTTCTTCGTCAGTTTTGTTAAGGGAAGAGCAATCTCAGCAAATCCACGAATTAATTTTCTAAAGAAGGAGGTAAGTCTAATAAACAGTCTGATCTTATCAACGTTTTTGGGTCGTCGATATTCAGAGGCACATTTGATTTTGGTTTGACCAGGTCGGAATGTTCCTGCAGATATCTCATGGCCCAACTAATTTACACTTTCTTTCAGAAAAGAGCATTTTTTTAGATTTAATTTTAAACCAGCTTTTTGTAAAAGACCTAGAACACCATCCAATAATTGTATACCGGCTTCTACAGTTACAGTAGGCAGCATTATGTCATCAAGATATATGGTGACCTCGTTTCTAACGTCTTTTAAGGCAAGGCTTGTTAGTCGAGAAAACATAGCAGGAGCATTGGCCAATCGGAAGGGTACCTTTAGGAATTCGTAATGTCTGGAGGATGTTATATACATATATACAAAGGATGTTTTATGTGTCGCATCATCGGCAAGCTTCACTTGATAATAGCCTTGAGCTAAGTCAAGCGTTGTGAAGTAAAATTTACCTGCCAATTTTGAGATTTTATCGTCAATATGTGGTAAGGGAAACCGATCTTTTATAGTGTGAGAGTTTAAAGCCCTATAATTGACGCATAGCCTATAGTCACCGCCTTTCTTTTTCACCAATATAACTGGACTTGTATATTCGGATGTTGATTCGCGTATTATACCGGCTTCAATCAAATCTTGCACCTTACTATTAACGATTTTGTTTTCTTTGTGTGATAGTCTATATGGCTTAAAGTAAACGGGTTTGTCAGTAGTTGTCCGTATATGCATTTCCATGAGATCTGTGCACCCCAAATCTATCATATTCCTAGCAAAGATATAACTGCATTTATTTAATAGTTTTAGGAGCTCATCCTGGTCTCTCTTTTCTAGGTCTCCTACGTCAATTTCTCCCTTATTTAGAAGGTTACCGTAACCATCAGGAAGACAAAAATCGATATTCAGTACGTCCTGCACATTAGGCATTATGGCATCCAATAGATCTTGGGCATATTGACTAAAAGTAAACTAAATAAATATTTCATTGATATTTTGCTTATTTTTGTTTCATCATCTTCATCATTACATCCCCTCTAAAAGTCCGCTCGTGAACATGAGCCTCCCTCAAGGAGACCTTTTTTTATTGGAAGCGAGGCATTCCATCTTAGTCCTCGGGGGTGACAATGCATCCGCATTTTGATTCTTAATTGAGGATAAATGTAGATATAGTATAAAGGCGACAACATCCACTTAACATATGGTGGACTGTGTGCACGTTTGTCACCCTTATTGTATAAAAAAATTGTTAATTGTGTTATCACTTATCAGTGTTTAGTGTAATATTTATAAATAAAGCCAAAATTAATTTTAATCGTTGTATAAGATTTTGATCTACGTTAAAACTGCACCATCTATTGTAAAATACAAAGAGAAATATATTTTTTTAATAATTATAACTTTAAAGAGCCTATAAAACCTTAGCTCAAATTTTAATTTCGCACTTCCCGAATTGTACCGTCGTATGATAACTAGTAGTATCTACCTACGTATTTGTAATCACTAATACTGTAAGTAGATAGGTCGGTAGATAGTTCATTACTTTTATCATATTTTTGCTGGTTTCTACAATCTGCCAATCCAGTCGCTTCTTATTTTTATTACGGTTGTTTCTCGTCGTTCGTCCTATTGCGTAATGTATTCTAAAAACAGGCGACTCAACTCTCTTATTCGAAAGCCAAAGCGACAGCGAGACTGAGTGACTGAGGTATGTCGGGTCGGGCGGCAGGGAAAACATTTCAAGACCAATTCAAAACGGCGATATACGGGAACAATAATGGCAATTTAAAAAAATAAGACCTGCTTTATAGTTAGTTAGTGCGTAAAGTTTCTTAATCTAATTGAAGTGTTTTCTGAATACCGCAGTTTATTGTTCGGTTCGGAAGTAACTTTGAATTTTTTTCTATCAAGAAACTTTTATGGAATCGTGTTTTCGTCAATAATAAATATAGTCGTAATATTAAATATAGGGTTACAAGAAAAATCTTTAGAATAGAACAGATTATTTTTTATTAGATAAAGTAATTCTACCACTGATTCGGATAAAACCTATGTCCTGGGAAAACTAGTAATAAATCGAACGGGATTTTTATGTTAGATAAAATTAATTTACAAAATATTATTTTATACAATTATTAAATACACAGATTACAACACTGCATTAACATTTAATAAAAATAGTATAAAAACAAAATAAACATTTTAAATAGCTTAAATATTTCGGTTCAATATAGAGAGCCACGCGGCAGCTTTTGCTGTTGCACGTATTGCTCTGCTTCTGCGTTTCGTCTGGTGAGTGCAGGTGGACGGAGGCCCAATCCCCCCCCCCATCAACATAATAGAAGAATTAAATATCAGACTACCCCAGGAAGGTACCCCTGGAGACCAAGAAAATCCAGACCAAGGTGACCCCTGCCATACTATGCGTGAATCTCTGCAATATCAGGGGACTTCACTCGAACCTAAACGCCGTCCACTACCATCTCAAGACAGCGAAGCCGGCTCTGCTCTTTCAGACCGAGACACAAGTGTACTTTCTGGCTGATAGTTCGTATCTCTCCTACCAGAGGTACAATCTGGAACATTTCTTGGTACCTCAAGCTGGAGTTTCCGTATACGTCAGAGACGATGCCTGTTCTCGACGCCTCCTTAGTCTTGAAGGTTTGGACCTGTCCATCCTTTGGCTACGCGTAGACAACGACGACCATCCGCGCGTCTACGGGTGCCTCTATAGGTCCCATAGCGGTAATACCGAAACAGACTGACCCAACGACCAAATGGCTACAGATTCCTTGTTACAGTAGGTCCCCTCCGCAGAGATCGTGATACTTCGCATACGTTTATTCTAGATGTGGAGGATCATGAACCTTCTGTGTTGGACCTTATGCTGACCTCTAATCCGGACAGATACCGGGTCTCCATCAACGCCCCTCTTGGCTCCTCGGACCATTGTGTAATCTGGAGTGTGGTGCCAATCACGCCGAAATCGCAGTTGCGTTCTGCAGGCACAATAGGTCGGCCGATTGGGATAGAATGCGGTCTTCCTTTGCTTCCTACCCTTGGGAGCGGGTTTGTTTCTCGCTGGACGATCCAAACGTTGTAGCTGATTCTGTCGCTGATGTGGTACTTCGGGCTATGAAACTTTTTATTTCTTCCTCTGTGGCGCCCATCGGAGGCAGATCGGTTTAGTGGCTCCTATAAAATAGCAAGAGTTCTACCGGGCCTGGGCTGACGCTTTAACATCCCGGGATGTAAGCACCAGCGCCATAAAAAAGTATAATTCCACCTGTAGGTCCTTCAAAGAAGTCATTGTCAAGGCAAACTCAGAGCTCATCGGCAGAATTGGCGAGAAACTAATTCGCCTTTCAGAATCCCCCCAATTGTGCTGATAACGTGTGCTCCAGAGTTGGCACCGGTTCTAGCGCGTCTTTTCCGGTACTTTTTCTCCTGAAAATGGTTACTTTTAGTCCCTAAATCATGGAAGACGGCTTTCGTCGACTCGATTCCTAAAAAAGGCGACAGCTCAGACCCGTCTAACTACCATCCTATCGCCATCACCTCCTTTTCTCCAAAATAATGGAATCCATTATAAACTGCCAGGTCATGCGGTACCTTGAGGATCACCAGCCGATTAGTTGACCGGCAATATGGTTTTCGTCGGGGTCGATCAGCTGGTGATCTTCTGGTCTACCTGACTCATAGATGGGTGCAGGCAGTGGAGTCCAAGGGCGAGGCATTGGCCGATAGTTTGGACATTGCGAAGTTCTTCCATCGGGTTTGGCACAAAGCGCTTCTTTCGAAGTTCCCTTCCTATGGGCATCCCGAGAAATAGTACAGTTGGATCACCAACTTTCTTGCAAATCGGAGCATCAAAGTCGTTGTAGACGGTGCATGTTCCGATTACAAGCCTATCAATGAATGTAACCTGCATATCAATGATATGTTGCAATCCAGTAACATTCATTGCTATGCGGATGACAGCACTAGCCTGTCGCTGGATGCTCTATATACAGGCCGTGCCAATATTTTTCGTGAAAACGTCGCCAAGTACTGGGACAAACTTGTGTCTAAAGTCGAATCTTTGCTAAACAAAGTTTCGGATTGGGGGCGACTAAATCTAATCCAGTTTAATCCTCAGAAGACACAAGTTTGCGCATTTACCGCTAAAAAGAACCCCTTTGTGGTATCTCCTCAGTTTCAAGACACTCCCTTTGTTGCCTCAGCCGGTATCGGAATCCTCGGCGTCGACATATAATCGAGACTTGTAGTTTCGTGATCACTAGGAAGATAAGGCTAAATTGGGCTCTATAAAGCTTGGCGTGCTCAGAAGAGTGGTACAGAATTTCGTGCCAGCACACTGCTTGCAACTTTACAAGGCGCAGCTTCGCCCTCACATGAAATACTGTTTCCATCTCTGGGCTGGGTCTCCCCAGTGCCAGCTTCTTCCACTCGACAGAATCCAGCGCAGAGGGGCTCGAATCGTCGACGACCGAGTGCTTTCCGATCGGATCGATTCACAGGCGCTGGAAAGAGATGTTGCATCCGTTTGCATTTTCTTTCGCATCTACCACGGTGAGTGCTCTGAGGTATTGGTCGGATTAATCCTGCCACCAAATTTCAAGAACGCACATCGCGGTTAAACTCCCGAAACCATAAACACATAGATGATTGGCGGTCCACCATTATATATTTCACTAGGAGTTTTATTCTGCGTATGACCTCTCTGTGGAATGGTTTACCAGCGGCGATTTTTCTGGACCGATACGACTTAGGGACTTTCAAGAAAAAAGTTTACTCCTTTCTAAAAAGCCGGCAACGCATCTGCAATTCATCTGGTGTACAGTTGTCCTTGGGCGGCGGTAGTGACTTTACTTCAGGTAAGCTTTATGCTCGTTTTCCCCCTCTCCTATAAAAAAAAGTTTGTTAGCTTAAAAGCCTTTCGGCCCCTACAAGCAAACTAGCAGAGTTTCCCCTTTTTTATTTGTTCGCTTATAGGTAACTAACTGATCTATTCATTACAGCGGACTTTTATATCATTCTAACGATTTTATACATTAACCCAAGATTACACAGTAATTACTCAGCACTTCACGTCACATCTACAATCGGAAGTAGATAACATGATACATGATGAAAAAATCATCAATCATGATGAAAAAAACAGAGGGCGCTTTGTGAAAAAAGACACAGGGCGCTTTGCCAAGTTCACATCAGCTTTCGTGTTATTTTAAGTTTAAAAATATATTAAATTATAATTTCGTTCCTTTTTCTACATTAAAAAAGTAATAAGCATATAAACTATTATTGCAAGTGTTATCTTAAAGAAATATTAAGTGGTTGTGAATTAAAAAGCAAAAATATTATCTCATATGAAAAGAAACATTTATGTAATCTAATTTAAAACCCGCGTCAATAAAACAAACTCTTATAATAAAACACACGTACAGTGCTAAGTGTGTAACATGTAAAAGTGTAAAGTTTAAATAATGAAAAATTTTGAAATGAAAAAATTGAATTGTGAAATAGTAACAAAGAATAATCGTAAATGGACTAGTAGTAATATTTAAAAACAAATCGTTATAATATTTAACTTGACCGCGCCATCTTATATACAATAGCTTCACTCGATCAAAAGATAAAGCACGAGCATTATGCTACATCAATAAAGTTTTAGGCTCCATTTAACGGCGACACTATCAAATTAGTATAAGAAAAGGTCAGTAATTAAGCATTTATTTAACAGTTAAAATTCATCTTCAAGTCATCAATTCACCCGTTTGCACATTTAAAAGCAAATGTAAACAAAACCAATTGACCAATCAGCTGCTGTTCTTGAATATCTCCCACTAGTGACACCAATACAAACACAACACACCAGAAAAAACTGTCATAAGCAAATTAATAGTGTTACCTGGTGGCAACTGGTTGTACCAGTTGCTGCATTCGATATAAATCAGAGTTTAAAATCAGATATATTCAACAAAGCAGTACTACAGCCCGCCACTAGAGGGCACTTGAAGATGGAAAGTTGTGCAAAATGCAATAAAAATGTAAAAAAGAGACAATCTATGACATGTTCATTTTGTAATAAGATATTTGGCCTAGAATGTGTAAATATTTCATATCCTTTATTCAGCTTAATAAAAAAAGAAAGTAAAGAAAAACGGAAATTCGACCGTTGTCGGATTTAAAGAAACAAAAACTAATATCTTCGGCATAAGAAAGATACCTATCCCTGGGAAGTTCAAAGTTTACGAAATGTCCGCGCTGCCCCAATGCGTGTTGGCGAACTTCACATGCCTTCGATTTTTTTTTCTTATTCCTCAGACATGCAGGTTTCCTCACGATGTTTTCCTTCACCGCCGAGCACGTGGTAAATCAGAACTTAAAATTTCAATTAACAATTTCATTGGTGCCGGCGGGGATCGAACCCGGGTAAATCGCTTACATTATTTACCTTCTAAAAATTCTATTTCGCCACGTAGAGAAAATGTAACAATGCGCAACAGGATCATAGCAAATGTTTCAACTGAAAACTCGTTTGAAACGCTTTCTGAAGACGAAATCGACACTGACGATGAAAATTGGATGAACAAATCGGTCAAGTTGAATCGAAGTTATCCAGACATTGATCAATTAAAAATCATTATAATAATTATGTATACAAACTAAAAGAAAAAGAAAACAAAGAATAAGAAAAAAAATTAGGATATGCTGATGCTGAAATCGAAAAATTACTTGACAAAAACAGTATGTTGGAGAAAAAAGTTTTAAATTATGAATTAAAAATTAAGCAGCTAGAGACAATTTACAGTTCACCCAACACAATATTAAATACTGAAAATAAGGTTTCATGTGAAAGGAAAACAGTTAAATTTTATCGAAAAATATAACGCCGGCGAATAAGTAATCAAGAAAATATTGTTAAAATAAAAGAACTTGAAACCATGAGCGTCGAACTACAAAACCAATTACAAAAAGCAAGAGAAGAAATTTGTTTACTAAACAATAGACTTACGGATCAAACGATAAACAATCAGTATGAAGAGAATAAAAATTAATATAAAACCAGCAAAATACACATATTTTCTAGCGAAAAAGAAAATAACGTCATTAACATAGCATTAGCAACTTATGCTGATGAAAACTATGATATAAGCCATTTCCTGAGATCTAACGTCGGTATGATGAATCTTCTCGACAATCTATGTAGTGAAGAAAAAATCTTTCAAAAAATGACTTTTGTATACTAATAATAGGTAAAGAAGATTTTAAACGAAGCGGAAATTATAAAAAATACATTCAAGAATTAAGAGAGTCATTGCTGAAAACAAAAAATACGAACGTTATATTATGCTTACCTACCTTTAAATTAGGAAAATACTACCAAATTTATAATAAAAGGATCGAAATATTTAACGCATTGCTCTACAAAGAAGTACAAATTCATGAATTTGCATTTATAATAGATTCCAATCTTGAGCTAAGTTATGATTACACGAAGTTCTCTAGACCATTGGGTAAGTTGAATAACCTTGGCATGAAAATAATTTTCCAAAATTTAAAATCATTATTACACCAATTATGGTATGGCATTAATAAGACAAATAATAAAAAGACAACGCCCTGTAACTGTAACGGATCTGAAACAAGCCACACCATAAACTCACCACCAGTCTTTTTTCGTGATTAATAATGTAAATATTTTGTTCCAAAATTTGCAAAGTTTATTCAATAAAACTCATCTTCTGGAAACCTATTTAGAACAAAATCTACCATACGCAGTTTGTATTTCGGAATCTTGGCTGTCTAATTATAAACTAGAATTAGTTGTATTTCAAAACTATCATGTAGCAACCTATTTTTGCCGAAAAAATTACACAGGAGGTGGTGGATGTATCATAATAAAAAATGATTTAGAGTTTATAGAACTAAAAGATGTAAACAGTTTCTCAATTGAGTATGTAATAGAACTTTATGCTGTGGAAATCACCAAATTAAATATTATTATTGTTAGTCTGTACTGGAATAATAGAGAGCGAAGTTTTCTACACACAAATTAAAATGTTATTAGAATATTTAAATAGAAAACACGATAAAAAACGAATTATAATTGGAGATGACTTTAACGTGAGTACTTTAGAGGAATCACAACAATCAAACTTTCTGTTAAATTTCATGCTAGAATATAATTTTATTCAAATAATAAAGCAGGAGCCAACGGTTATCACGTGCAATTCTGCCACATGCTTAGATCTTATCTTCATTAACCCCTTCCCTCATTCCCTTTGGCGGAGTTAAAAGCTTATGTTGCAGATTTAGGATTTTCCGATCACAAAGGAACTATAATTAATTTAAAAACCGAAAATAACATACTAAAAACAATTCCTTGGGTAAATACAAAACGAAGGTTTCACTTATAGACTGGCGTACTATTCTAAATGTCGAAAGAAGCCTTAATGAAAACTATAATATATTTAATGAAATATTAAAAAATTTGCTAAATGTATGCATTCCTAAAAGAAACGAGAAATTTCATGTCAAATAAAAGAGTTTTAAAAGTCCTAACTTCGTATACGAAGGACCCGTATTAAAAAAAAACACTATAAAATATTTGTAAGAACACTGAAAACAGCAGTAAATAAAGCCAAACGAATAGATTATGCAAATAGAATAAAACAATCCGATAATAAGGTAAAATTATTATAAAGGAACGTACTAATAAAACAACGAATAAAATAAAAGAAAATATTGAAATTTTAGTGGACAAACATGTATCAGAACCGAAAAGGGTAGCATATATATTTAATAATTTCTTTGCATCAGTTAGCTACGTACCACAAGCCACCACCAAATGTAAACATACCATCTGAACAAACACAATCATACCAGTACACTAAATACAAAAAAAACACATATGTTTTTATGTCGTGTAAATTTGGAAGAACCTAGTAACATTATCAAAAATTAAAAAATTAAAATAATTGTGGAATAGATGAATTACCACCAAATATAATAAAAAAAACTGCATTGATTCATTAACTCTTTCATTTAGTATTTTATTCAACCAATCTTTTACGGAAAGAACGTTTCCAGATATATTAAAAACTGCTATAGTAAAACCTATTCATAAAAAGGATACAAAATCAAACGCTACAAATTATAAACCGATCGTAATGTTACCTACATCCTGGAAAATATTAGAAAAGGTAATGTCAAATAGAGTTTCCGCTTTCTGTGAAAAATTTAAACTATTTGATAATTCACAAAATGGCATTAGGAAGAAACGGTCACCTACACTGGCAGTATACAAATACAAAAAAGGGCTTGATATATTTTAGTGAAAAGAAATAAGCCGTAGGTATATTATTAGACATGTAATATACCCAATACCCAATTCTGTTACAGAAGCTCTATGACATCGGTATACGAGATACGGCCTACAAATTGTTTAAATCATCATCATCATCATCATCATTACAGCCCTTCACAAGTCCACTGCTAAACATAGGCCTCCTCCGAGGTATGCCACAAAGCACGGTCCTGAGCCACCTGCATTCATCGACTTCCTTCATGTCTTACCAGGTCGTCACTCTATCTAGTGGGGGGTCGCCCTACACTTCGCCTACCGGTACGAGGCTGCCACTCGAGAACCTTTTTTCCCCAACGGTTGTCGGTTCTTCGAGCTATATGGCCGGCCCATTGCCACTTCAGCTTACTAATCCGTTGGGCAGGGTCGGTCACTCTGGTTCTACTGCGGATATCCTCATTTCTCTAAATTTATCACGCAGAAAAACCCCGAGCATAGCCCTCTCATAACTCGCTAAAACCGTACACAATATGTAGAGATAGTGCATTATAATCATGACACTGGCGAAATATGCAACTTAAGATCTGAAGCAATCCACACTGAAATAATACTACTTTTAGGGAATTTATCGCGTATATTTAACTTTTTAAATACCCGACGTTTCGAGAGCTTTACAGCACCCATGGTCACGGGGGGACTGAGATGTTCAACGTCCAGATGTCATAGTTAACCGCGGTTACCATAAATTAAAGTTTAAATTTGTTTCGATCTATTATTTAAGTTCCGAGTATTATTTCAATGTGTAGTGTTCGCGTAAATATAAGCAATCAACACTACTTGCTCCATCCCCGAGGGCAGCGTTTTGGGATGTTTGCTATTTATTAATTATATAACTTTGACTGAAACCTCTATTATATTTTCTGATAACATTTCCATTCTCATTCCGCACACAAATGACCAGAATCTAAATAATAAATTGAATCAAGAATTGAACCAGGTTACAAATTGGCTGACACATCACAATCTAGATATTAATTTTAATAAAACCAAAATTATGCAATTCCTACCAGTTCAAAAATCACCACTAAATCGCTTTTACTTATAATAATATACCTATAGGAACTGTTGACAACTTCAACTTGTTAGGCCTGGAAATCGACTGCCATATAAACTGGAAAGCCCACATAAATATAGTAAAAATAGGCTATCAAAGTTCGCTTACGTATTACGAGAAATAAAGAAAACCACAGATGTCCCCAGCGCTCTGTGGGCATATTACGCATACACATCTTCGTGGCTGTCATACGGTGTCATGTTGTGGGGAAAAGATGCACAGCATTAATTTATAATGCAAAAATAAATTATAAAAATCTTGGCAAACATAAAATTTTCAGAAAGTTGTAAACCCCACTTAAAAAAGTTTAAAATTTTGACTTTGACGTCTATTTATATTTGGGAAACATGCAAATTTGAAAAAAATCACCCAGAACTATTTACCAAATTAAGTGAAACAAATTACAAATTCTCAATTAGACCAAATAAAAATAGGCTATTGCCAAAATCTACACTTGCATTACATAGCTCTAGTCCCTACTTTATGACAGTTAAAATTTTTAATAACCTTAGAAATTACATAAAAAATCAAACGCATACTACATTATTTTTATCCAAATTAAAGTTATATTTAATTGAAATTTTTTTCTATAATTTAATATTTTGATACAAACATTATTTAATTTGTGTGGACAACTTCGGCCTGTGCCACAGATTACCTCCTAATAGATACCGCATCATGGATATATTTGTTCTGTTTAGAATTCACCAAATTTCGAGTTGAGGGGGGCGTGTCAAATGCGCTGTGATTGGATAATTCAAGGTTGAACTTAGAATGCTCCGAACCATAGTGATGGGACAGGGTTGGGACGTTGATCGATACATTTGGGATTTATTGATTATTGATAAATAAATGAATTGATCAATTTTATTTGAAATTTATTAAATAATAAAACAATGTATATAAATAAAAGAATATAAAATATATATATATATATATATATATATATATATATATATATATATATATATATATTTGTACATGTAATCTAATGATTTCTTAAATTTACGCCAACACTACACATTGAATAAAACTACATAATTATACGGATTTTATCGCGTTTAATTAACTTATGGTCACGATGGGGGAGGGTACTGAGATGTTTGACGTCTCGATGTCATAGTTAGCCCGGTTATCTTCGGTTTTTGAATATTGATTTTTGGTCCCGGTCTACATAAAACGATCTTACAGTATCTTGAAGTCTTGCAGTGGTATGCTTGTTTTTCGATAGATTTTGTTAATTATAGGATCGCAAGCAGATAGCAGCACCCATCCACCGAATACCACATTCACAGGGCTTCACTCGGTCGCTGTGACGTAGGCTTGGGACCTAAAGCTTGTTCTCTTGCAATACTTGCTTGACATGTTGAAGCTCGGCGGCCAGATGTAATCTGTCACAGATCCCTTGTGCTCTCTGAAACAAATATTTACCCACAGTAGCAAACTATGAAGAAAGATGGTGAGATTCACCATTTAAATATCGGTTGGTATAGACCTTTTTCCTATACATAGTATGTCCAATAGTGTTATCAGGATTTCGGATCTAGGAAAGCTAAAGTATTATTTGCTTCTAACTCCATCGTGATTTGTATTTTGAAGCTTATGGAGTTAAGGTGGTCAAAAATGCAGTTGCTTTGTCAGACGGTAAAATTTTGAAAGTGTCGTCTACGTACCGCTTGTAGAATCTTGGATTTATAGGAGCAGTAAAAAGGGCTTCTCTTAAAGTCCTCCATGATATACGTCGGCGATTATAAGAAATACGGGTGAGCCCATCGCCACACCATCAACTTCCTTGTAGAACTCTTCCTTCTACAATAGATAGCCAGCTGTGAAGCAGTGTTTGAGTAATACTGCATATTCTGTAGGCATGTTGTTATCTTGTAGTTTCCTAGTTACAATTGAGAAGCAGTCTTCAATAGGTAGGCATGTGAATAGTGACTGAACACGTAACTGACCATAGTTTCATTGTCATCGAGATGTAGGTCCTTTATCTCCTTCCTCTTGAATCCTTTATGTGTGTTCCGGTATGTACTTTCAGTGGTGACAGTATTTTTGCCTAGTATTGCACCTAAAAGTAGTATTATTAATTAAGGAACCATACGGTACGCGTTTCAAATTAAAATGTACAACAACAATAATAGGATATTACTGAAGTTCATGTAACACTAGAATAACATTAATCACATTATAACTTTCACTTGATTTATGGTTTATAAATCCGTTAAAACTAGTTTAATTTCGACGTGTAACATTCGCCTAAATATTAGAATATCACGTTTCAATCCACCACTTAATGCTATTACTTATTGTGTAATCACCATTGGTATTATACTTTAAAAAAAATGTAAAAGTCCATACTAAAACTGGCAAGTATAGAGATGATATAGCGGAATCCAACAGCTTTCTAAGGTTTTTCATAATATGAAGATTGTCTTCCGTCAAGTGTCTTGAGCATAGAACACTATTTTTGGTGGGAAACCATTGGTCCCCTCGACATGTAGCGTCGATCCACATCTTTTCCTTTCGGGGCATTTAGGAAACCTATAACATATAGGTACCACAATTATACGCCACCATTTGTATAAAATAATGACTACAAAAAAAAGTAAACGACGACCAAACAAATATCGACTTATAAATAACAACACTATCGATACATGTGCTGTCGTTAGACAAAGACAACTTTCTTTACATAGACTATTGTCTATGCTCAAGATTTTAATTTACGTAATGAGTGAAAGGTAAATTTCAAAAAGACATCAACGGGTGCTCAAATGATATCACTTTCCAACATTATATATCCAGTGTAAGTTGAACTCCGATGCATTTAAAATAGGTTAACGTGATAGGAATAAAATTTACTTACCGATGAAATATTATGCCATCTTTTTGATAACTGGATGTCTTAGCTGACTTGCGACGTCATTTCACTGCATAGAAAGCCATTTGTAATGTATTTTAGATACAAAATTATTTTTAAATTTTCAAAAACTCGGACGTGCCTACGGGTCACATATTGGTCGACAATGGTAATAATTATTAGCGTCACTTCATATGCTAGCTACAGCAAGTATGTGTTGCGCGCGTTTGTGGCCCTGTATGCGGAATCTATTAGGAGGTAATATGTGGCCTGTGCCTATCTAGTTCAATTAATTTTTTTTTCAATTATTATCGTTTATTTAATTTTATTTTTAATAATAATTATTATTTTTTTACTTGACATTGTGATTATTAACTTAATTAAATTTACAGAATTTTAAAATAATATAATCTAATAATATAATTTATTAATGAAATCTAATATTGTAGTTTAAAAATAATATTTAATATTTTTATAATTGCTACGCCCAAACTGCGTTCAAATGCGGACTTTTTTAAAAAAAAACATCACATCTATTGTTACCATTTGATTGCAATAAAGATTATGATTATGATTATGATACAGACCCATTAAAAATCGTAAGTACTAACAGCCTTGTTTTTATTTTTTGGGTAGGTGGTAAAATAAAATATACCAAGTACCTAACAAACTAGTTATTAAATTACCTAGCCATCTTATTGTCTATAATATATAATGACACGTTCATCATAAATTTCATAGAATGATTGGATTCGGTATCCTTGCTTTCCAAACGCCTTCTTTCAGAACGCCGAATTTTGTGCTGAAAGATCCTCAAAAACTATTTAGTAGTTTAGTTTCCAAAGGCCGTTAAACATCCTCTTCCGTAAAAATAAGTACTGTACAGCACTCGTAACTCAGCGCAAGTACAAATTAAAAGTAATGAAATGGCCGTAACACAAAGGGATGACTCAAACGAAAAAAACCATGGCCTTACAAAAACATTAACGTAATATAACACCATAACACTGGTGGTTTTCGATGGAAGATCGATATCTGGGGGCCATTGTCACTGGTAACGAGGCATCTATTTAATCCTCAGGTGACTGCACATCTGCTTTTTGATACTTAGTCTTATAAATTAAAGTCGTAAGCAGAAGTAATACATCTATATACCATCAGATGAACTCGTTTGTTACCTCTGCCTAAATAAAAATTTGACCAGGAACCTTTCAATTTTCAAGAGAATATTAAAAAAAATCCCGTTGATTAAGTACCATTAAGCACTCGTACCATGCTGTGCAGAAAACTAAAAGAAAAAAAAAATAAACGCAACTGCACTTTTAGTAAATTTCAGTTTTTCTTGTTTGCATTATTAACATCACACCGCACGACGCGACGATAAAACACGCTAAGATAATAAAACTTCGAACATAAAAGAGTACAAGATCCGCCTCGGGCAGTTCGTTCTTTGAAATTTCAGTTTATATTGCATTTTAAAAGCAAATTCCGATGTTTTAAACAAATATCTTTTGAACCAAACGCTTAAAACTATAGTTCAGGTTCATGGTAATGGGTCACTTGACGAGGAAAATACTAATCTGATAGATGACATTATAGCCATCTTGTTACATCATATAAGGCGCTTGTAAGTACGCAAGACTACGTAAGAGGCGGGATTTATCAAAAAAAAAAATCAGAAAAATCATTCGATAGATGACGGCATATCCATTTTCACCATTTAACGTTTTGCACTTTGGCTTTTGGATCTTATGCAAATTATGATACCAGAAACGGCGACGATGAGCAGCGGTAAATTAAGCGATAATTTATAAAAACCATCCCTCACGAAGTCCACCATCCAGCAGTGGACTTATATTAGCTGATAAATAAAACGAAGAATTATTTTAATATAGTAGTGCCACGCTGCAGCTATATTATGGTTGCAGCACAAATGGCTCAACTCGGAGGAAGCAACATGTTCTCACAGAATACCAGCGTAAGATCGGCTCGGAGGAAGGAACATGCTCTCACAGAATACCAACTTAATACCGCTGTGTTTCGTATGTTAATTGTAGAGAACCGGAAAACCTTACTGCATACGAGACAATCCATCCTTGTCCTCAGGGGTGCGCATATTACGTTTTGATTCGTAATTGAGGATAGATGTGGATGACTATGGGCCTGAGTAATACTTATAATCAAGTGGACTATATATATATATATATATATATATATATATATATATATATATATATATATATATATATATATATATATATAAAAAACGAACACACTTGACTGTCTCGTTGGTCGCACTACTACAACCGCTATGTAGTAGTGCGACTGCTTATCATATATACAAAATAAAGTGATTATTACTTAATTAAGCACAGGCTTAGACTTAAAACAATCAAGGCGCTTCATCAGCATCATCAACAACATTACAGCTCTTCACAAATCCACTGCTGAACTTAGGTTTTCAACAAGGGATGCCACAAATCACGGTCCTGCACCTATCGTCTTCCTGTATGTCTTACCAGTTCGTCACTCCATTTAGTGGGAGGCAGCCCCACACTTCACATACCGGCATGACTGTGGTACTCGAGATCTCGAGAACCTTTCTTCACCATCGGTTGTCGGGCGCTAACTTAAGGTAAGCTTAATTAATCTAATATTTATAGGTTTTAATAAATGTTTAACTATTAAAAAAATTAACTTCTCCGTAATTTTATTCAACTTCATTTCACACGAAACCACAGAATACCAGCGTCAAATAGTAGCTTAATACTGCTGTGTTTCGTATGGTGAGTGTAGAGAACCGGAAACCCTTTTTACTGAAAACGAGGCATTCCACCTAAGTCCTCACGGATGACAACGCATCTGCGTTTTGATTCGTAGTCAAGGATAGATGTAGATGTCCATGGGCCACAGCAACCACTTACCATCAGGTGGACTGTGTGCTAGTTTGTCATCCTATCCTACAAAAAAACCTGTTTTATACACTAATATGTCGTCGTCGTGACGTAGAATTGAGCAGATCGTGATGTGCCTGAGATCATCGGCCAAGTCATTAAGTGACGACGTATCATGAAATTCACAGGCAGACTACGATCTGCCAGTTCTAACGATCAGACTAAACATATACATTAAAATAAAATTTACCCCAAAACAGAAATCAAATTCAGCTGATGTTTCATATTTTATGCCCCAACTTTAGAAATTTAAATCTTGTTGTATAAAGTGTTATTTTCACATTACTTATTCAGCATTAAAACTTCGAGAAATTTCTTTAGGTTACAGCTTAGCCAACCGTTTACTTTACACTCCTGCTCGCTATCATTCTCAAACAACTTCCGTGTAGTTGGCAAACAGTACGATAGTTTAAATATTTACGTACATTTAAACTGCAGCTGTAGGTACTGCATAATGATTTCTACTACATTTTTTTCAGTTTTACTTTATGTCCGTATTTTTTGAACTAAAAAATACGGATAATACGGAAAATAAATAAAATTTATTTTATTTTATTTATTTATTTATTTATTATACTGTGATCCTGACCTCATACAGTACTGTCTCTCAAACAAATTTATTGGGCACAAAATTCATTCGGGAGCACTCATGTATTTACATGAGTTATTCATTTGACTGCCTGTTTCGTTTCGTGGTCGTAAACGATCAGGAAGTTGGCAGTGTTTTAACCCTGTGCCTCGGAAAGCAAGCTAGCGCCGATTGTGGAACTTTGTTGTGTTTGTGTGCGTGTAGCGCGAAATACACGTACACAAATACAACAAGATCACCATAATAAAAAATTATAGACTGTGGTCAGGATATTCAGTGTGTGTCTATAAAGACGGACCCCCGGACATATATTTTTTTTATTTATTTAACAAATTATAGGTAATACAGAGGATATAATATGGTACAACATAAGCTTAATGAAAACTTTACCGTGTACCAGTAGCCGCCGACATAAAAATTTGACATATAAGCATGACACCTTAATCTACAAAATATGTATAACGCAACTCTACTAAACACCAATTGGCATGGTC
Source organism: Parnassius apollo (assembly GCA_907164705.1). Taxonomy (NCBI): domain Eukaryota; kingdom Metazoa; phylum Arthropoda; class Insecta; order Lepidoptera; family Papilionidae; genus Parnassius; species Parnassius apollo. The sequence continues at coordinate 3,202,367 of CAJQZP010000987.1, forward strand.
AACACGCGGTAAATCGGCAATACGTACTCGTAGTTAGGTACCTAATAGTACACAAAAAAGGTGTGAGTCTTGCCACCGCCCACTTCACCGCGACAAAAACCGGTCGTTCCTGCGACGCGTATGCAGGGGGTGATTAAAATTTGGGTTTAGGTTCCATCAATTAGTTACTTCATTTTACAATGAGTATTTTTTTTTTGACAAGACCACAGCTGAGTAGTAAGGCAGAATTTGTCTTAACTGTCTCTCGTGACATGCTGATTTCAGTCCTAGGCATCTCGCACCTAAAGACGTCTCGTTAACAGTAACGAGGTTCTCCGCTCCACACTCGTTACACGAACACAACAGCATATTATGGTTATGGCACGAATGAGTCGGCTCGACCAAAAAAAGGTCCACGCTCTCAGAAAATATCACCGTAAAATAGCAGTTTAATGCTGCTGTGTTTCGTTAGAGAACCAGAGATCTTTTTACAACTTTACTTTGATACTATGATCGTTAGCTACCCACCAGCCTGCCTAATTTAGTTTGGACCAATCTTTCAAAAATGTATTCACCCAGCAGTTATAACACTTTTTAGGGCGTTACTCACCGGCTACGGTCATCGGAGAGTTAAAAGACTCGAGTATCAAAATAAAAGTATCCCAGGGCGCCTGTGGTTGGATGATTAGTAAATGAAAATTCAAAGATACATATACAGACAAAAGGTAGTTTATTTCCTTCTAAAGTTCATACGGATAGCTCCAAATATCAAGTTGTCACTTTAAAATACCCTGGGAACTGAGGTTCTTGACTAACCTGGTGGATTACACAATATTACACTGTTTATGGTCAATCCCGCGAAGCAGTGAGGTAACAGATGTCCTCCAGGTGTACTCCGGTCACGGTCTCCAGGCCGCCCAGTCCCAATATAGCCACCAGTTGAAGCTGCCTCGCCTCGTTCACACAGTTAAACTTGACAATGGACCATACTCAAAGTAAGGACTAAGGATCCAATTTATGGGATGATGTGTTTCAACACATTAAACTGCCTGTAGACATTGTGTTTAAGGGGCCGTACGCCCAAGACCTACTCGTCACTTTAAATTCATGTTCCGGCGTTTCGATTCAAAAATTACACATGTGCGTGTCCGATCATTACAATGGCTAGCTTCCAAAAAAAAACTAGGCCTCCCTTGGGCTACGCGCCACCGTCGATCCGTGGTAGGATTTCGAACTAACACGAAAGGTCAATTGCATGCAATTAGCTAGCTCGATTCGTCAATATACGTTTCTAGTTACTTCGGACTAATGACGTTAAATGGCGCACTGATGTCCGTTCATCGAATGTAATAACATAAATATGCTAAAATGAAGTACACGAAAATTTTCTGTTACACAGTGGAGTAAGTTTCCTAAAAAGAAGATGTACTGTTATTATTATAAACATTCAAAGAATTATATTTAAACTGAAATTTGCCATAGGGGCGGCATAAGAGGATCATATGCATCATAATCCACTACCACATATCACCATAGCAACTCCAAAAAGTTGTGGTTGCCAACCAGCCGGCCAGGCATGGCAACTGTGGCAAATATCTCTATGAGATAGTGTTGCCAGGTTCCCGATTTGCGCAGGACGTCCCGATTTTAGGGGTCTGGTGACACGTCCCGATTCAATCTTGATCGGGACGCCAAATGTCCCGATTTTTCACTAACCTGCTTAATCTGTACTTCGATCGATAATTTTGACAAGTAAAAATGGCAAATACCTAATTACATGCTGCTGTTTTAGAATAAGAATATTTAGCAAAATGCAAGTCTTGTGGATATGTCCTTCCACTAGTCAATTTCTTCAAGCGGCTGTATTGTTGTTTTCAATGAAACAAAGTTACATTATGCTTGTGATGCAAGGATTTTATCTCGGAGTTTAAGGTTAAAATTTGATTATGAAGAAATATGTGCTTTTTTTATTGCCCTTTTTTCGGTCATGCACTTAAACTCAAAAAGCTTCTTAAGTTTTATTATTTTTTTCAGAACTAGATTAAAATAAGTGAAAATTCAGAGGCTCCAAAAAAAAAAACAAATAGTTCAACAAATTAATTCTGATTCGCCCATATAGAAAACAGACGAATGTACAGTTTTCCGATATTTCGACGAAAAATTATTCGTTCATGGGATTAGTCCAAATCCCAAATAATAATAAAACAAATTGCGCATTGTGTCAAAAAGACTATAGTATATAACTCATGGCGGTCAAATGGCTGCAAATTGTATGTCCCGATTGAAAAACCAAATTCTTGATTATTTTTACCTTCCACCCCCAAATTCGACCCACTGGACCTGGCAACACTACTACTATGAGATATATATCATTATCATCATCATCAGCACCCCCACAGATTGGCTCACAGGTGGGATTTTGCCATCGTTGACACGCTGGGCGGGAAGGTTGTCAACCACAGTTTTTTTTATTATTTAGATTTGTTATCAGGAAGATGCTGCTGCCCATCTCCTGGTTCAGTTCCCCTCTGTCGCCTGTTACGACACCCACGGGACGATATGGGGTATTCTTACACCGCCACTACACGGTTTATACCTATAGTATTAAATATTGATATAATACTGGGATGTTACGGATAAATGAATGTAATACAAGTAAAGGACAAACGAGTACACAGTTCGCCTGATGATATTCCTAATTAAAAATTAAAATTCGCATACCTTCGTTATTTTTTAAGTTTTTTACAAGTTATATTTTAATGGCATTAAATTTTACATTTCCCTAAAGTGGCGCCGCCCTGGTGGCAGAAAAACTCGTGGATGCCCTCATTAATGATATGTTATTTGATTTTTACCAATTAACTATAATAAAAATAATAATATAGTGGAAATTTTTTATCTTTCACTTTTTTTTACTTTCCAACAGGGCCCTGAATTCGTGTATGACCAAGGGCACCGGTATGACCTAAAACGACGTTGGGTGGTATAGTAGCATTACTTAGTTAAAAAAAGCACCATTGGGTTTTTGCTGGTAGTTCCTAGGGCAGGAGTTTTTCCGAACAAGTTTTAAAAGTAGTTTTACTTGCTATAAAAATTATTTATATTCTATATTGAATAAAATATTCTGTTTTATTCCATTTTATAGCATGCTTCCGAGCAATTTCATAAAGGTTATGAATAAATATATATAACGACACATTAAAATGTGAGACACTCTACCGAGAGATGGCGTCACATGTCATTTATATCGCAATAGCGTTTTATAGATTTCAAATGACAAGGTTCAGGCTTTGTCATGTCATGTCATCAGCTAATAGTAATATTTTACCTATTTTTGCTAACTCTCGGTCTTAAACTTAAGTGCCGAGAGTTTCTTGTCCGATGAAGCGATACGAATTTATAGCGCACCTTATAAATGTGCCAACTCGGAAAAATTACAAGTCGAGTTGAAACGAGTCACGCAACTCGAGTTAGCACTTAGCAGGACAAACTACTTTTTAATAAGTTTGTTTTTCTAGCTAACTCTTTGGTGGGTTGTGATGACTAAAATTACATTTTTAGTACTAAACTTAGTAGGAAGGATTAAAATAAAAAATATATTTAGTATGTATCACATCACGTACGTATTATGTATGTTTGGTTTTAATCTTAGTTATAGCAAGTACCCGTATTTAACAACAAAAGTAGTCTTCACAAAAAAATATCAGTCTAGCTTTAAGGTGTAAGTACATAAGCTATTAATACATTAATTATCGCAGTAAAAATTTTCTTAAATAACTTAGCTATTATAAAACTCTAAATAACAAATTATTTTGGTTGAAGTTCTTAGTTGACTTTCTTCATTTATTCGACTAATTCGTTGCAATAGGAACATTTATTTAATTATTACTACGCAAATTAGAATATTATTTACCTAATTAACAAAATGTAGGACCACTTAGTGAAAAAGTATTCGATCAAGTATTTTCTGATTAAATAAAAGAAAACAATACTCAAATAACGAAATATAATTTCTTGTAAGTTAACACAGTTATAAGTATCTTGAACATCAATATTCTCAAATAACTTATCATAGCTTCTTCTAAATTAACATTTAAATGCCATCAAAAACATAACTCGTAATCTTGTAAATAAAACCAAGTCTCGCAACACTGTTCTTCAACCGTAAAAAGTTGTGAGATCTATGTAATACCAAGTCGGTTTATTTATTCAGTCCCTACTGAAGGGTCCTTCTGTTTTAAGTTATTACGTAATTACCTAACCTAACAACATTTTATAGTGACCATATCAATGTTAAAAATGTTTTATGTTTTAAATATAAAGACTGATTTGGCCATCGCATGAAAAAACACAATGTATCTCACAAGTAATACATATTATATTAAATTAAATTGCTCAGTGCGATTGCTGGTCAGACTTCTAGTTTTATTGACTACGAAGTTATAGGGGGTCAAAAATGACCTGAATTGCTTCGAGAAAAGTATAGTACGGCCGTGCCGCTTTTTTTGCTCGACTTGGTGGGGGCACTGCCGTGCCCCCAGATCAAAATAGTTCAAAATATTGTTTGCTTTTATTAGTTCTAGGAAATTTCCACTGTTGTTAAATAAAGAAAGAGATAATACAATGTTAGAGTAGTAAACATGTATGTTAAAAGAAAAACAAGGATAGCTATTACTAGAGTGACAGCGCGATAGCCTCCTATCATATTTTGTACATAAAAATTTCTTAAAACTTTGTTTAAAATATGCGATTAATTGTACCCACTGACGATACGTCCATTAATCCAAATGGTGTGGTAATCGTCCAAAATCGTTCCGTGAATGGTAAAAACATATTCCATTTGGATGAACTTCACCCAGCTCTGGATTTCCAAATAGATTGATATCCATGCGTCCAGTCCAAATGGACGTTGTCCGCGGCCGTCCGTCTATGTCATTTGGATTGCATCCATTTGAAAGTCTACTAAATGGACGTATCGTATAATATATAATTATGGTGGAGCAATATCATTGACTGAGGTAGAAATTAAAGAAATCAACATATAGAGGATATTTTTCATTATAACTATACTTGCTAGAGCAACGTTGCATCTATATTATGAATGTAGCACAAATGGGTCGGCTCGAACGAAGAAGGACCACGATCTCACAAAATAGCATAAAGTAGCAGGTTAAATATGCTGCGTTTCGTATGCTGAGTGTCTTAAAGAACCGGATAATATTTTTATTGGAAACGAGACACTCCACATAGTTCTACATGGGTGACAATGAATTTACATTTTGAATCTTATTCAATGACAGATTAAATCTATGGGCTACAGTATCAACTTAACATCATGTGAACAGTGTATTCGTTTGTTGGGTGACAAACAAGTACACAATTCATAGTTTACATAATAAAAACGTATTTAAACCAATACACAGTTTATGCTTGACAAACAGAGCACATGTACTACCATCAACACTAAAACATTAACTGACGCAATAACCTCCAAAAAATGGACGCCGGTTCGCCCATTCACTGATGATTCGGATTGCTTCCATTTGGCGTTGCGCACGTTTTTAACATTGACGGACGGCCGCGGACGACGTCCATTTCGACCGGACGCATGGATTTCAATCCAGAGCTGGATGAAGTCCATCCAAATGGAATATGTTTTTACCATTCACGGAACGATTTTGGGCGATTACCACTCCATTTGGATTAATGGACGTATCGTCAGTGGGTACCACAATAAAGATTAATATTTAAGACTTTAAGTTGAACGACACGTACGATAAGATGTAAATTACGTAATAACGCTTTGTATTTTATTGATGTCATGTAAAATGTATATGTTTGGTTGTATTTCGTAATTTTATGTGTTCTTTTTTGGATAAGCATAGTTTGTGTATGTGTTTTGTTGATAATAAAGTTATTTTGATAGAAAGAGAAATGTGATAACGAAAAATGCGCGCGAGATAGGAGGCTTTTTGCACATAGCCTACTTTACGGTATAGCTAGAAAAGCACACCCCATAGCGAGCCATTCGCAATTCGTTGGAGTTTCATGCCCAAAAGGAGAGTCACGTACAGGAGTTCCTGTCGTCGCCCGCGCCGCCTCTTGCAGGAGAGTGGTTCATCTCCCCCCGCTGAACTGCGGTGGACAGCAACCCGCCTGCAACCGAGGAAGGCGCCGGGGCACGATGGGATTACCAACGCTGCGCTCCGAGAGCTGCCCCATAGAGTCCTAGTAGAGCTTGGTCGACTCTACAATGGGATATTGCGGACATCCCACTTCCCGGAGGACTGGAAGAAAGGCAAAGTGATCGTCTTGCCGAAACCCGGGAAGGACAGGCGTAGAGCTGCCAGCTACAGGCCGATCACGCTGCTACCACACATAGCTAAACTGCTTGAAAGATTGTTGCTAAGACGCCTCCGCCCGTGCATACAACTTCGGGCGGAGCAGCACGGATTCAGGAGGGGTCACTCCACAGCAACACAGCTGACCAGAGTGCTGCACCTGCTTGCAGCCGAATACAACCGTGGCCGCACTACGTTGGGCGTCTTTCTCGATATCGAGAAGCCGTTCGACAGGGTGTGGCATTCTGGACTACTTTACAAACTAGAAGAACAGACCAGTGTCCCTTCTGCTATGTTGCGGCTAGTGGCGTCTTTCCTGGCAGACCGGAAGTTCTACGTCTGCGTAGAGGGCGCCGAGTCCGCAACCAGAACCATCAGAGCCGGCGTTCCTCAGGGCAGCTGTTTGTCTCCAGTCCTGTACGCGGCTTATACCAATGATATCCCTACCCTGGCAGGAAGGCTGCAAGAGTGGGAGGATGACGTGAAATTGGCGTTATATGCGGACGATAGCGCTTATTTCACCTCGTCCAGAAGAGCCCACATTGCCACTGCTAGGATGCAACGTCTCCTGGACCTGCTGCCACCATGGCTAGATGGTCGTCAACGTTGGTAAGATGACCGCTCTGCTTACTCGCCGCCTCAGGAACCTACCACCTTAGCTAACCCTCAATGGCCAGAAGATCGCGTACGAGAAGGCCGTGACCTACCTTGGGTGCCGGATCAACCGGGCGTTGCGCATGACTGCGCACGTCGACCTCGTCGTCCGTAGAGCACGATGTGCGCGGGCGATGCTCCGTCCGGTACTGGCATCAAAGTTACCACTTAAAACTAAAGTGCGAGTCTATAAGACGTATATTAGATCCATCATTACGTATGCTGCTCCGGCCTGGTACGCGCTTCTGAGTGAGCCTCTGAGGCGGCGACTGCAGGCCCAGCAAAATCTGGCGTTAAGAACCATCGTCGGTGCGGGTCGCTACGTCCGGAATGACGTCATAGCGGCCAACCTGAAGAAACCATCCAGGAGTTTGCAGGTTCGCAGACTGTTCGACCGTGCAGACAACGGGCCACACTTACATCTTAACCAACTTGCGCCGCTACACACTCGCCCTCCGGACGGGCGACCCTATCCAAGAGAACTCCTCTCTATATCGATTAGAGAGTCGAGTAACAACCCTCAATGCCGCTGAAAGGCCAACTCCGACTTTATATTAGACAACCTCTTTTTTTTCCGTAGTCGGTTATCTACGGGAAACTCTAACAATTACGGACAAATCCGTAGAAACTAACAATGCCAATAGAAGGCTCCCAGGACCGGTCCATAGTGGTGGACCGCGAGGACAGCACGGGTAATGGGGGCATACCCCGAGGCTCGAACCCTACATGTCACATTGGGGCATGAAGACGACAATCAACGCAATTCGTTCGATTCGACATCTCATAAGCGAAGTTCGAAAAAAATCTCCGGTTCAAAATCAAGATTCGAAAAGCTCCCCGGTTATCACATTTCTCAAGCATTTTCAAGAAAATCGCTGTTTCATTCCATAGAAATATAAACAACTATGTTTCATTCTCAGTATTAACTCTAAAGTTAGGGGAAATGAAGAACATATACAGTCCACATATTTGATGTCTAGACCGGGACCTAGCGTGGACCCGTAATCTCAGGCATCAACCACCTTTTAAGAAGAGGCGTGTGTGTGTTTCTAAAGTAGGCGTTATCGAAGGGTGCGTCCACTGCGTTGTCTCGAACCCAACGTATCCTAGTGTGACCTAGATCGACGAGTAAGGAACTGGAAGACTTTCCGGATTGCTACTGTGACAGCCGGCGTGAAGGGCTATTGATTCAGAGGCAACAAACGACCCTCTTTAATAGTCCTTCGCAACCGTTTTGAAGAACTAGCACACGATCCTCTTTGCTAATGAAAATAATTAATACTTAGCAGAAAAGTTTCAGGAATGGAAAATTACGGCGTTATAAAATAGAAATTAAACGAAACTAATTTTATCCTGTTTAATTCTCCCTTTTTAGTTCCCAACGTTTCGCGTCCCTTACAGCACCCATGGTCATGAGGCGTACTGAGGATGTTTGACATAGACCTAGGATTACGCTTACGCTATGTCATAGTTAGCACGGCTACCTTCAGTTTTTGAATATTAATTTTTGGTCCTATCTACACAGAACGAGCTTACAGTATCTTAAAGTATTGATGTGGTATGTTTGGGTTTGGATTTAATTTTATTAATTATAGGATCTCAAACAGACAGTATCACACATCCATTTCCTGTATATTGAAATTACAATGTTTTTTTTTTTTATTTCAAGATTCTCACGAATTATCCTTGGTAGAAATCAGTGTTCTTTTACGAGGATTTGTGATTGTTTGCTGAAGCCGGATAAATACTACAAAACCCCGCAAACATTTGATTGAAATAGAGGTTTTTCCCTAACCTCCTTGAAAAAATTATTGTTTACAACAACAACGAGAATAAAAATGTACATACGTTTATTTTTAATTTTCATATTGATATTCATTCGGGAAAAAGTTATTTTACTTATTTGAATCTAGGTTTTAATACGTTTGTTAAAATATCTTCTTTTGAAATAAGAATCTGTTAAAGATTGATTACATTTGTTGATTTAGATTCACTTGATTAACAAGTGATCTCCGGATACAAATTGTATTCGGGTTCAAAACGAGACACTATAAACTTCGGACGATCCTCGGACGGCCTCGAAACTGGGACAAATCCTGCGAAACCGCGAAAAACAGCAGCTTTAATCTCATGGTATTTGAAAGAGGTCGTCATAACCATATCGTTAATGCCAGGTGTAAAATATTCAGACCGAAGAACAATGCCAAAGGTGCCAGACATCTGGTACGATGATCGCTAATCCTGCTGACAAGAGTGGCGACAGTTATGACATACTCGTATACAGAGGACTTACGCATGCTGTTAAGAAGAAGTATATTCCTTTTCAGAAGTGGAACATGCTTTCCATAAAGTTAAAGCATATATATCTCTCAGTGCTGGCCACGCCGTACGCCGGGCTTCATAAGTGCGTGCTGGCGGACTTAGTAGACCTTTAAATATTTTATTCGCCAGTCATGCAAGTTTCCTCAAAGTCCGAAAAAAATGCACCGTCAAGCAAGTGAGAGGTAAATCCACGTGAAGTAGAGTTTAAAATTATAATAAATATACAATTGGTCCCATCACCCAACCATTCCTTGTTTAATGTTTTTTAATATTACAAAATAAAGGCCCACGATACAGGAGAACGTTGAAAGGGGTAACTTTTATAAAAGACAACTAAATAAAGCAAAATCACATAACGAAACCAGGTTCAATTTATCTTACACAGTTACTAGACCAAAACTTTGGTTAAGATTAAAATTTGAAAAGCTAGCAAAGTACAGTTTTAACATAATATATACACTTGCCACAGTTGGGTACAGGCCTAAAAGCCTAAAACCTAAAATGTTATGAATAATTCATAAATAAGATGTTTCTTTTTCTTTAATTGCTTAATACTTTTGCAAAGGCGAAATAAACATTAAACAAATGTCTATTATAAAACAGTAAGCTAGGTGATTTCCATTCGCAAAAATACACCTACATTTTGAATATGCTTGGGATCAAAGAGAAAGCATAGATATAAGATAAGAAGCCATCAATTTATCTTGTGATGTAAATTTTGCATGTTAAAATTTACATTTAAATGTGGGGTCGTTACGCTTACTATATAATATTAGTGTGCGTGTGCGTGTGCGTGCGCGTGTGTGTGTGCGTGCGTGTGTGTGTATGTAGGTGTGTGTGTGTGTGTGTGTGTGTGTGTGTGTGTGCGTGTGTGTGTGTGTGTGTGTGTGTGTGTGTGTGTGTGTGTGTGTGTGTGTGTGTGTGTGTGTGTGTGTGTGTGTGTGTGTGTGTGTGTGTGTGTGTGTGTGTGTGTGTGTGTGTGTGTGTGTGTGTGTGTGTGTGTGTGCGCGTGTGCGTGACTTACAGTCATAGAGATTATATAGTCATTGCTTAAGCGGGCTACATACGACACGATATCGGTGGCGATCTAGGGTGGAGTAGTGGGGATGCCTCCTAGATTGCCTCTAAATCGTGTCGTATGTAGGGCCATCCTAAGTCGTGGCCGATATCGCCTCCTTAATCGGCTGGCAGGAGCAAAAATGCTTCCTAGATCAGCCGATGCTTCCTAGGTCGGGGCCCCGCCCCCTCCTTACTGCGTGTGTGTAGGCGCATCGGCCCGATTTCTTTTGGTAGTCACTGCTGGCAATTCTCGCGGAAGGACGTTAACGAAACAGTGATACTGAATGACCTTTTTTTATGTAACAAAATTTTTACATTTTAATCATATAAACGGAGTAGAAGCCTATGGCACTGATATTTTACAAAAAACCAAAAAAAAGTGAATAAAATAAATAAATTAATTGAAATTTTATCGAAATTCAAATCATATCCACCCTAGCCTATGACCCTGCGAAGTGACATGGTCAAGAATGCCTACTAAACTAATTTTTTATTGCCGTACGTAAAGTAGAGTGTATGATGTAAGTAAGGAGAAGATAAAGCCTCTCCTCAACAACTAACTCCTATTCCAACGCTATCAACACAAGACCGCACTCATATCTCTTACAACTCCACAAGACCACACTTCGATCTCTTACGTGCCTTCATCCTCTTATCAACAACTAACTTCTACTCCTTCACCATCTCCACATCAACAAACAAGTTATATAAAAGGGAGTATGTCCGACATTAAAGGTTTCTTTATGTTTAAAAAAAGATATAAGCTATTTTATTTTCTGATAGTTTTACTCCATAAATAAAGATTACATTAAAAAAAAGTATACATATTATTATACAAAAGTATTTTATTTCCTTGTTTGTTGTGTGTAATACATAACCAGATTTTGACCAAAGCAGAAATGAACAAAGAGAAGAAATAACTAAATAGCATAGGTAGGAGAAATTGACGTTTTTATATAAGTGGCGAAATCATTTCTAGAAGGTTATAAAAACTGTCTTCATCCATCCGGAGAAAATTAATCACGTCCTTGGATTACAGGCCATTTAGTACGTTTATGTGGCTTAATTTTTATCTCTTTTGGAGCCATTTTTTCACCCAGCAACTTCTCTTTTTCTATTTTCGAATAAATTAACCGAGATGGCTAATGCCAAACCAACACGGTGGTGTTTTAAGAGAGTCGGAGGTATTTTGAAGAACTCTACCGCATATGCATTCCGCTCCAAGTCCGAACGCGTACTGCTAGGCAGGCCCGTGTGTAAGGTCTACCCCGATAAAAGCCCCGATTTCTTTCCACCCTAGATCGCCACCGATATCGTGTCGTGTGTAGCCCGCTTTACAGTCAACCTGATGGTAAATGGCTACTGCAGACCACACAAAGAAAGGAACATCAAAGAAAGAAACAATAATTGATGACTGTGGCGTTGTCACCTCTGAGGACTAAGATGAAATGCCTCACAACCTGTAATAGTTACCTTCAGACTGATACACAGCAGTTCAGCAGTGCATGCCCCGCTATTTCCCCGCAGAAATAGGTAAGAGGGAGAACTTACTCAGACGGATTCCTTTGAAAGTAACAAAACACGCTCGCCCTCCAATACGACGCCTAGCGAACCTAACGAACTACATTCATGCATTTCGCGTACTTAGAACTCGTAGTACAAAGTACGAACTACACGTATACCCATAATATTAAAATTCTGAGTGCTGACACACGGTAGAATTCAGTCCGCCAAATTCGATCGTGTGTTAACACTATAAAACCTGCTAAGCCGGCAATAGATGTTGGCCAAGCCTCAGCCAACGCGAGCGTAGACAAATTGATACAAGGCGAGTGCTACAGTTTACATGTTGATCAAGTTTGAACGAGTAAACATATTGACTGGTCAATTATTGTCCAGCGCAGGCGAGCGCCTTCGATTTGTACAGGGAAACCGACACTATTCCGAAGTTATCACTGTAGATCGCTCGCTACGATACGTCTCACTTTGGAATAGTGTCGGTTTCCCTGCACAAATCAATGGCACTCACCTGCACTTTGCAATTAGTTGACCATTCAATATGTTCACTCGTTCTAACTCGACCAACGTGTAGACTGTAGCACTCGCCTTGTGACTTGCCAACATTCGTGAACGGTCGCCACGGCTCGATTTTTTCGGGACAGTATCAGTTTTTCTGCACAAATCAAGGCTAGCCTGCACTCGGTGTGTAATTTTCACACACTAGTCGGGTCATTAAAAAATACCAAAAGCTGCAAACAATTTTATCAAACATTATCCTTAGAGTTCCAATTCTCAATAGGAACTGACTATGGCCAACATGTGGATAACAATAACTAGTGAACATAGCTGTCATGAGAATTGGGAACGGGACAATTCAACTGTTTAGTTCGTATTACATATATTCCCATACCTATATTCCTATACATATATTCCTATACATATAATCCTGTCCTGCGCCGATGGCTAGTCTCCGTTGAGGCTGGCCGCCGTGACCGAAATTATATATATACGTGTGTATTTATCAGTGGAGAATGTTTATTTTTATAATCTAAATAAAATAAAATAAATTGGAATCAGACAAATTTTTTATTTGCTTATATTTAATCCAGCGCGACAGTTAATTAGTTACAATATTGCATGCACTAAAATAATAAACGTTGCTGAATACAATCAATGATATTCACTGGCAAGACAACGTCTTCGGGGTACGTCTAGTTTTTTCACTTAGTCTTGTACTTAGAAATTAAAAAGTCAAAATTCGTGTAGACTCCCGCTTACCTGAAATAGACTAATTTCTAAAATTTGATCTATTTGATAATAGATTTACAAGTGTGTATTGGTTTAAAAGTTATTTATAATAAAAATAAACATCACGAAGTTACATACGTTACGTGACGTTGAAACCGGCTTTAGCATTATTTCGCAACAAATAAGAATGTAAACACACACAACTAACAGTAAATGTTGAAGATTATTTTTATACTTTTCGTTACTCTGATGTTTTCAGTAAAAATAAACAGAAGACACAAAATATAGAGCAAAATAAAAAGCGGTATTACCTCTGAACAAGCTCTGACTTGGGCGGTTTTCAACTAACAATATCTTCAAAATTGTCTGCGACTTACAGTTGTATTATTAATTGCTAGCTGGCTTTGTCCATTAAAAACCTTTCCATAAATATGAGCAAGTAAAAAACGTGCAACACAGAAAGATTTTCGAATAATTCGAACAAGAAAAGTGGGTTCGTTTGATAGAGACCCGACAGAATTCCTCTTGGGAGGGAAAATATTTGTCATAGTTGGTTAGCTTGAAAAGCGGTTTGAAAACCTTACTTTTATTATTTTGATATTCAAGAAGTTTCAACTGGCCATTTGCTTCAAGTTTTCTCTGTTGCCTACAATTATTACACGCAGCGATGATATGAAAAAACTAGTGAGAAAATGTATCTGATAGACTACTCGAAATTCAACATTAATTATCTATTTATTTATCTATCGATCCGCCTTTGCACGGGTGTGATTTCAAGGTTTCAACAACAGCGCCACCTACCGGGTCCAATTATTAATCTAAACCATTCAGGGAGCTACTGAAACACAAAAAATTCATTGCGAGCCATTTACGAATTGTTGCGATACACTCGGCAATTGAGTTTTATACTTTAAATTAGAACACTCCTTTGTGCCCCGGGCTGGAATTTGTGTCAGGAAGGACATCTGTTTTCGACGACTCGGCAGCCTTTAAAGTACGGACCTGCGCTGGCGACGACCATCCCCGCGTCTACGGGTACCTCTATAGGTCCCATAGAGGTAATACCGAAACAGACCGACTCGTCGATCACGTCCAGATAGTTACAGACTCCGTGCTACAACAGATCCCATCCGCAAAGATCGTGATACTTGGTGATTTTAACGCCCGCCACGCTGAATGGCTTGGTTCTCGTTTAACCGATCATGCGGGTTGATCTGTTTATGACTTTGCTCTGGCATATGGTCTGACACAACTGGTTACTTCGCCTACGCGGATCCCGGATGTGGAAGACCACGTACCTTCCCTGTTGGACCTTCTGCTGACCTCTCATCCGGACGGATATCAGGTTTTTTGCATCCTACCCTTGGAGGCGGGTTTGCTTTTTGCCGGATGATTCCAGCGTTGCTGCTGATTCTGTCGCTGATGTGGTGCAGGGCATGGAACTTTTTATTTCATCATCTGTGGTATCTATCGGAGGCAGAACCCAGCCTTGGTTTAGTCGCTACTGCAAAATTGCACTACGTCATAAGCAGGAGTGGAGTGCTACCAGGATTGAACTTGCGCATCGACGTCTCGGGACGTAAATCCCAGCGCTCTTAAAAATAGGTACAATTCTGTCCTTCAAAAGTGTCATTTACAAGGCAAGTCAGAGCACATCGGCAGAATTGGCAAGAAACTAGTTCGTCTTCCTTCGGGAACACGTGCATTCTGGTCTCTCACCAAGACTTTCCAAGGGAACTTCTGTCAGACATCTCTCCCATCTCTGCACAGGGAGGAACACTCACTGGTCCGTGCCACAAAGGACAAAGCCGATCTGCTGGGCTCTCTCCTTGCATCCAACTCGACTCTTGATGACGGGAGGGAAAACACCGCCGACCATCCCGCGGAGTGAGTACTCCATACAGGATGTCCTGTTTACCCAACGCTCAGTACGCAAAGCACTCCTCTCCCTGGATGTCAACAAGTCAAGTGGGCCGGATGGCGTCCCACCTATTGTGCTGAAGACGTGTGCTTCGGAGTTGACACTGGTTATTACGCATCTTTTCCGGTACTCCTACTCCCTCGGCGTAGTCCCGAAATCATGGAAGACAACCCTCGTACACCCGATCCCTAAAAAAGGTAACCGTTCTGATCCGTCCAACTATAGGCCTATCGCCATCACCTCCTTGTTCTCTAAAATAATAGAATCCATTATTAACAGCCAGCTCATGCGGTACCTTGAAGATCACCAGCAGATTAGTGACCATCAGTACGGTTTTCGTCGCGATCGCTCGGCTATTGATCTTCTGGGTTACCTAATTCATAAATGGGCGGAGGTGGAGGCAGTAGAGTCCAAGGGAGAGGCGTTCGTCTTTTGTTTGGACAAAGCGAAAGTCTTCAATCGGGTTTGGTACAAAGCGCTTCTTACGAAACTTCTTTCCCATGGGCTTCCCGAGAAATTGTGCAATTGGATCACCAGTTTTCTTGCTGATTGGAGCATCAAGGTTGTAGTAGACGGTGCATGCTCCGATTACAAACCCATTAACGCTGGTGTTCAACAAGGGTGCGTGCTATCACTAACGCTGTTTCCTTTGCAAATCAATGACATGTTGCAAACCGGTAACATTCATCGCTATGCAGACGACAGCACTGGTGATGCTTTATACACTGGCCGTGCCAATATTTCTCGTAAAAACGTCGCCGAGTACTGGGACAAACTGAACTGTCTGAAGTCGAGTCTTTGCTGAACAGTCTCGGATTGCGGACGACTAAATCTAGTCCAGTTTAATCCTCAGAAGACGCAAGTTTGCTCATTTACTGCTAAAAAGAACCCCTTCGTGGTATCTCCTCAGTTTCATGGCACTCCCTTGTTGCCTCAGCCAGTATCGGAATCCTCGGCGTTGACATATCGAGTGACGTGTAGTTTCGTGGTTACTTGGAAGAGAAGGCCAAATTGACCTCTAAATCGCTTGGCTTGATCAGCAGAGCGGGACAGTATTTCATGCCGGGTCACCGACTGCAACTTTAGGGCAGAAGGCGCTGGTTCGGCCGCGCATGGAATACTGTTACCATCTCTGGGCCGGGGCTCCTCAGTGCCAGGTCCTTCCATTCAATCTCATCCAGCGCAGAGCTGTTCAAATCGTCGGCAACCCAGCTCTTTCCGATCGGCTTGACTCACTGGCACTGCGAAAAGATGTTGCATCTCTTAGCGTATTTTATCGAATCTACCATGGGGAGTGCTCTGAAGAATTTTATAAGAATTTATTAATTCCAGCCGCACAATTTCACCATCGCACATCGCGACGAAACTCCCGACCATACTATCGGAATGACTGGCGGTCTACCACCGTGCAATTTAAAAGAAGTTTTCTTCCTCGCACAACTTCCTTGTGGAATTGACATATACGACATGACATGACATGAGGATACACAAAAAAAATCACAAGAAGAAACTATCTCTGATCCCATTCTATGTAAAAAAAAGCAAAACATTTAATGAAAAACTTGGAGGGCCGTCGAACTTTCAAGCAAGTACGGGCTGGTTAAAACGGTTTAAGTCAAGACATAGCATTCGTGTGCTTCAAATAAAAGGAGAAAACCTGTCTGCTGATTGTTTAGTAGATGATTCTTTCAAAATTAAATTAAGTGATGTATTGATGATGATGTGATGTTCTACAAAACGTTTATAAACCTGACGAAACTGGGCTCAAATGGAAGGCTTTGCCACGAAGTAATAGTCTCACTATTGGACTAGTAATTTGGTAGCATTCTACCCACTTATAATATGCGTCGACTGCAATTAGAAAGTTCCTACCGTATAACGAAAAAATATCTATACTTATTCAAACGACTTCATACCTGTGCCGGGTAAGGCCTGGAAGCGAGAGGTGTGCGCGGAGGTGCGCATACTACCAGAGATTTTTCCGAACCGATACGACTTAGGGACCTTCAAGAAAAGAGCCTACTCCTTTTTAAAAGGCCGGCAACGCATCTGCAATTCCCCTGGTGTTGCAGTTGTTCATGGGCGGCGGTAATCACTTACCATCAGGTGAGCCGTATGCTCGTTGGCCCCTATCCTATAAAAACAAGAAAAAAAAAGAAAAATACAACCCGCCTTTTTAATCGTCATTGTCGATTAAAGAAAAAAGATTACATCCACTGAACTAGGTACTAAATAAAAATTCGTTAATACCACCATTCAAATTTTTTCAGTGTTTTGTATGATATATGTATGCGGAAATTCAGGGCTATTACCGAGTTTCTACTGAAATAGATGGCGTGATGCTTTATATATTTATCTAACAATTTGACCTTTACATAATAATAAAGTTAGTGAAAGTCCTATCCGAAACCCGCCCACTAGATTTTATTTGATGTGCGTTCAGACTCATTTTAGATTAAATTCTTAAATTAAATTAAATTCTTAGTTGATTTAAAATTTATATTGGTTCTCACTATTTTTAATTCGTCAAAGTAATTTTAACTGCCCTATGGAATATTAATATATCATTATTATACATTATTAAAATAATTAAACAGAGAGAAAATACTTTTGTTTATAATCTTTCTGGATAATTACTACGATTCGGACAATAATCAAGATCCACCAATCCATCATTATATCTAATACCGTATGGCAATTATGCCTCATATACAATTACTATCACAAGTACTAAATTTAAATAAGAGAAAATTTTCATCAAAAATAATTAATATTAAACATAAAATGTTCATGCCATTAAACCAGACCTTGGTTCACAACAGGCTCAATATACTGATTATATTTTAAAAGCTTTTATTAATTAACCACGATTAATAAAAGCTTTTAACGTACGCGTATGTATTTATAAATACTACCACAAGTGGTCAGTTCAGACCACGCTGTAATATAATTATAAAATATTACAAATAATATTTTATTTATTCATCTCTTCACAACTTCTTACTGGCTAGTTAACAGTCACTATGTAGTAAGGACCTAACGTTGTGAGGGACTGAGAGACTGGTGCGTATATAGCACAACAAAAATGCTCAGCACACATTTCTACGAAGACACGTTCACACTTTGCTATAATATATAATATTAGATTGCTTGTTTATAAACTTCGATCAACAATACCAACTAGATAACGGGTCACGTACAAAATCATAGCTAAATACTGTCCGCATGAATATAAACTATGAAAAGACATAAATTAAATAACATTTAGTGTGAAATCAACCTTAGATTATAACAAATAAAGTTCTTTTTCCCGTTATTGCCTTGCGAGCTACACTCTCACGTGCAAGAGCTCACGTCTCATGTGCGCTCTTATTTACGGAGATGGATTTCTTGCGCCGACCCGACATCTAGTTGGTATTGTTGATCGAAGTTTATAAAGCAATGTGATGCACATAGCAAAATAGTATAGCATAAACTGAACTAAACTTAAAAATTAAATTAGGGCAGAGAATAGCACCGATTAAAGCGTGGTTAAGCGATGCTGCAGCTTTACTAGCAAAAAGCAGTTCGATCGGCAAAGGATCACGAACTCACAGAATACCAGCGTGAAATAGAGGCTTAATACCGCTGTGTTTCGTATGGTGAGTGTATAGAATCTTTAATTTTATACTATGGCTGGATCAACACGCCGCAGTCGAGCTGACCTGGTCTCAGAAAATAGCACCATTATGCTGCTATGCACCATAGCTGAATTACGAGAACCATGTAACCTTTTACTGATATCTAGGAATCCCATCGTAATCCTAAGGGTCAAACATCCACTTTCATTTATATCTTGGGTAGATGTTAGAATTTTCACTATCTCACATCGTCCCATGAGTGGCGTAACAGGCGACAGAACGACACTAAAGGAAGAGATGGACTGCAGTGTCTCTCTGATAACCACTCAAAGTAACAGGAACTCACATGAAGTTATCTATAGGGAGGCCTATGTTCAGCAGTAGACTTATATAGACTGTAATGGAAGAAGTGTACCGGCTGTGCCTGCACATACGTCTGCGTTTGGATTAGCCGCCGTGACCGAAATTTTGCCTGTAGGAGATTATTATTAATTAATGTAAAGATGTTTTATAAGGGTAAGAGCTGTGGTAGCTCAGATTGTTAACGCTTTCTTTAAATATAACAGTACGCGAGTAACCCGGGTTCGATCCCCGCCGGGACCAATGAAATTCTTAATTGCAATTTTAAGTACTGATTTACCACGTGCTCGGTGGTAAAGGAAAGCGTCGTAAGGAAACCGGCATGTCTAAGGAATAAGAAAAATAAAATATTTCGAAGACATGAAGTTCGCCCACACGCATTGGGGCAGCGCAGCGGACACTTCCTTGTCCTAAAACCCCCTCACAAATGAGGGGGGCTTGTGCCCAGCAGTGGGACGTATATATGCTGTAACTATACTATACTCACTATGTATTGGTCATATAAACGAGGAGTTAATTTAGTCCACGCTTTTTCGTTACCGTGTTTTTTATAGGATGGGGTGAAAAACGAGCACAAAGTTCACCACGATGGTAACTGGTTGCTGTGGCCCATAAACATCTACATCTATCCTCGATTACGAATCAAAATGTAAATGCGTTGTCACCCGTGAGGATTAAGATGGAATGCCTTCTTTCCAGTAAAAAGGGTCTCCGGTTATTTACATTCACCATACGAAACACAAGAGCATTAAGCTACTATTTTACGCTTGTATTCTGTGAGAGCGTGGTCCCCGGTTGAGCCGACCCATTCGTGCTACAACTATGCTACTAATATAACTGCAGCATGGCTCTACCATAACCATGTATTGGCAGTGTAAGAATATCCACAACCCCATCATCCCGTGGGTATCGTAAGAGGCGACAAGGGAAACAAATCAGTAGATGCCATTTTCGTCTTCCCTTAAAAACTGCGGTTGAAAACGCGGTTGCTAAGCGTAACACCTATGGTAAATATCTCTCTATGAGGCAAGCTGTGCAGGAGTCCTATCCTATATACAGCCGTGGACTTTAATAGGCTGTAACGTTTTTCTTTTCCTTTATTCCTAAAAAATCATTACTCTTCATTTTAACAAACATACATAAACACTCACACCTGTCGCCCAGAGGGTAGGCAGATACGACAGACTTCCATTTGGCACGATACTGACACACCTCTCTCGCTTCCTTCACATTCATGTACCTACGCATACATGCTCGTCGGTTAAGAGTACTCCTAATTTGGTGTATTTTCAATATATCGCCAATTTGATCGATAAACTTTAGCCTAGGTCGTCCCTTTCCGACACACTCTTCCATTCACTTCGGCAACATAAATTTGCTTTGTCACTCTTTCCTCATTCATTCTTTCTACGTGACCAAACCAGCGAAGCATCCCTTTCTTAATCCTGATCACAGCATCATCTTGCAAACTACAATCTTCTTTTATCACACAGTTTCTTACCCTGTTACTCAGATTCGGCATTTTAACAAAGTTTTTTTTATTGAAGATGGGCAAACGAGCATGCGGCTCACCTGATGTTAAGTGACTACCGCCGCCCATGATCAACCGCAACACCGGGGGAATTGCAGGTGCGTTGCCAGCCCTTTAAAAAAGAGTAAGCTCTTTTCTTGAAGGTCCCCAGGCCGTATCGTTCCGGAAAAATCGCTGGTGGTAAATTATTCCACAGAGAGGTCGTACGCGGAAGAAAACTCCTTGTGAAACGTACAGTGGTACACCGCCAAGCATCCAGATGATGTTGATGGTATCGGGAAGTTTGCCGCGTAGTGCGTTCACGAAATTTGGCGGTTGGGATTAATCCGAACAATTCCTCAAAGCACTCCCCATGGTAAATGCGAAGGAAAATGCAAAGAGATGCAACACCTCTTTCCATTTTCCTTCATCATCGCCAGTGAATCGAGCCGATCGGAAAGCACTCGGTCGTCGACGATTCGGGCTGCTCTGCGCTGGATGCGGTCAAGTGGAAGGAGCTGGTACTGGGGAGCCCCAGCCCAGAGATGGGAACAGTATGCAGTAAAGTTGCAGGCGGTGTGCCGGCATGAAATACTGTCCCGCTCTGCTGAGCACGCTAACCTTTTTAGAGGCCAATTTGGCCTTCTCTTCCAAGTGACCACGAAACCGCACGTCACTCGATATGTCGACGCCGAGTTCGACGAGTTCGAGACGTTCCAGAAGGAAGGCGAACTAGTTTCTCGCCAATTCTGCCTATGTGCTCTGACTTTGCCTTGGCATTGACTCTTTTGAAGGACTTAGAGGCGGAATTATACTTCTTTTTTTAGAGCGCTGGTGTTTACATCCCGGGGCGTTGATGCGTCATCCCAAGCTATCACTCCTCCTACCTGGTAGCACTCCTGCTTATAGCATGATGCTATTTTACAGGAGTGACCAAACCATGGCTGAGATTTGCCTCCAATGGTCACCACAGAGAAATGAATAAAAAGTTCCATACCCTGAAGTACCACATCAGCGACAGAATCCGCAACAACTTTGGGATCGTCCGGCGCAAGGCGAGGAGCAAGCTTGTACCCCAAGGGTAGGATGCAAAGAAAGACCGCATCCCATCCCAATCGGCTGACCTATAGTGCCAAAACACGGCAACAGCCTGCAGAATTCAACTGCGATTTCAGCGTGAGTGGCACCACACTCCGGACAAGACAATGGTCCGAGGAGCCTAAAGGGGCGTCGACGGAAATCTGATATCCGTCCGGGTGAGAGGTCAGCAGAAGGTCCAACAGAGAAGGTGCATGGTCGTCCACATCTGGAATCGACGTAGGCGAAGTAACCAGTTGTATTAGACCATATGCCAAGGCAAAATCATGAACAGACCTCCCCGCAGTGAGTGCAAGTGATTTATATTTGTAAACATAGTTTGTCAGCGTGAAGACAGTTTGTACTTTCAGTGAATTTCGCCTTACAAATACATTAATTACAAATTAAACACTCAAGTTCAAAGAGAATCCGCAGTAAAAGGCAAATGGATCTGAATTCACTATACCTATTTTATTTCACAGATACTACTTAGATAATGATATTAATGTTATTAATTATTTATTTGTCTACATTATAGGCAGAAGTACAATGACTTTCTTTAGTCACTTTGTTTATTGTTGATTCCCTCTGCGTATTACTTACGTTAAGGAGTCAACAAAGAAATCAAACAAAGGAAATGCCGTTAATTACGTTGGTATCGATTTCATCTCAGTCTTCGTACAAAGCTCGATTAGTCCCGCACGGGATGTGTTGGTACAACTACAAATGTTTCAATAAAACTAATGTTACGGATCTTATCGCCTTTAAATTCATGGACTGCGCTGATTTGTGGCAAGCTTTTTTCTCTCCGAGTGGGGTGTATACTGCTGGTATACACTGTCACTACGGCAACTAAAGTAAACAAAGTATCCAGTGGTACATATAATTGACAGCCTCAATACTATATCACAAGTCTCAAAGCACAATATAAACATTTAAAAAAAATCTTACAATTTCCTCCAAATCCAAAAAAGTTAAAGATAATATACAATTTTTTTTTTGTTGGCCGCTCAACAACAGAAATTTTTGTTCTTATGAAGATTACACGAGTAATTTTGTCCAATCCTTGATGTTCTGTTGCTACTCTAACATACATATAAATAAATAAATAAATAATACATCCACCGACATAAATTAGATTTAGGCGTTTGAAATAGTGTTGCCCAAATGCAAGAACAAGACGAGACTAAGCCAGTCTTGGTCTTGGTCTTGCGCCAATACACCTGGTCTTGTTCTTAGTCTTGGTATTGCGCTCTCAGTCTTGTTCTTGGTCTTGGTCTTGCAGCAAGAGTCTCGCAAGTCTCGCAATTCCTATTAGCCTATTGTTATTTATTAAACGTTACTTTAGATCTTAGAACAACTCAACAGAGTAGGCACATTTTGAGCTTGAATTAACATAGCCATAGAAAGACCAACCAAATTAATAAATGTCTAAACATTTAATGAGAAATTCGAAAAATCAACTAATACCGGGTGGGGTTTTAACCCACGACCTAAGCGATCCGTGCCGATGCTCTAACCAACTGAGCTGTCTACCAAGTCTCACGGCCACGGGAGTTAGTCTGTTTCTTAATAAACGTTTACATTTAATAAGCTTACATGTGCTAAAACTTAGTCAAAACATATAAAAAACAAATTAATGACATTAACTTGACTGTATTATAAAGAACATTATATGTCTAGAAAGAGATTGATAGACTCTTATATGAAATGGAATAAAAGAGTTATACAATTTACCATTTATTTAAATAAAAAAATAAAATAGAATACAAATTAAATTACATAACACTACACAACAGCTTTGACATTACTGTTACTTTATATTAATTCTTTTGACCAAGAATTAATACAAAGTAACCATCTGGCTGACTCATCACTCAACCTATTTCTATGTTTTCTAATTACTAATGATGCTTTAGAAAATAATCTCTCAGCAGGTACTGAAGTTGCAGGTATTGAGAGAAAATCACGGGCCATCTTCGATAATGTCGGATATTCTGTCTCATGCCTCTTCCACCACTCTAAAATGTCTTCCGAACTGGCGGCTCTGGGTTTACTTAGGTACTCCACCAACTCGTCTATAACTAAGCCTTGATGAAAAGATCCAGATCCAGATGACCTCGAGGGATATGCATACAATTTCTCAAAGTCTATTACGTCTTCATCTTCATCATATTCACATACTATCTTTTCATTTCTTGGTGATTCTAAGATGTATTCACTGAGTGTAGACTTTTATATTCTTTATAAAGTTCATTAAATTTGCGCAGGCTTTCTGTTTTAATTTGCTTCCCCCATAATGTCATGTCAAAAGTCTGATTCTGATATTTTCCTCTGATATTTGCACTATTTAGTTTTTTATTTTTTATAGACACTTTAATGTATTCATATTTATCTTGACGCATAATCAACTTTTTATACTATTTTTATTTTGTGTTTCGCGAAACTATATTTTTAAAACAAAATAACACAGTGTTTTATATTGTTACGCTGTTCAGTATATACGAAAGGATATTTTCTTATTTT
Source organism: Parnassius apollo (assembly GCA_907164705.1). NCBI lineage: Eukaryota > Metazoa > Arthropoda > Insecta > Lepidoptera > Papilionidae > Parnassius > Parnassius apollo. Next base: position 3,226,484 of record CAJQZP010000987.1, read on the forward strand.
ATAAGATAAGGGTGACAAACGAGCACACCGTCCACCTGGTGGTAAATGCTTGCTGTGGCCCATAGACTTATACATCTTTTCTCGATTACTAATCGAAATGCAGATGCGCTGTCACCCGTGAGGACTAAGATGAAATGCCTCATTTCCAGTTCATTGGGTCTCCAGTTCTCTACACTCACTAATCGAAACACAGCAGCGTTGAACTGCTATTTTACGCTGGTATTCTGAAGAGAGCGTGGTTCTTCCCCGGTCGAGCCCACCCGTTCGTGCTACAACTATACTACTAATATAGGTTCAGCATGGCTCTACCACTTAAAAGTAAATAAATCATAACATATAGTAGAAAATACTTACAGCTAAGGGTAAGGAGGAGTCTGCCTATTATAATTGAACGGTAGATTATCAATCGTCTTCATTTCTTACAATTTAACGGGCCCGGTCGACGGAGCCCTGCTTCGTGGGACTCCTACTTCGGAGTGGTTCATAAACAAATAACAATGAAGGAGATAGCGGGGTCTATTCGCTCGCTTACTCGATCCCGCCATCTCCTTCTAACCTAACCAGTCCGAGTCGGGATGCCCTAAGTCTCGAGCTCGCTTCGCTCATAAAACTATATGAAATTTTCAGGTGAGATATTTTTCATATTTTTTTTCATATATCCGCAATAAAAACGAAGATTTAAAAAAGTCATCGAAATTAGATGATTTTTCGGTTTTCTAGAGCCAAAAAACACCGAAACACCGCAAAAGTATACAATTTACCTTTTTTTAATTGTAGCCAGGTATTTTTAATACTAAATTTTCTCATGATCTCAAAACTTTCAAATGGTAATAGTTAAGAAATTCAACATAGGCCTCCTCCGTAGATTGCCTCACAGGGAATAAAATTGCCATAGTTGCCACGCACCGTTGGCAGCAGCAGCGTCTTCCTACTAACGACTAAAAAAAACTGCGGTTCGCAACCCGCTTGCCCAGCGGCAACTATGGCAAATGTGGACATTTTCAGGCCTATATTCAGCAGTGGATAAATTAAGCAATATTTAGTTATCGTGTAGTGGTGGTGTAAGAATATCCACTAACCGTCGTATGGTCCCGTGGATATAGTAAGTGGTACCAGGGGGAAACAAATAGGATGTAGGCAGCAGCATCTTCTTGATAACAACTCTAAATTATAAAATCACTGGAGTTTCCAACCCACCTGGAAAGTTTCCAATGGCAAATATTCCCCCATAGAGGAATATTATGGGGGAGGCCTATGTTCGGCAATGAACTTTTATAGACTCTATTGGAATTATAGATGGATCACTTTTACTCAGAACTCATCTCGCTGATGTAATGTTGGTATTTGAAAAGGAACCAGACAAACGTTAACTAAGAAACAGAAGGGAGGAATCGAGGCTTCTCTCGATACGGCCTCCTATAACGCCTACGTTGGGTTCGGGAACAACGTATGTGATCTCCGCAACGGAGTAACGCACAAGGGCGATAACCTCTTCCTTTTCAGAAAAAAGGTTCAGGCGGGGATTACGGGTCTTCCGAAGTCGTCCCGGTCCTAACGCCTTAATTTTTCGATAAGGACTGTATCACTATAAGGGGAGAATTCCTTGGGAATAAAACAGCAATTATCTTCAAACCGTTCCGTGAGAGAGTAATTAGTTTTCCCTATCACTTCCCTATACTTTTTCTGACGAAAACGAATTGCAACGTTGATGTCTTCTTCATATGCATATGCACATGGAGGTTTCGGGCCTCGGGGTAAGCCCCCATTACCCGTGCTGTCCTCGCGGTCCACCACTATGGACCGGTCCTGGGAGCCTTCTATTGGCATTGTAGGTGTCAAAAATACGGATTGTCCGTAATCGGTAAAATTTTTCGTAGCCGGTTAAGACTACGAAAAAAGAAGGTTATCCAGTAAAGTCAAGGTTGGCCTTTCAGCGGCATTGAGGGTTGTTACTCGACTCTCTAATCGATATAGAGAGGAGTTCTCTTGGATAGGGTCGCCCGTCCGGAGGGCGAGTGTGTAGCGGCGCAAAGTTGTTAAGATGTATATGCGGCCCGTTGTCTGCACGGTCGAACAGTCCGCGCGCCAACCGGGCCACAAATTCCTGTATGGTGTCGATCTTCAGGTTGGCCGCTATGACGTCATTCCGGACGTAGCGACCCGCACCGACGATGGTTCTTAACGCCATGTTTTGCTGGGCCTGCAGTCGCCGCCTCAGAGGCTCACTCAGAAGCGCGTACCAGGCCGGAGCAGCATAGGTGATGATGGCTCTGATGTAGGTTTTGTAAACACGCACTTTAGTATTAAGTGGTAACTTGGATGCCAGGACCGGACGTAGCATCGCCCGCGCACATCGTGCTCTACGGACGACGAGGTCGACGTGCGCAGTCATGCGCAGCGCCCGGTCGATCCGGCACCCAAGGTAGGTCACGGCCTTCTCGTACGCGATCTGCTGGCCATTGAGGGTTAATGGAGGTGGTAGGTTCCTGAGGCGGCGAGTGAGCAGAGCGGTCGTCTTACCAACGTTGACGACCATCCTCCACTCATCTAGCCATGGTGGCAACAGGTCCAGGAGGCGTTGCATCCTGGCAGCGGCAATATGGGCTCTTCTGGAAGAGGTGAAATAAGCGCTATCGTCCGCATATAACGCCAATTCCACGTCGTCCTCCCATTCTTGCAGCCTGCCTGCCAGGGTCGGGATGTCGTTGGTATAAGCCGCGTACAGGACTGGAGACAAACAGCTGCCCTGAGGAACGCCGGCTCTGATGGTTCTGGTTGCGGACTCGGCGCCCACTACGCAGACGTAGAACTTCCTGTCTGCCAGGAAAGACGCCACTAGCCGCAACATAGCAGGAGGGACACTGGTCTGTTCTTCTAATTTAAAAAGTAATCCAGAATGCCACACCCTGTCGAACGCCTTCTCGATATCGAGAAAGACGCCCAACGTGGTGCGGCCACGGTTGTAATCGGCCGCAAGCAGGTGCAGCACTCTGGTCAGCTGTGTTGCTGTAGAGTGACCCCTCCTGAATCCGTGCTGCTCCGCCCGAAGTTGGATGCACGGGCGGAGGCGTCTTAGCAACAATCTTTCAAGCAGTTTAGCTATGTGTGGTAGCAGCGTGATCGGCCTGTAGCTGGCAGCTCTACGCCTGTCCTTCCCGGGTTTCGGCAAGACGATAACTTTGCCTTTCTTCCAGTCCTCCGGGAAGTGGGATGTCCGCAGGATCCCATTGTAGAGTCGACCAAGCTCTACTAGGACTCTATGGGGCAGCTGTCGGAGTGCAGCGTTGGTAATCCCATCGTACCCCGGCGCCTTCCTCGGTTGCAGGCGGGTTGCCGTCCACCGCAGTTCAGCGGGGGAAATAAACCACTCTCCTGCAAGAGGCGGCGCGGGCGACGACAGGAACTCCTGTACGCGACTCTCCTTTCGGGCATGAAGCTCCAAGAACTCCGCACTTGCTGGGTTCGGCATAAATTGCTCCTCGAAGTGCTCGACTAGGATATCCGCTCTCCCCTTGGCATCGTAACAACGTTCGCCCGCGTTGTTGGTCAGCGGGCAAACGGGAGGTTTGGCTTTAGTTAACTGCCGGTTCAGTTTGTAGAGCGACGCATCGTGCTCTTCCGCCTTCCATATGCGCCGCTCCCAGGCATCTCCTCTGTGTGCCTGGACTGCAACCGACAGTTCCTCCGACAAGGTGTTCAGTTCGTTTTGTTCGGCCGAACAACGAATTGCAAGAAAAATCAATTTACTGAACTACCTCGAAGCTAAACGCGAAAGTGAGCCGCGCCATTTGTGCGCTTGCGCAACTCAATTACATCAATTTGTACTATCACTCTCTCACGGTTTGCTCAATAACTTTATTTGTATAAGACATACATTTATACAATTTACTTATAAAGATAGCACAAAAAAATATCTATACTACGATATACATTACATTTTCATATCACAAAAAACCCTTTATTTATTTAACAAAATATGCTTATTTTACTCACATGTTCAAAGTTGGAATTTCTTAAATATTTAACATAGAAAGTTAAAACAATGTTTTCCACTTGAAATTATACATATCTTAACTAATACAATAGTTTAATTTACACTTTCTCTATACATTTCACTATTAAAACACTTTTAAATTTCTTATACAAAACTATCATTATTTCACTTATTCACAGGAATTTTCACATAAAATAACACAGAATTCACCTCTTTTACACGTACAATCAATCTGAAATGTTTTACAAGTCATTTTACATAAATTGCTGAAATTTGCAAATATTTAAATTTCTACATATTTGGCCTCCTAAGTACGTGGCTAGCGTGCGTCTATGAACTCACACTATTTGAACAACTAACTTTTGCACGGCTATCGACTATCAGTAAAAATGGAAAGTTTAGTATACACTAATATCAACAATACTAGGTGAATAAATGATTCTACACAATTCTCAAACGTTGAAAACTATTTCTAATCAGATTCTTATCAGTTATCATGTTTCTTATCAAACAATATAAGTTATTGAATGTTTTCATAAATCAATCATAGAAAATAGGCATTTGTTTTCATACAAAACATATCAAACTCATATAAGACAATACTTATGCAATTAATTTCCATTAATTCTACTTATGAACAGCGATCATCCATCGACCGGGGAACAAATCCTGGTCTCTAACTTTATTTTAATATTTCTTTAAATTAACATTATTGGAAAGATGATTTCAACCGGGGAACAAATCCGGTAACATAATTTATATCTTAAAAATTCCCTATATGAATTTATTAAGAGATATTACTAAGAAAACGATAAACTATTCCGGCCTAGGAGTCGAACACAAGACCTTCATATCATTAATTCGATATTTCTTTAAGATTCAACTAAGCATTTTCTTATCGGAATATTGTTGCTTGATAATTTGCTTTTTAGAAGCTATTCGTAATCGGTTAACTAATAAATTGAAATATTCTTATAGGCGCGTCGCCAACAGTATTAAAGAAGTCAAAACTCCATGATTGAGATTTAATATTACTATATATATTCTTGTTCATATATCTGGAAACATTAAAGCCACGCGATTGTGGCTGTTAAATCTAGCAATATATTATTTGGTCTAGAAATTGATAATTTTCCTCTTTATATGTTAAACGCTCGAGTTGGTAATATGAAAGTACCCAGCTGAGCGGCGGTCACATTATATTTTATGCGACACTAAAATATATTTAGAAGTCATAAACTTCATATAGTGCTTGGTAAAATAAGAAATCAACTCCCTACAGCGTAATAATGTTCTTTTTAGCAACCTCGATTAGAAGACGTTGAATATTTTGATATTATTTCTATTATAATTTAATAGCGTGTTAGAAAATCTCGTTTTATCATTGATCATATGATCTGTGAATACGTCGTCGGTGTTGTAATGTTTGAATCCTGGGTCAGCCGAAAAAACAATTAAAGAATTTTAGAGAATTTTTCTATCGAGTATAGGAGTGAGGGAATAGAGGGTGTACGTACACTCTTGCGTGCACATAGTCGTGCCCCTTGCAGATAGCTAGTCACATACATAACATAACTATAATAAGTAAAGGTTTTTTATAATCAATAATGAAAAACTGCCTCTTCTCGGCCAAGGACTAAATTCAAAAGCGCGAACCGTCTGGTATTCAAATTAATACAACCATAATATTTTTTTATATGAGAGGGGTTAAACGAGCATACGGCTCACCTGATGGTAAGTGATTACCACAGCCCATGAGAAATTGCAAAACACCAGGGAAAATTAAAAAAAGGCCTTTTAAAAAGGAATAGGCTTTTTTCTTGAAGGTCCCTAAGTAGGTAGTATCAGTCCGGAAATATCTCTGGTGGTAAGTAGTTGATTCCACAAGGAAGTTGTGCGAGGAAAAAAACTTCTTTTAAATCGCACAGCGATCTTTTAATCGCGAGTTTTGTCGCGATGTGCGTTGGTGAAATTGTGCGGCCGGAATTAGTTCGAACAATTCCTCAGAGCACTTCCCGTGGTAGATGCGATAAAATACACAAAGATAAATGCAACATCTCTACATCAGAATACGGTGTCTTAAAAACTCATTCTACCTGGCAGAAATACCCTAAAGCGCTATCAAATGCTAAATTTATATCGAAGCAGTGCAATTTGGAATTAAAGTTTTGTTGCAGAAAATTCAGCTAAAAGAAATAAACTTGAATCTTAGTCAGAACTTTAATTCAGCGGAAGGAAACGGCAATTTTTTTTCCATCTTACTGAGGATTACGACTTAACGAGCTTCTCGTTAAAGATTCCGCAAAATATGAAAACGGTAATAGTTTTTCTATAGTTTTTTATATATAATTGATTAATTAATTTGAAATAAATAATCTATAGAATGCATTTTTATACTTATCCTTTCCCTTGGCATGTGCGTGTGGGGAGGTTTTAAAATCAACACACACTACGTTTGTAATATTTTAATCAAAGGCACTAATTATCAGCAAGTTTTCTGATTTTTTGAAATTTCCTTTTTTAATATAAAATGTAGTGACAAACGAAATTACAAACCACCGTGTGGCGCGTTCTGGTGAAGTTAAAGTCACACAGTGATGTTAAGTGGCTGCTGCAGCCCAGGGAGACTTGCAGGTCGCATCCGAGGAAGCAAATGGAATGCCTCACAGCCTGTATTTGTTCTCTATGTCCTTCAGACCAGAACACAGCAGTGCCAGCACTGCTATTCGACGGCAGTAATAACTAAGAGAGTAGTAAGAACCCACGGACGGACTCCTTCGGGGACATAAACAGTTCTATCAACTAGAAAACGTAGAACTCCATGATAATGGAATTACATAAAAATGGAATCATTAATTTGATACCTATTCAATTCAATTCAATTAACAATTTTTAAGTATTTTCACCATTTTGGATTTTTATCTCACTTTTACTTACACTCACTCTATTAGCAAAGGTAAGAACAAAATTTAAAATTCCCCACCCTTGCCCGCCCTGTGAGAATGCTTAGGTATATAATATTTGAATGAATGCCTCATAATGAAAGTAGTGTACCCGGTTTTCGTGCCTTTAAATTCTCTAATAAATAAAAGGTATATGACCAGCAGTGAAAAACAATTTACGCTTTTATTATCTTCAAGTATGTTGATCCTCCTGAAAAGTTTTTATTTACAGGCCAAATACCGGCCATTCCAGCAGCTATAGATACCTCAGAGCAATAAACGCCTGTTGCATGAATAAGTCAACTAGCGCCATCTAGTGTCAGGAACGAGAGCGAGGGGAGCATTGAGAAAATGACATCACAAATCGCTCAACTGACAGCGCCTAGTCGAAACTCGAACGCTCGATACCTTCCGCGTGTTTACTTGAACATTCTGGATATTTCTTTGCTAATTTAAATATATAGGCGCTGCAAGATGCGATGGAGTTAGTGTTGATTTGGGCGAAACAAGCGAAGCTCCGGAGTGGAATTAAGTGAATTAGTGTGTTTAAATTATTGGTGTTTTAACTTTAATTGTGTAAAGTAAATTAAAGTGTTAATTTAGGTAATTTTATCGGCAATTTTTATTGTCACGAACCTCAAGCTCGTAACAATTGGTGTCAGAAGTGGGATAAAATCATGCCGATTTTACCTAAGGAGGAAACGGAGGGTGTCCGTACCCGAAGTCAACGCCAGCAGGAGACGGACCAACGAAGATTTGGTGGTGCGACGCCGCAGACGTCGGAGGGCCAGCCGCCAGCTGCAGGCCCGTCAGTAGCTCCTACATCTGCAGCACCTGACTTAGGTGCTCTGATGGTGATGCTGCAGGAACAGGCTCGTCGGTTCGAAGAGCAGCTGAAGCGCGGACAGGAGGAACAGGCCAGTCAGTTGAAAGAGCAGCAGGAGGAACAGGCTCGCCGACAGGAGGAACAGGCTCGCCGACAGGAGGAACAGGCCCGTCGGTTGGAAGAGCAGCTCAAGCGCGATAAGGAAGAGCAGATGCTCCTCATGAAGGACATTCACGCTACCTTCGGGAAAGAGATAAGGGAGGTGAAGGATAAGGTTGCTCAACATGAAAACCGCCTGTCGGAAGCTGAAACCCTTATCGACCAAGTGAACAATAGGGTTGACAACGTAATGTCTGACATGAAGAAATCACTGGACGAACTCAAACTGGGTGATGGAACTACAGCTCCCGTAGTAGCTACTACACCTTCGCTACGTGGGTTCAAAGTGCCACCGTTCGACGGGACTTCTTCCTGGTCAGCCTACAAAATCCAGTTCGAGGCTGTTATGAAGGCGAACGGCTGGAATAAAAGTCAGGCCATGACTGCTCTCACACTAGGCCTGCGCGACCAGGCCTTAACAGTTCTGGAAGCTCTCGGTGAGGAAGTGACTTATGAGCAACTCCTTGAGGCATTGGAGGCGAGATATGGCGACGCTCACCTGGAACACGTCTTTCGTGCGCAGCTTAAAGATCGTGTGCAGCGCATCAACGAAAACCTGCAGCAGTGGGCTCTAGAGGTGGAGAAGCTGGTGCGAAAAGCATACCGGTCTGTACCTGCGCTCATTGAAGGTAACCTGGTGCAGACATTTATCGACGGCATCCGTGACCTGGAAGTCAGAGCTGCTGTGAGGCTCGGGCACCACGAGACGCTTAAGGACGCCTTGGCCCATGCACTGGAGGTAGAAGCCGTGCGGCAGGATCATCGTTCCCATCGCGTCAGGGAGGTTGCAGCCGCTACAGTTCGCGACCGCAACAAAGGATACAGCCCAAGGTGCTATGGCTGTGGGGAAAAGGGCCATCTTCGATCCAGCTGCCCTAAGCGAACCCTAGAAAGGGAAGGTGAACGATCCCAGGTGGGTAGTGCGGCCAACAGCACCGCCCAGCAGCAGCAGGGAAACGAGTAAAAGCCAGAACTGTGGGGTGGGTGCTGGCTGATGTTAAAAGAGCCCCAAGGATCTCGATCTCACAAACCCATGATGGGAACAGTCTAATCATCAAGGGCGAGGTCAACGGAATGCCGTGTAAACTGACCATAGACACTGGAGCCTCTCGTACGGTTGTTAGTTCCCAACTTATAAGTCAGTTCCTTGGGGACTCCGCATACAACCGAGAACGCATTAATTTGGTAACAGCCACCGGTCAGCGTATACCCGTCCGTGGAGAGAAGGAGATGGAGTTGAAGCTAGGCAACGTGATCTACCTGCATAATGTCATCGTGGCTGATATAATGGACGACTGCATCCTAGGCTTAGACTTTATGAGGAATAATTGTTGCGAGATCGACGTTAAGCAAGGTGTTTTGAAATGTGGACAGGAGGAACTTTTTATGGAAGGTGCGTTACCAGGGAACGTGTACAGCATCAAGAAGATTGTTCTTCCGCCGAGATCGGAAACGATTGTTCCGGTTAGTCTTCCTCGAAACGCTGGGCAAGCTCACCGTTGTGTACTTGTGGAAAGGGTAAACAATGACCTTCCATGGAAAGTAGCTCGAACCTTGGTCAGGACCACTGACATCTCAGGAGTACGTGTGCTGAACCTTTGCGACCGGGAACAGGTTATAGAAAAAGGTACACTGGTTGGTACTTGTGAGGAAGTGGATTGGTTACGTCAGTGCCAATATATATCGAGTGGGACCCCCAGCAAGGATTCAGAAACGAGAGTGACCACACTTTTGGAAGACCGTCGCAGTGTTCTGTCCCCGAACGAATTGGTGAAGGCGAAGAAGTTGTTACTCGAGTACGCCGATGTATTCTCATCAAACGATGCTGACATAGGAAAGACTGGTTTAGTTCAACACAAAATAAACACAGGTGAAGAGTTGCCTATCCGTCAGCGGCCAAGACGATTGCCGGTAGCACGTGAAAAGGAAGTGGAAACCATGATTGAGGGAATGGTGAGGGATGGTGTTATTGAACCTTCATCTAGTCCATGGTGTTCACCCGTGGTACTGGTAAAGAAGAAGGATGGCAGCATGCGGTTCTGTGTTGATTACCGCCGTCTGAACGACGTTACAAAGAAGGACAGCTATCCCTTGCCAAGAATTGATGACACGCTGGACATGCTTACAGGAGTAAAATGGTTTAGCACGCTGGATCTAAAAAGTGGCTACTGGCAAGTTGAAATTGACCCTAAGGACAAGGAGAAAACTGCGTTCTCGACGGGAAAGGGTCTGTGGCAATTCAAAGTAATGCCGTTTGGGTTGTGCAATGCTCCAGCAACGTTTGAAAGGCTGATGGAACTTGTACTTACCGGGCTAATTGGCGATGCCTGTCTGGTCTACTTGGATGACATCATCATCGTGGGCCGTACGTTTGAGGAACACCTTCAAAACCTGGAACGCGTGCTCATGAAGATTAAGAGTGCCAACCTTAAGTTGAGTCCGAAGAAATGTTCACTATTCAAACGGCAAGTCAACTTTTTGGGGTATGTAGTGTCGGAAGAAGGTATCCGCACGGATCCAGAGAAAATCGCAGCTGTAAAGGATTGGCCGGTTCCAAAAGACAAGACGCAGGTTAGAGCATTTTTGGGTTTGTGCTCCTATTACCGACGTTTTGTGAAGAACTTTGCAGATATAGCCAAACCTCTGCATAAGCTAACCGAGGAGAAGCGACATTTCTGCTGGGATGAAAGTTGTAACATCGCATTCCAGGAGCTCAAGGACCGTCTGTGCAAAACACCTATTTTGGGATACCCTGATGCAAGCAAAGAATTTATAGTTGACACAGACGCAAGTGATATAGGACTTGGCGGTGTGTTGTCTCAACGTAATGGTGACCAAGAGGTCGTGATAGCGTACTTCAGCAAGTCGTTGTCAAAACCGGAAAGGAACTACTGTGTCACAAGACGCGAATTGCTAGCTGTGGTAAAGTCGTTGCAACATTTTAGCAAATATCTTCTGGGACGAAAATTTCACTTACGAACTGACCATGCTGCACTAAAATGGCTATTGCAGTTTAAAAACCCAGAAGGACAAGTTGCGAGGTGGATTGAACTACTGCAGGAATACGACTTTGAGATCGAACATCGCAGCGGGAAATCTCATGGCAACGCAGATGCATTGTCAAGAAGACCTTGTCCTGAAGATTGCAAACATTGTACTAGGCAAGAGAGTAAGGAAGTGGTATCCATGAGGATGCTCAGGGCAGACCACCTCAGCAACGAGTGGAAGGACAGCTTACTACATGCACAGCAGGAAGATCCGGACATCAAGCCGATTCTGGAATGGATAAAGGCCAGTGCTCCCAAGCCCAAGTGGAGTGACGTCTCAGCGATGAGTTCGACCACTAAAAGCTATTGGGCCCAGTGGGACAGCTTGCTGCTTCAGGATGGAGTTCTGTGTCGTAAATGGGAAAACGTTCGGGGAGACAGCTGTCATTTGCAAATGGTTGTCCCTAAAGTTAAAGTACCGGATGTTCTACAGCTGTACCATAATGATTGTTCAGGAGGCCATCTGGGAGTTAAACGAACTCTACTGAAGATCCGAGAACGGTTTTACTGGGTCCACTGTCGAAACGATGTCGAGGACTGGTGTCGCAAATGTACAAGTTGTGCGGCTGTAAAGGGACCTCAGACTCGTAGTAGAGGTGCATTGAAGTTGTACAATGTTGGTGCACCATGGGAGAGAATAGCCATTGACGTGGCGGGGCCGTTTCCGGAGAGTGAAAGCGGTAACAAGTATTTCATGGTTGTGATGGATTACTTCACTAAGTGGCCAGAAGTCTTCGCCATTCCAAATCAAGAAGCTTCAACAGTTGCAGATAAACTAGTTCATGAAGTCTTCTGTCGTTTTGGAGTACCTTTAGAGATTCACAGCGATCAAGGAAGGAATTTTGAGTCTCAAATATTCCAGGAAACTTGCCGAGTTATGGGTACTCATAAAACAAGAACGACTTCTTATCACCCGCAATCTGATGGAATGGTGGAACGATTTAATCAGACATTGGAGAGGTACCTAGCAAAAGTTGTAGACAATCGGCAACGAGATTGGGACAAGCACATACAACCGTTTTTGTTGTCATATCGAAGTTCTGTTCACGAAAGTACAGCAGTGACACCAGCTTTCGCAAACTTTGGAAGAGAATTACGGCTGCCTGCAGACCTGATCACCGGGATACCACCCGATGCTCCACGCAGTATAACCGATTATGCAAATGACTTGCGGAAAAAAATGAATGACGTTTATGAGCACGTCAGACAATCGGGCCAGCAAATGTCTGAAAAGATGAAAACCCGGTATGACCGCAAAATGAACAACAAAGGGTTCGACGAAGGTTCACTTGTGTGGTTGCACAATCCAGTCCGCAGCAAAGGGAAATCTCCTAAGCTTCAAGCTAAATGGGACGGCCCGTACCGGATTGTAACCAGGATCAACGATGTGACCTACCGGATACAGAAAGGCGCAAGAGGGACTCCTAAGATCGTCCATGTGGATCGCTTGGCGCGTTATTATGGGACCGATAATGCTCGGGACGAGCATGTCTTAGGAGGGGGCAGTGTTGCATGAATAAGTCAACTAGCGCCATCTAGTGTCAGGAACGAGAGCGAGGGGAGCATTGAGAAAATGACATCACAAATCGCTCAACTGACAGCGCCTAGTCGAAACTCGAACGCTCGATACCTTCCGCGTGTTTACTTGAACATTCTGGATATTTCTTTGCTAATTTAAATATATAGGCGCTGCAAGATGCGATGGAGTTAGTGTTGATTTGGGCGAAACAAGCGAAGCTCCGGAGTGGAATTAAGTGAATTAGTGTGTTTAAATTATTGGTGTTTTAACTTTAATTGTGTAAAGTAAATTAAAGTGTTAATTTAGGTAATTTTATCGGCAATTTTTATTGTCACGAACCTCAAGCTCGTAACACGCCTAATGAATACAGATTTAAACGTATAGAATTAAGTAAACTTAGTGTATAAAGCAAGTGCGTTGCCCTGCAATAAATTAACCTCTTTGATTACGTGTATATATTAATCAAAGGTGTATCAAAAGCGTATGTTAAAGGTTTCCGTCATAATTTCCGTCCACCGCAAGCGTTGGCACGTGCAACTTTGATTATAACATGTCGTTTTACACATGGGCCTTAGTTACAAATGAATAATTAAAAGCATAACATTAGAAAATAGATTAATTTAACATATTATAAGGAGGATATTATTATTTATCATAGAATATATCTTAACCTGTAAATTCGGGAAGGTCATGTAATTTGACAATAATTAATCTAAGACTCTTTTTATATTGCTTTAAACATATTGTACTTAAAAACTGTAATTTTTTTCAGCTATATACTGAAAAAAGAATTCAAAGTTCGGAAAGAAGAGATTTCCGAACTTTGAAGTATATGACTTTGCAAATTGGCGGCATTATTAATGTTTATTTTTAGTTAATCTAATTAGTATAGTTCATTATCCTCTTAGTTCTTAGTACGTAGAGTATTCTAAGTTTATATACGTACGTAGAAATGTAGCCAGGTAGCCAGAAGCTACTTACCCTACATTAAAGGGAAAATGAAATTGGTCAGTTGCTAAATAATAATTAATTCAGTTTTTTTTTTTTGTTATTATTTTTGAATAAAATCTTTGTCCATAAGTAAAGTGGCCTGTGTAACAGTGTAAGCAGTTACATAAGTACCGTCTTTCACAAAAAATAATTTTCTTACTGAAATTTCTAAATTATAGGTACGGTAAGCACTAAGCTTTGTTCTTATGGCAAGTTAAGCCGGATTAAAAAACAAACTTAGCAGTGAAAAAAATGTTCCTCCAACATCGGTCAACATCACGGTCATGGCTCTGATTGCAAAATGGAAAAATAATCACAGAAAGTATTTTATTACCAACTCGCAGCTTCACTCACGTGGATTTCACTCATCAAGGAACAGGATAATACTGTTCTGTGCCAAAATTAGCAAACTTGGATCACTTGTAGAGTCACCTCTGTGTCTCTATCTATTGTCATAGGATTTTTTTGAATTATCTGACGCTTTCTTATTTATTATCTTCTACATCGAGTATGTTTTCCAATGTATCTTTATAGAGAGTAAACGGTTTTGAAGGCAGAATTGCGATATTTACATTTTACTCTTTATATTTTTTCAAACTTAAAATTAATTTGGTTTTGACTATGATTTGATTTGATTTGAGTATGATTTGATTCATAAGTTTCAAAGCCATTCTGCAGCTATATGATGGTTAGGGCCTGATTAACCCATAGGCTGACTATACTGAAGCCTAGGGTGCACGATTGGAAGGGGCGTTGAGCTTGCCTTTGCAAGCATCACTTAAGTAGAGAATAAAATTTGGTATAATATTCTCAATAAATGACAAAGTGCCGTGAGTATTTAACATGTTGCTTTTTAATTAATTTTTGGTAATAAAAACGATAAATAGATTGTAAAAATAAGACTTTATTGAAATTGAAGAATTATTTGGTACATTTCGTCTTACCTTGACTGACTTACTTGACTGGACTGAATGTTTAAAGAAATTTAAAGATTTTAAACTGCTCAATTTCTGTTCATTCCGTTTCCGTCCATTTAATTCTATTAAATTGTTTTGCCACGGTTGTCCAAGGGAGTGTCTGTAGCCATCTGCTTCATATCTGCTCAGGAAGAATGACTCAATGGCCTTTGCGAAAATCGATCTTTTACTACTATTTTTAATTATTAAACTTTTTTATAGATAGGTCCTGCATATTTTCCAATTCGTCATCGTTACAGCGTTTACCATTAAAACGTATGCCTCATGAAGGAATTACTTACTCTTGGTAACTGGGATAACTAGATTTTTTTTGTAACTACTTAGCATTGAATTGAATTACAGAATGTAAAATCACTATTTTTAACTATCCTACATCCACTATAAAATCGACTATCGTATCGAAAAATTGAAAAGTACTCGTAACTTCCCGTAACCGATTCAATGCGGTCAGTATCAGAGTTAAAGGCTTTGTATCGCACCTACTGTGGTGAGACCCAGATCAAAATTATATTTTTTGATTCTCAAAACCAGGCCCTGTCAACTATTGTGTAGAACTTGTGGCGACTTACACATGGCAGAACACCTTGCCCGGCGGGAGATCTCCCCTTCTCCTTCCACCCCCCAAACTTATGCGGCATTAGTAACAGAGTCAACAGTCAATAAACCATATACTCTTTGTAATAAACTACGTCGGCTTCGCAAGTATTGTTTCATTGCCTGCCTGATGACAGTAACAGCGCCATCTACACGGTTTGTCAAGTACTACATCGACCTGCGAAGACGACGTGGTGCTAATAATATCTGCGGTTTGCATACATTTAAATTCTAATACCTTTAAAGTAGCAATTTTTATATGTGAGTGTGTGTGTGTGTGTGTGTGTGTGTGTGTGTGTGTGTGTGTGTGTGTGTGTGTGTGTGTGTGTGTGTGTGTGTGTGTGTGTGTGTGTGTGTATACCTATTTATTTTTCGATAATGTATGTCTCACATTTGGCCCCATATAAATGTCATAGAAATCATTTCAAGCATGACATATGTTGTAATTAAGTTTTATTGAAGTCGGTTGTGTGTTGTTACCACTTGTCTAATAATAATATTAGTCCGTTAGAAAATGTTGTTCGTATTACTAAATCTAATAACAAATTTACTAATCTAAATTTTAACAATGAACCGCATTAAAGGTAAACTAGCTTTTGCCCGCGTTAGTTAGCCATAAAATATATTTTTAACAATTATCATTCTATTTATTTTTCAGTGACTCTGAGCTTGACAATGAATTACCGTACAGTAATATGCAGGGAGGATGTACTCCTAATATTCATCATTACAGCCCTTCACAAGTCCACTGCTAAACATAGGCCTCCCCCAAGTAATGCCACAAAGCACGGTCCTGAACCACCTGCATCCATCGACTTCCTGCATGTCTTACCAGGTCGTCACTCCATCTAGTGGGGGGTCGCCCTACACTACGCCTACCGGTGCGAGGCTGCCACTCGAGAACCTTTCTTCCCCATCGGTTATCGGTTCTTCGAGCTATATGGCCGGCCCATTGCCACTTCAGCTTACTAATCCGTTGGGCGATGTCGGTCACTCTGGTTTTACTTCGGATATCCTCATTTCTGAGTCTATCACGCAGTGAAACTCCGAGCATCGCCCTCTCCATAGCTCGCTGAGCGACCTTGAGCGTCCTCATACGGCCAGCGGTGAAGGATCACGTCTCAGATCCGTAAGTCATCACTGGCAACACGCACTGGTTGTACACTTTAGTTTTCAGAGATTGAGGTATACCTGATGAGAAGATGTGTCGTAATTTCCCGAACGCTGCCCAGCCGAGTTGATTCTGTCGATTGACCTCTCGGTCGAAGTTGGACTTACCTAGTCGGACTATTTGTCCCAGGTAAACGTACTCGTCAACAACTTCGAGCATAGTGCTCCCAACAATTACCGGTATAGGTGTGACATGGACATTAAACATGATCTTTGTTTTGTCCATGTTCATCTTAAGACCTATCCGTTGGGAGACACCATTGAGGTCTTTGAGCATAGTGCTAAGGTCCTCCAGCGATGCTGCCATAAGGACTATATCGTCGCCAAATCGAAGGTGAGTGATATACTCACCATTGATGTTAATACTGTTACGCGCCGAAGGCGACGTCACTAGCGCCATCTAGTATCGAACAGAAGAACTAAGCTTCTGGAAGTTGACTCTCGAACTTTCGGCGCTTTGTCGATCGGTGCGCGTATTTACTTGAATGTTCTGGATTTTTCGGTACTAAGGTGTATTTATAGGCGCTGCAAGGTGCGATCGGAAAAGTATTGAATTGGGCGAGACAAGCGAAGCTTCCGAGCGGAATAAAGTGAATCAGTGCAATTAATTATTAGTGTTTTTAACTTTAATTAGTGTAAAATGAATTAAAGTATTAATTTAGATAATTCTATAGGCAATTTTTATTGTCACGAACCTCAAGCTCGTAACAATTGGTGTCAGAAGTGGGATTAAATCATGCCGATTTTACCTAAGGAGGAAACGGAAGGTGTCCGTACCCGAAGTCAACGCCGGCAGGAGACGGTACAGAGAAGATTTGGTGGTGCAACGCCGCAGACGTCAGAGGGCCAACTGCCAGCCACGGAGGCTGGCCCGTCAGCAGCTCCTACAACTGTAGCAGCTGACTTAGGTGCTCTGATGATGATGCTGCAGGAGAAGGCCCGTCGGTTGGAAGAGCAGCTGAAGCGCGTACAGGAGGAACAGGCCCGTCAGTTGAAAGAGCAGCAGGAAGAACAGGCCCGTCGCTTAGAAGAACAGCTCAAATGCGATAGGGAAGAGCAGAAACTTCTCATGATGGACCTTCACGCTACCTTCGGGAAAGAGATAAGGGAGGTGAAGGATAAGGTTGCTCAACATGATAACCGCCTGTCGGAAGCTGAGACCCAAATCAACCAAGTTAAGAAAACGCTGGATGAACTAAAACTTGGAGATGCAATTGCAGCTCCCGTAGTAGCTACTACACCTTCACTACGTGGGTTCAAGGTGCCACCGTTCAACGGGACTTCTTCCTGGTCAGCCTACAAAATCCAGTTCGAGGCTGTTATGAAAGCGAACGGCTGGAATAAAAGTCAGGCCATGACTGCTCTCACACTAGGCCTGCGCGACCAGGCCTTAACAGTTCTTGAAGCTCTCGGTGAGGAAGTGACTTATGAGCAACTCCTTGAGGAATTGGAGGCGAGATATGGCAACGCTCACCTGGAACACGTCTTTCGTGCACAGCTTAAAGATCGCGTGCAGCGCATCAACGAAAACCTGCAGTAGTGGGCTCTAGAGGTAGAGAAGCTGGTGCGGAAAGCATACCGGTCTGTACCTGCGCTCATTGAAGGGAACCTGGTGCAGACATTCATCGACGGCATCCGCGACCTGGAAGTCAGAGCTGCTGTGAGGCTCGGGCACCACGAGACGCTTAAAGACGCCTTGGCCCATGCACTGGAGGTGGAAGCCGTGCGGCAGGATCATCGTTCCCATTGCGTCAGGGAGGTTGCAGCAGCTACAGTTCGCGACCGCAACAAAGGATACAGCCCTAGGTGCTATGGCTGTGGGGAAAAGGGCCATCTTCGATCCAGCTGCCCTAAGCGAACCCTAGAAAGGGAAGGTGAACAATCTCAAAAGGGAAGTGCGGCTAACATCACCGCCCAGCAGCAGCCGGGATACGACTTTACTATCAGACATAGCAGCGGGAAATCTCATGGCAACGCAGATGCATTATCAAGAAGACCTTGTCCTGAAGATTGGAAACATTGTACTAGGCAAAAGAGTAAGGAAGTGGTATCCGTGAGGATGCTCAGGACAGACCACCTCAGCAACGAGTGGAAGGACAGCCTACGACATGCACAGCAGGAAGATCCGGACATCAGGCCGATTCTGGAATGGATGAAGGCCCGTGCTACCAAGCCTAAGTGGAGCGACGTCTCAGCGATGAGTTCGACCACTAGAGGCTATTGGGCCCAGTGGGACGGCTTGATGATTCAGGATGGAGTCCTGTGCCGTAAATGGGACAGTGGTCGAAGAGACAGCTGTCGTTTGCAAATGGTTGTCCCTAAGGCTAAAGTGCCGAATGTTCTACAGCTGTGCCATAATGGTCGTTCAAGAGTCCATCTGGGAGTTAAACGAACTCTACTGAAGATCCGAGAACAGTTTTACTGGGTCCATTATGATGACGATGTCGAGGCTTGGTGTCGTACATGTACAAGTTGTGCGGCCGTGCGGGGACCTCAGACACGTAGTAGAGGAGCACCGAAATTGTACAATGTTGGTGCACCATGGGATAGGACAGCCCTTGACATTGCGGAGCCGTTACAGAAAGGCGCAAGAGGGACTCCTAAGATCGTCCGGACCGATGTTATGGGGCCGATAATGCTCGGGACGAGCATGTCTTAGGAGGGGGCAATGTTACGCGCCGAAGTCGACGGCACTAGCGCCATCTAGTATCGAACAGAAGAGCTAAGCTTCTGGAAGCTGACTCTCGAACTTTCGGCGCTTTGTCGATCGATGCGCGTATTTACTTGAATGTTCTGGATTTTTCGGTGCTAAGGTGTATTTATAGGCGCTGCAAGGTGCGATCGGGGAAGTATTGAATTCGGCGAGACAAGCGAAGCTTCGGAGCGAAATAAAGTGAATCAGTGTGATTAATTATTAGTGTTTTAAGTTTTAATTGGTGTAAAGAAAATTAAAGTGTTAATTTGGGTAATTCTATCGGCAATTTTTATTGTCACGAACCTCAAGCTCGTAACAATACCGTATCCTTTCCAGTCCAGTAGCTTGAAAACGTCTTCCAACGCAGCGGTGAAGAGTTTCGGGAATATAACATCACCCTGTCTTACACCTCCCTGCAGTTGGATAGGTTTCGTACTCTGGTTCTGTACTCGGATAGCCATCGTAGCCCTACTGTACAAACACTTCAGCACTTCAATATACCGACAGTCAACTAGGCACCGCTGAAGAGACTGTAGCACCGCCCAAATTTCGACGGAATCAAAGGCTTTCTCATAGTCCACATAGTGGCCAGGCCAGGCAAAGTGGCAGATTGTACTCTTATGACTTCTGTACAATTTGCCGAAGGGTATGTAATTCATAAAATATTCGTCGAATGAATATTAGAGGTCTAACAGCGTAGCGCTACATCGATGGAAGAAGGCATAATAGAGGAAGGTTTCCGAAAAAGCGTTGAAAAACTTGGCGTTAAATATCACATGCTGATTGGCGATGGCGACTCTGGATCATAAATGGACTATTGATTACTGTGCCATACGGTTCTAACCTCATGGTTAAAAAAAGTAGAATGCAAAAATCACCTTTTCAGACATTTTTGTTCCAAATTGAAGCAGTTGGGAAGAAAACTAACAACCAATAAGTTTACTTACCAGTACAGTTCACAAGAAAAAGAGTTGTGAGCAATGTTTTGCGTCGCTTGCCGTGCTGCAGTTATATTAGCAGTATAGTTGTAGCACGAATGGGTCGGCTCGACCGGGGAAGGACCGCGCTCTCACAGTATACCAGCATCAAATAGTAGCTTAATGCTGCTTTGTTATTGTGACTGTAGAGAACCGGAGACCCTTTTCGACGATTTTTGTCTGTTTTCAATACCGTTAAATAATATATACAATAGGCACTTGTAACAGTATAAGCAGTTACATAAGTACCGCCTTTCACAAAAAAATATTTTCTTACTGAAATTTCTAAATTATAGGTAAGGTAAGCACTAAACTTTGCTCTAACGAAAAGTTAAGCAGGATTAAAAAACAAACTTAGCAGTGGAAAAAACGTTCCCCCGACATCAAGATCGTTGCTCTGATTACAAAATATAAATTTGTAATCGCAAAAAAATATTTTATTCCAATCTGCAGCTTCGCTCACGTGGATTCCATTTAGGAACATGATAATACTGCTCTGTGCCAAAATTAGCAAAAATTTAATCGCTTGTGGAGTCACCTCTGTGTGTCTCTATATATTTGTCACAGGATTTTTTTTTAATTATCTGAGGTTATTGGACGTGGATGACTGAAATGTATCAAAGATATAATATGCTACAGGAATACATAAGTGACCTTTCAGAACTGAATTAGTATCATACGTCTGGAAACAAATAAACTTCTCTAACGAGTATGTTTTCCAACCCTATACCTATAAACGAGCAATTCTTGTATCTATCTATCTATCTATATATATAATCGGAATCTCGGGAACGGCTCCAACGATTTTCATAAAATTTAGTGTCCAGGGAGTTTCGGGGGTAATAAATTGATCTCGCTGGGATTTGTTTTTAAAAAATGTCTTTTTGTTCGTGTTTTCAGGCAATGAAAAACTGCTACATATAAGAAGGTAAATTTTGATACTGTGTTAATGATCGTAATAGCTCAAGTGGATATCGAGCAGTCGCGGAATCATAATGCCTTTGTTCGCGTCCCGTTTTCGGTCCGTCTTTTTTACTTTTTTTTCAAGTTCCCTTCTTTTGTGAGAAAATCTACTATTTCGAGCCCTTTTTTAGCATTTTTTAAAAACATGAAAATTTTAACTAAACTTTCAATCTTTTTTTATTATGTCAATAAGATTAAAAAATATTATTTATGTTTCATCAGTATGTAATTTGTATCCAAATGTAATTTCAAAAAAACCGTCCAAGTACTGTTTCTTTATAATGCGTAAAAATATAAAAATGTCGTAAATATATTTGGCAACACAGGAGTTTAGTATAGTGCAGAACAGGCCGGTGAGAGACGCATATTTATACATACCCTAAAGCTGTCGGAATCCTAAATCAAGTATTGATTATGGTTTTAGCAAGAATGAGCCGGCTCGGCCGGGAAAGGTTTTCACAAAATAGCAGTTCAATGCTGTTGTGTTTCGTATAGTGAGTACAGAGAACCGGAGACCCTTCTTTCTGGAAACGAGACATTCTATCTCAGTCCTCAGGGATGGCAACGCGTCTGCATTTTGATCCTTAATCGAGGATAAATGGTGTCTATGAGCCACAGCATCCATCTACTTACCATCAGGTGGACTGTGCGCTTGTTTATCACCCTTATTTTATTAACTACCTGCAGCATGGCCCTACCACGTTAAATAGCCGCAGCGTTGCTCTACCACATTAACTACCTGCAGCATGGCCCTACCACGTTAAATAGCCGCAGCGTGGCCCTACCAATTTAAATAGCCGCAGCGTGGCCCTACCACGTTAAATAGCAGCAGCGTTGCTCTACCTCATTAACTACCTGCAGCATGGCCCTACCACGTTAAATAGCCGCAGCGTGGCCCTACCATTTTAAATAGCCGCAGCGTGGCCCTACCACGTTAAATAGCCGCAGCGTTGCTCTACCACATTAACTACCTGCAGCATGGCCCTACCACGTTAAATAGCCGCAGCGTGGCCCTACCACGTTAAATAGCCGCAGCGTTGCTCTACCTCATTAACTACCTGCAGCATGGCCCTACCACGTTAAATAGCCGCAGCGTGGCCCTACCATTTTAAATAGCCGCAGCGTGGCCCTACCACGTTAAATAGCCGCAGCGTTGCTCTACCACATTAACTACCTGCAGCATGGCCCTACCACGTTAAATAGCCGCAGCGTGCCCCTACCATTTTAAATAGCCGCAGTGTGGCCCTACCACGTTAAATAGCCGCAGCGTGGCCCTACCATTTTAAATAGCCGCAGCGTGGTCCTACCACGTTAAATAGCCGCAGCGTTGCTCTACCACATTAACTACCTGCAGCATGGCCCTACCACGTTAAATAGCCGCAGCGCGGCCCTACCACGTTAAATAGCCGCAGCGTTGCTCTACCACATTAACTACTTGCAGCATGTCCCTACCACGTTAAATAGCCGCAGCGCGGCCCTACCACGTTAAATAGCCGCAGCGTTGCTCTACCACATTAGCTACCTGCAGCATGGCCCTACCACGTTAAATAGCCGCAGCGTGGCCCTACCACGGCAAATAGCCGCAGCGTTGCTCTACCACATTAACTACCTGCAGCATGGTCCTACCACGTTAAATAGCCGCAGCGTGGCCCTACCACGTCAAATAGCCGCAGCGTTGCTCTACCACATTAACTACCTGCAGCATGACACTACCACGTTAAATAGCCGCAGCGTGGCCCTACCACGTTAAATAGCCGCAGCGTTGCTCTACCACATTAATTACCTGCAGCATGGCCCTACCACGTTAAATAGCCGCAGCGTGACCCTTCCACGTTAAATAGCCGCAGCGTTGCTCTACCACATTAACTACCTGCAGCATGGCCCTACCACGTTAAATAGCCGCAGCGCGGCCCTACCACGTTAAATAGTCGCAGCGTTGCTCTACCACATTAGCTACCTGCAGCATGGCCCTACCACGTTAAATAGCCGCAGCGTGGCCCTACCACGGCAAATAGCCGCAGCGTTGCTCTGCTACCACATTAACTACCTGCAGCATGGCACTACCACGTTAAATAGCCGCAGCATGGTCCTACCACGTTAAATAGCCGCAGCGTTGCTCTACCTCATTAATTACCTGCAGCATGGCCCTACCACGTTAAATAGCCGCAGCGTGGCCCTTCCACGTTAAATAGCCGCAGCGTTGCTTTACCATATTAACTACCTACAGCATGGCCCTACCACGTTAAATAGCCGCAGCGCGGCCCTACCACGTTAAATAGCCGCAGCGTTGCTCTACCACATTACTACCTGCAGCATGGCCCCACCACGTTAAATAGCCGCAGCGTGGCCCTACCACGGCAAATATCCGCAGCGTTGCTCTACCACATTAACTACCTGCAGCATGGCACTACCACATTAAATAGCTGCAGCGTGGCCCTACCACGTTAAATAGCCGCAGCGTTGCTCTACCACGTTAAATAGCTGCAGCGTGGCCCTAACACGTTAAATAGCTGCAGCGCGGCTCTACCACGTTAAATAGCCGCAGCGTTGCTCTACCACATTAATTAGCCACAACGTGGCCCTACCACGTTAAATAGCCGCAGCGTTGCTCTACCACATTAAAAAGCTGCAGCGTGGCCCTACCACGTTAAATAGCCGCAGCGTTGTCTACCACATTAACTACCTGCAGCGTGGCTCTACCACGTCAAATAGCCGCAGCGTTGCTCTACCACATTAAATAGCTGCAGCATGGCCCTACCACGTTAAATAGCCGCAGCGTGGCCCTACCACGTTAAATAGCCGCAGCGTTGCTCTACCACATTAACTATCTGCAGCATGGCTCTACCACGTTAAATAGCCGCAGCGTTGCTCTACCACATTAACTAGCTGCAGCGTGGCCCTACCACGTTAAATAGCTGCAGCGTGGCCCTACCACGTTAAATAGCCGCAGCGTTGCTCTACCACATTAATTACCTGCAGCATGGCCCTACCACGTTAAATAGCAGCAGCGTGACCCTTCCACGTTAAATAGCCGCAGCGTTGCTCTACCACATTAACTACCTGCAGCATGGCCCTACCACGTTAAATAGCCGCAGCGCGGCCCTACCACGTTAAATAGCCGCAGCGTTGCTCTACCACATTAACTACCTGCAGCGTGGCCCTACCACGTTAAATAGCCGCAGCGTGGCCCTACCACGTTAAATACCTGCAGCATGGTCCTACCACGTTAAATAGCCGCAGCGTGGCCCTACCACGTTAAATAGCCGTAGCGTTGCTCTACCTCATTAACTACCTGCAGCATGGCCCTACCACGTTAAATAGCCGCAGCGTGGCCCTACCACTTTAAATAGCCGCAGCGTGGCCCTACCACGTTAAATAGCCACAGCGTTTCTCTACCACATTAATTAGCTGCAGCCTGGCCCTACCACGTTAAATAGCCGCAGCGTGGCCCTACCACGTTAAATAGCCGCAGCGTTGCTCTACCACATTAACTACCTGCAGCATGGCCCTACCGCGTTAAATAGCCGCAGCGTGGCCCTACCACGTTAAATAGCCGCAGCGTTGCTCTACCACATTAACTACCTGCAGCATGGCACTACCACATTAAATAGCTGCAGCGTGGCCCTACCACGTTAAATAGCCGCAGCGTTGCTCTACCACGTTAAATAGCTGCAGCGTGGCCCTACCACGTTAAATAGCTGCAGCGCGGCTCTACCACGTTAAATAGCCGCAGCGTTGCTCTACCACATTAATTAGCCACAACGTGGCCCTATCACGTCAAATAGCCGCAGCGTTGCTCTACCACATTAAAAAGCTGCAGCGTGGCTCTACCACGTTAAATAGCCGCAGCGTTGTTCTACCACATTAACTACCTGCAGCGTGGCTCTACCACGTCGAATAGCCGCAGCGTTGCTCTACCACATTAAATACCTGCAGCATGGCCCTACCACGTTAAATAGCCGCAGCGTGGCCCTACCACGTTAAATAGCCGCAGCGTTGCTCTACCACATTAACTATCTGCAGCATGGCCCTACCACGTCAAATAGCCGCAGCGTTGCTCTACCACATTAACTATCTGCAGCGTGGCCCTACCACGTTAAATAGCCGCAGCGTGGCCCTACCACGTTAAATAGCCGCAGCGTTGCTCTACCACATTAATTACCTGCAGCATGGCCCTACCACGTTAAATAGCCGCAGCGTTGTTCTACCACATTAACTACCTG
This sequence comes from Parnassius apollo, assembly GCA_907164705.1. Taxonomy (NCBI): domain Eukaryota; kingdom Metazoa; phylum Arthropoda; class Insecta; order Lepidoptera; family Papilionidae; genus Parnassius; species Parnassius apollo. The sequence continues at coordinate 3,251,560 of CAJQZP010000987.1, forward strand.
CAGCGTGGCTCTACCACGTTAAATAGCCGCAGCGTTGCTCTACCACATTAATTACCTGCAGCATGGCCCTACCACGTTAAATAGCCGCAGCGTGACCCTTCCACGTTAAATAGCCGCAGCGTTGCTCTACCACATTAACTACCTGCAGCATGGCCCTACCACGTTAAATAGCCGCAGCGCGGCCCTACCACGTTAAATAGCCGCAGCGTTGCTCTACCACATTAACTACCTGCAGCATGGCCCTACCACGTTAAATAGCCGCAGCGTGGCCCTACCACGTTAAATAGCCGCAGCATGGTCCTACCACGTTAAATAGCCGCAGCGTGGCCCTACCACGTTAAATAGCCGCAGCGTTGCTCTACCTCATTAACTACTTGCAGCATGGCCCTACCACGTTAAATAGCCGCAGCGTGGCCCTACCATTTTAAATAGCCGCAGCGTGGCCCTACCACGTTAAATAGCCACAGCGTTTCTCTACCACATTAATTACCTGCAGCATGGCCCTACCACGTTAAATAGCCGCAGCGTGGCCCTACCACGTTAAATAGCCGCAGCGTTGCTCTACCACATTAACTACCTGCAGCATGGCCCTACCGCGTTAAATAGCCGCAGCGTGGCCCTACCACGTTAAATAGCCGCAGCGTTGCTCTACCACATTAATTACCTGCAGCATGGCCCTACCACGTTAAATAGCCGCAGCATGGTCCTACCACGTTAAATAGCCGCAGCGTGGCCCTACCACGTTAAATAGCCGCAGCGTTGCTCTACCTCATTAACTACTTGCAGCATGGCCCTACCACGTTAAATAGCCGCAGCGTGGCCCTACCAATTTAAATAGCCGCAGCGTGACCCTACCACGTTAAATAGCCGCAGCGTTTCTCTACCACATTAAATATCTGCAGCATGGCCCTACCACGTTAAATAGCCGCAGCGTGGCCCTACCACGTTAAATAGCCGCAGCGTTGCTCTACCTCATTAATTACCTGCAGCATGGCCCTACCACGTTAAATAGCCGCAGCATGGCCCTACCACGTTAAATAGCCGCAGCGTGGCCCTACCACGTTAAATAGCCGCAGCGTTGCTCTACCTCATTAACTACTTGCAGCATGGCCCTACCACGTTAAATAGCCGCAGCGTGGCCCTACCATTTTAAATAGCCGCAGCGTAGCCCTACCACGTTAAATAGCCGCAGCGTTGCTCTACCACATTAATTACCTGCAGCATGGCCCTACCACGTTAAATAGCCGCAGCGTGGCCCTTCCACGTTAAATAGCCGCAGCGTTGCTCTACCACATTAACTACCTGCAGCATGGCCCTACCACGTTAAATTGCCGCAGCGTGGCCCTACCATTTTAAATAGCCGCAGCGTGGCCCTACCATTTTAAATAGCCGCAGCGTGGCCCTACCACGTTAAATAGCCGCAGCGTGGCCCTACCACTTTAAATAGCCGCAGCGTGGCCCTACCACGTTAAATAGCCGCAGCGTTGCTCTACCACATTAATTACCTGCAGCATGGCCCTACCACGTTAAATAGCCGCAGCGTGACCCTTCCACGTTAAATAGCCGCAGCGTTGCTCTACCACATTACCTACCTGCAGCATGTCCCTACCACGTTAAATAGCCGCAGCGCGGCCCTACCACGTTAAATAGCCGCAGCGTTGCTCTACCACATTAGCTACCTGCAGCATGGCCCTACCACGTTAAATAGCCGCAGCGTGGCCCTACCACGGCAAATAGCCGCAGCGTTGCTCTACCACATTAACTACCTGCAGCATGGCCCTACCACGTTAAATAGCCGCAGCGTGCCGCTACCACGGCAAATAGCCGCAGCGTTGCTCTACCACATTAACTACCTGCAGCATGGCCCTACCACGTTAAATAGCCGCAGCGTGGCCCTACCACGTGAAATAGCCGCAGCGTTGCTCTACCATATTAACTACCTGCAGCATGGCACTACCACGTTAAATAGCCGCAGCGTGGCCCTACCACGTTAAATAGCCGCAGCGTTGCTCTACCACATTAATTACCTGCAGAATGGCCCTACCACGTTAAATAGCCGCAGCGTGGCCCTTCCACGTTAAATAGCCGCAGCGTTGCTCTACCACATTAACTACCTGCAGCATGGCCCTACCACGTTAAATAGCCGCAGCGCAACCCTACCACGTTAAATAGCCGCAGCGTTGATCTACCACATTAGCTACCTGCAGCATGGCCCTACCACGTTAAATAGCCGCAGCGTGGCCCTACCACGGCAAATAGCCGCAGCGTTGCTCTACCACATTAACTACCTGCAGCATGGTCCTACCACGTTAAATAGCCGCAGCGTGGCCCTACCACGTCAAATAGCCGCAGCATTGCTCTACCACATTAACTACCTGCAGCATGGCACTACCACGTTAAATAGCCGCAGCTTGGCCCTACCACGTTAAATAGCCGCAGCGTGGCCCTACCACGTCAAATAGCCGCAGCGTTGCTCTACCACATTAACTACCTGCAGCATGGCACTACCACGTTAAATAGCCGCAGCATGGCCCTACCACGTTAAATAGCAGCAGCGTGGCCCTACCACGTCAAATAGCCGCAGCGTTGCTCTACCACATTAACTACCTGCGGCATGGCCCTACCACGTTAAATAGCCGCAGCGTGGCCCTACCACGTCAAATAGCCGCAGCGTTCTCTACCACATTAACTACCTGCAGCATGGCCCTACCACGTTAAATAGCCGCAGCGTGGCGCTACCACGGCAAATAGCCGCAGCGTTGCTCTACCACATTAACTACCTGCAGCATGGCCCTACCACGTTAAATAGCCGCAGCGTGGCCCTACCACGTCTAATAGCCGCAGCGTTGCTCTACCACATTAACTACCTGCAGCATGGCACTACCACGTTAAATAGCCGCAGCGTGGCCCTACCACGTTAAATAGCCGCAGCGTTGCTCTACCACATTAATTACCTGCAGAATGGCCCTACCACGTTAAATAGCCGCAGCGTGGCCCTTCCACGTTAAATAGCCGCAGCGTTGCTCTACCACATTAACTAGCTGCAGCATGGCCCTACCACGTTAAATAGCCGCAGCGCAACCCTGCCACGTTAAATAGCCGCAGCGTTGATCTACCACATTAGCTACCTGCAGCATGGCCCTACCACGTTAAATAGCCGCAGCGTGGCCCTACCACGGCAAATAGCCGCAGCGTTGCTCTACCACATTAACTACCTGCAGCATGGTCCTACCACGTTAAATAGCCGCAGCGTGGCCCTACCACGTTAAATAGCCGCAGCGTTGCTCTACCACATTAAATAGCCGCAGCGTTGCTCTACCACATTAAATAGCCGCAGCGTAGCCCTACCACGTTAAATAGCCGCAGTGTGGCCCTACCTCGTTAAAAGACATGCAAGTTTCCTCACAATGTTTTCATCTAACGCAGAGCAATTGATAAATTGCAATTAACGATTTCATTAGTGCTCTTTCCAATAGTAAAATTTATGATAGCACACTTTTCATTTTATTTAATCTATTGAATGATACCGACCGTGAGCGTGTAGTGGCGGTTGAGAATATCCACTACTCCATATTAACCCGTGGGTGTCGTAAAAGGCGACAGAGTGATACAAACCAGGCAACAGCGTCTTTCTAATTTCAACCAAAAATATAATACTGCGGTTACCGTCTGCTTACCACGCGTGGCAACCGTTCCCCTATAGAACTAAAGACCCAGTAGAGAGGCACTTTTAAATGGCTGTAACCGTAAGTAACACTAACCAAACGATACCAATCATTCCATTGCAGTTCAAACATCTCCAATGTCTGATAAAAATCAACATTTGGCAATGTGCAGCCCTGCCAAATACTAATCGTTGCAGCATAGTTGAACATCTAGAAATTTACTCATGGACAACTTGTTTTTTATAGGGAGGGCAAACTATCACGGCTCGCCAGATGGTGACTACCGCCGCCCATGAACAACTGCAACACCAGGGGAATTGCAGATGCGTTGCCGGTTTAAAAAAAGAGTAGGCTCTTTTCTTGAAGGCCCCTAAGTCGTATCAGCCCGGAAAAATCGTTGGTGGCAGTTGATTCCACAAAGAAGTTGTGCGAGGAAGAAAATTTCTTGTAAATCGCAAAGTACTGCACCGCCAATTATCCTGGTGGTAAGGATGGTATCTCGAGTTCTGTCACGATGTGCGATGGCGAAATTAATCGGCTGGAATTAGACAGAACAATCCCTCATTGCTTTCCCCGTGGTAGATGCGATAAAATACGCAAAATAATTCAACATCTCTTTGCAGTGCCAGTGAGTCAAACCAATCAGAAAGAGCTCGGTCGCCGACGATTCGAACCGTTTCAATTATGGAGTGTAGAAGTAAGGAGTACAGACTGTGTATTAAAAAGTGTCCATAGAAAACCGTTAAATAAGGGTGGCGCCACTATAGCTACGGGCTAAATTTTAAATAACGTGCCGAAAAATATTAGTGGGATAGACGACTTTTTCGAGGTTATATTTACTAAACAAAATTATTTTAGATTTTAGAGCTACTGAGCAGTTTAGCAGAACACTTCAAACCGTCGACAACTGCTAAGTTCATTTCATCCCAGAAGCTGCAGCGCTGTTGTGGAGAGTTTTTGAACTGTTATTTACCGCTTACAGATGGACACTTTTTCAACTATTCTACTATGGGAGTTGGTCCTTACTTCTACACTCCATAGTTTTAACCTTATCGCGTGTCACTAACTGACTTTGTACCAAATATTTGGCATAAAGCATAATTAATTCCATCAGGTCTCGATGTTTATCTATATACAATTAATTTATACTTCATATACATAGGGACGTCAAACGCCTTTTACGATACTGAAGAAATGTCCAAATAAGGTATTTTCTTTAGTAAAACCAAATTCGTTTTACTTTAATACAGACAGGAATTTCTAGTTAGACTAAATAAAACAAACGGATACACATTACATTTATTTTTAATTTCAATTATTGGACTATACATGCAATTACAATGATATTACGGTTAATTTAATATGTAGTATAAACTATTACAATATATATATATGTATAATTAATCCCGCGTAGAAAATGAATACGATTTATGTTATCATCTGGCTGCAATATGGCACCTAGAGGAATAAAAACGGAAAGCGATAAATAAAATTTCCGGTCTCGCTCATTAGTTCATTAGTCAAGCAATAGGGCTGACAACTTGATAAATAAATCACCGCTTTAGAGAAAATAAAGTCTTTTTCGTTGGCTCTTAGAGTCATTTTAGGCCAATCCTCGCTGATCAATGCTTCAAAAATGGTCAATAACTTTTTAATACAAGTGCCGAATCAACAAATATAGATAGTAGCTAGATTTTTTATTTCTCTCGTAACGCCACAATTGCAGCTAAAATTCTTTCCAATTACAAAACTTCAATTAGTGCATTGACAATCCATTATTATGTCATAATAACTTACTTATAGATTGATTATTCATGTACTTTATAACATAGATAGACGAATTAATATATCTTAACCCTAAACATTGAAAACCATGTCGGTAAATGTACCAAGAGAAGAGGGAACAGTGCTGCCAAATTTTTAGCATTATTATATTTTTTTAAATAATGTGTTTCAACTATAAGTTAACATACAACTTGATATAATGGAAACTACGATAAAACATTAAATATTTAAGCTACAATCAGACGACATACAATGTAATTGAGCTACGTGATTGTATATTTAGACACTTAATACTTTTTTAATTTTTAACATTATATTACCCTAAAATAAAGTGTGATAAAATAGGAATAGGAAACTCATTACTACTGTTGTGTGTTACGTTAAGTGAGGTATTTAATAAAATTTTGAAAATAAATATTATGGTTTATACAAAAAACGTAATGAATTTAAAATTTAATGTAATTTTATTTCAATTCAAATAGAAATGTATGACAAAAACAATTTAACAGCGAAAAAAGTCCAAAATGGTTATTTAGCTACACTGTTCCTCTTACAAAAAATCCAATAAAATACAATTCGTTCAAAATTCTGACACACCCTTTACCAAAAGCACAACCTTTACCGTGTCTGCATTTTAACAAGTTCTGTTCCTCTATAAATAAATGTTAAAGAATTTGAAATAAACCCATTTAGTATTATGTTACATACCTCCTATAATGTAACGTTTAAAATGCATTTAAAGTATAACCGAAAACGCTTTCACATACATACGCACAATCACATACATACACACAATCATGTAATCATGTATTCACACATAAAAACTTATATCTCAATATGTACAATCTTTAATCGTCTTCACCAATGGCAATACTTGGCCAAACAAAATAGGGATTTTTTTAAATATAATAGCCATGAGTCGATTTAACCACCTAGAAAGACAGTTCACTTTGATTTATACAAAAAAAAGTATTAAAATCACACGTCTACAATAACAACAAAGCTACCCAACTTTTAAGGAATGGCCAGCAGGGGACCAACGCAAACAGAGGACAGCTATATGTTGTATAACGGCATGCGATATATCTCTGGACTCATCATGAAGTTACATCCAAAAAAAGTAAGACCTCATATTTATATAATTTTAAATTTATTTGAGCACTTCACATTGTAACTAAACTAAAATATTGAATGAAACTATTATTTACAAAATGCATCGTTTAACTTTTATGATTTTATATTTGATAATAATTAAAAAAATTTGGTAATTGATATTTGATTTTAATGATATTACTTAACTCGAGTTATTGAGCATAATTCATAAAATGTATTCCAAACACTGGCTAATTTTTATATCTAAATGTTTGTAAGTTTACTTTGAAGCATGATTGGTTTTGTAAATGTAAATAAAATTTTGTAATATAAGTAAATCTATGTAATTCTTTATTGGGAAATTTAGGCTTAAATAAATAAATAAAAAAAATCACAGTAATCAAAGTAAAGGTAAGGAGGACTATCTCTATGTATGAAAGTGTTCGTCGAAATGCGTTAAATTAGGGTGGCGTTACCTGTTGTAGAGCAGCAGCGTAAATTTTAAATGTATATTAGATTAATTTAAATTTTCAAATTAACTAGTTCAACAAAAATAAAATAATAAAAAATAAATTTCATATCATAAACATTTCATATCATTTCATTTCACAAAAACATTTGAATATATTTTTATTGGTATAAAAATATTAAAGTCTTGTAAAATATTTTTTTTATAACTCAGAACACTTCAATCCATCTACAACTGATACATTCATACCATAGACTGTGCCATTATACGCTAACGCCATTCTGTAAGGTTTTTGAACGGTTATTTACAGCTGGACACTTTTTCCGTCTTGTCTCCCATATGAGATAGTCCTTAAATTATTCCCTCCATAATCTGGCAGCATAATAACAATAAAATTAAAACGAAAAATATTTATTTTTATGTCAATTGGTCATTTGAATTGATTTTGATATATCTATAATAATAATATAATAATAAATAATAATATATTTTCTGAGTTTTATTTTTTATTATTATTGTTATTCTTTATTTCAGATTTTTTTAATTTATTTTACATTAAAATTTTATTATTGTTAATAGTTTTATTATTGTATAAGTTAAAAATTTGTAAATACTTTAGACCATAACATAACAGTAATTACCTCATTTCTTTTACTACATTCAATATAAGGTAAAGGGTAGTGTCAGATTTATCCAGCCTATGTATTTTTCTTATTTAGATAGGTGGAAAGGTTGGGTCACAATTGATAGTCAACAACTTCTTGGATCAAAGACTCAAAGATCAAAGACTTAACGTCTTTGGTAATTTTTGACGGGAATTGCTAAGTTTCAGTGATTAAGGGAACCAACCTAATACACAATAGTATAATCGATACGATCGAATTCATGTTAAACCGTTTACCTTAAAACGAAGTGTAAAAATATGAAATGAAAATTTTCAGATGATTTTGGAATAATTTAGTATTGTGGCTAGTTCTTGTAGTCCACAAGAACATGCGTTTGAAAGAAATATTATTCATATGTATAAGAAGAAAAGTATTGAACATGATTTAGATATTATAATGCGTTAATTGACATGATCTATTAATAACTTGAGATTTGATACGTTAAATCCAATTTCCAATTACATTAAACACTGAAGAGGTGTATAAAATATAAAATATAGAAGATGTAGTAAAATGTATAAAACGATAATACAGTACTCTCTCACTTGTTTTTTCAATTTATTGTTCCTGTTTTTTATAATCCGCTGTTTTCAGTAATCCACTGATTTGAGGATTTTATGGTGAAGAATTAGCGAGAGAGGGCTGTATTTAAAAATAAATTTATTTAAGGCTTATTTATTTAAAATATTAAGACTATATATGTCAAGGTTGAAGTCAGAAAAATATAAAACCCTACTTATTTAATACAAAATGGAGGACCAATCCTGGACACAACGGTTACGACTAGTAATTTTAAGTTTACATCTGACCTAACTTTAAACTTTCTTTTACTTTTTAAGCACGAACACAATAAAAATGTAGAGAATTCATATTATGGCAAATAAAATCCGAATCGATTATAAAAGTTCATTTTAAATGATAAAATATTAAATGTATATTTTTTTACAAGAAGTATAATACATCAAACATTGAGAAGATACTACTATCGGCGTGAAATTACTTTCAGAAATTGTCTTTATAGAGGTGTAAAATAATATTCGTATAAAAATTAAGAACCCTTTATAAACACAGTTTAAAGTAAATGCGATGAAACCCTAAGTAAAAAACCTTTAACACTACAAGTTTGAGACGAAATATTATACAGATTTAAATGATATAGAGGGTTCTGCGAAGTTGAAGATAGCCGATATTGGCCGTTACCCCCTTTTATTGCTCGACGTATTTATACAACTGGACATAAAAATAATATAACCACTAACATGCAATATTTTCCTGGTAATAATTGAAAATTCATAAAAATAGATAACATCCAATTTCATACATAACATTTCACACATATTACTTAAGAATATCGACAGCATACTAACATACATTTTCGCAACGAAAATATTGTTTGATACACATTTAATCTAAAACTATAATAAAAGCCAAAATATATATAACTTTAATTCTATGTAAAATGATTCTGATATACATTTAATGTTCTCAGCGCCAGTCTATCATTTCTGCACACGCTCGTGTACAAGAACGATACACTGGGGCTGAGAGTGTAAAGAGTTTGATTATCAATTGGTACGATTAAATTAATGATTGCAAAATTACGAATAGTCCCAAATGTTGGATAGCCTGGTGGTGCCGACTGTGACAATAATAAGCGACCGATATAACCTTAACTAGATTCCGACAGCCCGCTTTAGATGATTCACACAGCGTCTTTGTTCTCGCTGCTCTCATCTTGTTCTGGTTCTAAACTGCTTCTGAAATAATATTTTTATATTTAATAAGGGTGATAAACGAGCATCATGTTAAGTGGATGTTTAGGCCTATAGACATCTACATCAAATCCTCGATTAGGAATCAAAATGCAGAAGTGTTGCTACCCACGAGGACTAAGATGGAATGCCTCGTTTCCAGTAAAAAGGGTCTCCGGTTCTCCACATTCACCATACGAAACACAGAAGCATTGAGCTGTTATTTTACGCTGGTATTCTATGAGAGCGTGGTACTTCCCTAATCGAGTCGACCCATTCGTGTTACTGCCATTATATAGCTGCAGCACGGCTCATATAATAAATACATAATTTTAGTGATACTGTATGCTTGTAATGTAAGTGATTCCTTCGCTTGCTGGTTATATCGCCAATCTATTTACCAAGAGTGACGATCACGAAATCTTTCAAAGTAATTTATTACACATTTTTCTTTTTGTTTTTTACTACCCCATATAGTCAAGTGGGTGTCGTGAGAGGCGACATGGGAAAACTGATAAAGAGATGCGCGGCAGTCCTTCTAATAACAACTAAAAAATAAAAATATTGCGGTTGGCAAGCCACCCGCCAAGCGTGGCAACTATGGCAGTCTGTGGGGAGGTCTATGATCATCGGTAGTCCAGATAAGCCGTCATTTAATAAAAGTGGTGTAGATGGTTTAAATAAAGTGAACCAATGTGTTTTGACCGATCATAGAACACAATTTCTCCTCATCTGTTCTAAGAAATGTTAGGGAAATCTTTTTATCTCGATTTTAATAATCCTTTTAGACTTGTTTCCCCATTGAGAAAGATTGGGAACTATTTTAACGTGAACATTTTAAAGGAACAACACTTCGTTTACTGATAAATGTACTAACAGTTTTTATAGACGTGAGTTAGGTGGTCATAATTATTACAGTTTACTCGGATTTGACTGTGAGTGCTAAAATAAATTCACCGCGTTTCATTCGCGTTTTGGTGAATTTTTAAGTGTGTACAAGTGAGTTTTCAGTTTAAAGAAAAGGTTAAATGCTACAGTTAGAATTTTACGTACAATTTCTTCTTATTTAAAAAGTCAATTAAATAGTGGATAAAGGGCAACATGCTGTAGATTTCATCCTCTCATTTCTGAGAGTTTTAGAAAATGTCCACTACTTTCAAGGCGGACTTTCCATGTCTTCGAAATGTTTTTTTTAATTTCTCAGATTAATATCTCAGACATAACTGGACTACTGATAAATTAGGTGTTCTAAAAATTACATTCAATTACTATAGGCTATTAATTATTTAAGGAAATCTATCTAACAGCATTCCAAGATATGGATAGTGAAAAACCTTTGTAGATTCTGTTTAAATGTAGGAGAAAAATAAATGAAATATAGATATATAATAATGTAGCCGAGCCGCATATTTATTTGCTTACACAATAAAATAAATAGTCCTTAATTTAAGGGTTTTTTATAAGCGCGCGTCGGCCGCATAGCGCGCAAGCTTGTAGCAGTGCTACGGGGCACGGTATTTACGCGTGCTTTTTTTAAGTGCCGTGCAGGGGCCACACAGCGCGTAGGCTCGTAGCAGTGCTAAGGGTATCAATTAGAGGTGGGCCGAATATTCGTTTTATATTCGGTATTCAGCATATTCGGCAGGTTTACCGAATATTCTTATTCGGCCAAATCACCGAATATTCGTTAAATTCGTCCTCAAAGTATCCACTGTATGGAAATGTACGAATTGAGTAATGCCATGTCTTTCATCATTTTACTGTTGAAAGTATATTTATTTCTGTGTTAAATTTACTTGTATAACGATATGTTTTTGAGGCACTGTAGATTTATTTCGAATTATAGCAAATAGAAAGCTCGATAAAATTTTGTTTGGAATCATCAATAACGATCAATAACATGTCAGGTGTGGCGGGGGAGCGAGGAAGGCTCTGGCGTTAATCCCGTCCGCTTTACGGTGACACGTTTCGACATAAATTGTTTAGGTACCGAGGTAATCCTGCCGAATAATGTTCGGCCGAATATTTGGTTCGGTAACATTATTAGCGAACGTTCGGCCGAATATTGGTATTCGGTGAAATCCATATTCGGCCCATCCCTAGTCTCAATACTTACGGTGACTCGAGGAAGCGTGCAGCGGCCGCGTACCGTGCGGGCTCGTAGTCCTCGGAGTCGGCGGCGCGGCCGCGCGTCAGTCCTCGAACATGTTCGCGGAAGGCGGCGCGTACCGTCCCCTCCTCCACCCTCTGGCGCTGCTCCGACGCCTCGGTGAAGCTCTCTGCGGATGTAATAGTAATAATTCAAATTCGCAAATAACTAGTGTTCAGTCTCAACGGACACTAGTCATTTGCGAAGGACAGGATTATAGATTATAGTGTCCGGGTCTATGTGCATGGTGTACCCTTATTATTTCGTTTAACCCCTCGATCCCAACAAAAAGCCTATTAGCAAGCGCCTGGCAAATCCCGAGCGGTCGCATGCGATCGCACCCGCAGCACTTAAAACCATTAAAACTTATATTTAGAGATAACTTTTGTATGAAGAAGTTTGGCATTATAAAATCTATACAAAATTCTCTATATAAAAGTCAGGTTTTACTTCAATACAAAAAGACTATTTTATTTTGATAACAAAAACAAAACATAAATCACAATTATTTCAATATATATTACTCAAAATTAGTTACGTAAAAAGAAAAATTATATTCACAAAAAAAACCTTAATTACAATTTTACAATAAAACACTATACTAAAACACTAATAAAACACTAGAAAAATCCAAAAATCAACACAATAACATTCACACGAAAATGGCGTACGAGATGAACGTAGATAATAAATAAATATTCATAGGATAACTTAACTTTTTATTGCACTAGAGGTTAGAACATTTCATATTGATTCTATAATGCCAAACTTCTTCTTAGAAAAGTAGTCTTCACATATAAGTTTTAATGGTTTAAAGTGCTGTGGGTGTGCGCGGTCGAATCCGACCGCTTGGATTTTGATGGAATAGCGCCGCGGTCGCATTCGACCGCTTGGGGACTGAAAGGTTAATCTTACAGTCCTATGGGATGATAATCCGACACGACCGTAGAGAGAATAACTGCTTTACGTGCTTTCCGAGCCACCGGGGTGAAACACCGCCAACTTCCTATCTATAGGCTACTACTAAGAACTTCCTTGACAGAAAAACCAAATAACTGTTGGCCCAACCCGGGATGAGAACCCGGGGCCTCATGATCAGCAATCGCGTTTAGAACAACTTAACCAACTAGGCAATCGAGTCCGTCTGCCGACATATTATTTATTAATAAACCCAAGCAGAAGCTATATTATGGTTGTACCGCCAGCGTGGCGCTCTAACACGTGAATAAATCAGGGTTTCTGTCAACAAGGCGACGCCACTTTGGAATGAAGTGAAATACTTGACAGATTTCATGGGGTTATTACCTTCATCCATCCTAAGTAATCCACCCCAGGGTGGATACTTGATACTCGGAAATAATTAATACTTGATACTCGGTTTCCGAGTGTCAAGAAAATCCGCGTTTCCGAGTATCAAGAAAATCTGAAGTTGCAAAGTCAGGAATATAATGGTGAATAAATTTACACTTCTCAAGCTCTCTAAATGTTTCATGAATTGCCAAAGATGTGTGGTGTGGAGTTATTATAATTAAATACCACTCTTTTACTGTTGATCAATTCCGGCCGGTTTTTTCTCAATTTCTTGCTTGAGCATCATTAGTTGTTGGCAGTAGAGATCCAAATCGGTGGTTTTACACAGCAGTAAATGCTCGTAATAAACGATGACCTTCCGATCCCACCATACAAAATATTTTTTACTTTTTATTTTTATTTCTTAATGTCCTATAAGTATTGATATTAAAACCAGCCAGATACAAACAGTATAACCAAAGAATTTTTTTTTTCAATTTTACATTAAAAAAATACGAAGAAACTTTTTAATATAATATTTTACATAAAAACTTTGCATCACCATTTTAAGACCATAAGATTAAATTTTTGAAGAAACAAAAAAAATGTCAATTTTATTATTTTTAACTGAATTTAATTGAATTTGTAAACTATTACATTACATTAAGTTATATAAGTATAATATATTAAGTTAAAAAAAACATGTATGTATTAATTTTTCTCTGGTCCCGGGTGGTACTGGATCGTTTTCAAAAAATGCTAAATCCGAATTCATTTGTTTCATATTATACAGAACAGATTTAGTAATTTTTGGAAAGTCAATCGCTCCGTGAAATAAAAAGTTTCAGACAAACTGTAACACACTGTTTCAACCCCTTAGATGTTGAATTTTCCTGAATCCTATGCAGCTAATATCCAATTATCAGATTTCTACGTCTAGTGTTTGGGCTGTGCGTTGTTAGATGAGTCAGTTACTCAGGGCATCCTCTTTTATATACATATATTATACTCGTAGATAAGGAACTACCAATAAATATTATCTACAGCTTTACACATACTATTTCCATAATAAGTAGCTTTGGTTTATTATGTCCTACATTGGGCGATAAAGAGCCAATGATGAAGTAGTTTTGTACCTTATGTATTTAGTTTAGTTGAAATAGGGCCCAATTTAATTTTTGCCCCAGGACTCTTGATTACAAAGCTACGCTACTGATCATTACCATACTTTGATATTTTGTTGTTCGAGTTTTTAATGTTTTAAATTGTTGATTATCGTGATATTTTTTATTGAATGATAAGTAGTAAGTGGATTTATGACTGCAATCAATAGCATAGTTGTTTAGGATTACATTAACAAAAAATACGTGTGGCACTCGGTGACTGCCGCGGTAAAGCTATTGCATAGCATTTTTTATCAACTTATGCAATTATAATTATTTATTTATTTTATTTATGCAGTTAGGTCTTTGATATTAAATCAAGTTACACTTTTTGAGCGTGGTGAGCGATAAGAAAACAATTTTTTTTTCTCTTATTGAATGAATGAGAAGTTAATATTGTTTAAAATATTTTTAATATCTTATAATACATGTAGGTTATTCAGGAATTTTTATCATTGAGTTAGCAGCTAGTGTACACGCATACGTCTAGTCGCACGCACACAAACACCGTGCCGAAGTCTGCCGAGTGCCGAAGTCTGCCGAGTGCCGAAGTCTGCCGAACTGAAACGACGTTAGACGATGCACGGCTTTCAACGCCACACCTCCGTGCCCGTCGGAGTGGGGAGCGTGAGGTTTTTTTTCGTTACGGAATTTCTGGATTCGGTCCCCGCGCTCAAGGCCCGCGATAGAAGCTATGCAATAGCTTAAAAACTGAAGTTTATAAATTTGTGTTCACAGTACCTAAATATGTGATCTAGGATGTTAATTGTCAACATTTTCTAAAGTACACCTATTATCACTTAACTAACATGGCTTTTTTTTTACTAGAACTGGTACAGGTTGTACCAGCTTATCGCCCCGTACCTGCTTCACGTTGAGTTTTGGGGCACCTGTATAATGTATGTACACTAAATATATGCCCTACAGAAATATATGACACCGTGTATCAACTATCTTCACCTCGGTCTGAACGCCCCAAAAGCGGTCACTTATCAGCCATCATTGTGCGGCCTTCCACTAAATAGAATGACGAATCGGTAAGAGATAGGCACGAAAGACGATGGAAGTAGGTAAATCAGGACCGTGCCTTATGGTATTCCATGGGGGAGATCCATTTTCAGCAGTGGACTTGGGAAGGCCCGTAATGAGATGATGATGACTGGTGCGCTTGCCGAATAAAAATACAAATTACAAGCTCACCATTAATGAATCCGTCCAGGGTTGTCGACGGTCTCGATTGACGAACACGTCTGCGTTTGCGTGAGGGCATGCCGGAGAGGTACGCGTCGCTGTACGGAGGCTGTTCGCTGCGCTGAAGGAGTTGGTCACGCGAGAACACCGGCACCCACTCATCATCCCAGTTCTGGACGATCAGCATCGGTGGGACCTGTAGGTGAAAGTGATTGTTAGCAATATTCCAAATAGTGACGCGACAAACTATTAATCTCAAACACAAACATCTATTTTAAATGTATAAATTATAATAAATTCATTAGCTGCGCACATCTATCACATCATATTCCATCAGTGTACAGTAAAAACCTTGTACCTCGAACGACACTAAAATAGCATCAAGTTTTACATCTAGGACTCGATGCCTACGGATTTTACTTTAGCCGTTTGTGCCATAAGAACTTGATAAGCAAACACTATTTTATAATACAATTTTCTGCTGAGCTGAATTTATTAAGAAACTAGCTTAATTTGGTGTATTCTTTGAAATGTCTATATCTAGCAGTGGCCTATGTTGCAGAAGGCTGATAAGAAGAAAATCCACGGCCATAAGTAATAAAAATAGAATAAAATCTGAAACAGTATTTGATTCAGATTACATACATATATCTGGAAGGGAAACTGGGAGTACACAGCTACTTTTTACAAACTATCTCCAAAAAATCGTGACAGATTAGTTTAATTTAATATTACCCACTTGATATAAGCCATATTTTCAAAATAAAAAAATAAAATAATCAAATGACCGCAGTTCCAAATTCGAAACATGCAATCATAGATATAAGAAGAAAGGCGATATGGCCAGTAGTAGAAAAATGAATCGGAATCCGATATCTCAAGTATGGTACCACTAACTACTACACATGCAGAACAATAAAAGCAATAGCACAGTTTAAAGACAGTCATAACAGATACGCAGTCGCGCACACATACGCATTCTATAAATCAGAACGTAGAACCTTATCCCTACAAACACAGCATGCATTAACATCATGCACCGTATTACTTACTCCTATAGCTGATCTACTAACCTAGGCTATCTATAGCTTACGTTAGTAGATCTGGCACAAGCACATCACTAACTCATCGCAAGATACGGCGGCAGTACTGAGCGATACATCCGAATAAATAAAGTATCATTTTATGATATTCACATTGCTTGTTCAGTCACTTAGCGACATACTTAGGTAGTCGTAAAGGAACAATGTATTTACTGCTAAAATAGTTCATTCGCTGTTATATTTGTAAACAAAACTAACGTAGCAAGAAACATTTTACGATTTGTTGTTTTCATTATTTTAAAGATAAATGTAAACATTTTTATAATGTTTCACGATGACGGCAAAATGCGCACTACTTCACGGAGACGGCCATTTGCATAGAACTTGAGCATTTTTATCATAGTGCGCGTAGACAGACACGTCCCATTATCACTTCTCCCGATTTTTGTATGTCTGTCTGCAATCGACGTTGTCAACGAATACAATCGTTTCCTAAACAAGATGCAACTCGTATACAATCCATTACTTGACCTTTTTTAAATTCAAATAGACTCATGTATTAATGTTGTATTGAACAGACCGAAGTGCACGCGAAGTTTATTTCCACTACAGTTCAAACAAACTTCAAAATATAATATATCATATATCTTCGACAAGAGAATTCTCTCACCCTAAATACAAGGCGAGTCAAAAGTTCGTTCAGTCAACAGTGAGTTGATACCATTAATATCCTGATCATTAAGGTGAGATTTTGGTCTAACATGAGTTCATCTTATACACAAAAAATAAATAGATATGTCCTCGAAACCATCTCACTAGATGTTATACCACACATGAAATTTGAATCCAGAAACCCACAACGCGTAAGGCAGGTGCGCTGAGCTACAACGATATAAATGTGATATTTTGCATGTTTTTTATACATTTGGCTACTAATAGAAGCATTTTTGTTTGATTGTTGATCAATTTATCAGTTTCTTTGATTTACTAAATTTATTTAATATGAAGGTTCAATACGTTTTCAAAAAAATAAAGAATTAAGTTTCTTTCTTCACTCTGCCAATTTTATCTTGAAAATAATTAATCTTACCACTCGAGTAATTGCTGGCGACTCGGGGGTGCTACGCGATGATGAATCCGATTTTGCGGCTCTTGAAGTCCTGAGATAGAAAGTGAAATCAATGTGATTAACGCCCTTACCCATCACCTAAATAATGAAAATATAAAAATTGGTCGTTACTCTTGTTTTACACCGCGAACCGCGGCGATTTTGTTTAGAATAAAGGAAATATTACTAAAGGTTAAAAATGTTAACTAAAAATAAATTAAGTTACGTTAGTTACTATTTACAGTTAGGTAATATATTTCATAAAATATAGAAAAATAAAAAAATAAAAATGCTTCGGTGGTTTGGACAAGTACAAAGAATGAATGGGGATCGAGTGACAAAGAAAAATTATGTTGCCGTAGGAAGTGTCATTGTCAGCAAGGGACACCAAAGGTTTTCCTCCAAAATTGATTTTCATAGATTATTAATATTTGGTAGACTTATTAAATATGGTTATCAAAATAAATAAGCGACGTTAAAATTCGATATTTCGACTAAAGGTGTAAGCATCCTTAACCGATTAGTGAATTTAACATGAAACCAATATTAGCCGCTATATAATGTGTCATTATAAATTAAATTTTCGACTACCCTCCCGGTTTACACCTGCCTTAAGCGTCGTGGGTATTTTTTTAATATTTCCTCTTATTCATTATTTCATTGTTACTGATTTTGTATGCTTCATTTTATGGTCAAGTGCTCTTGATATCCAGATCTTGTGCTGCAAGTCATCAACACTGCAGAAAAATCTCACTCTAGTCGCTTCAGTCAATAGCTATGAAGTAAGATTTTCATGTAATCAGAAGCAGTAACTGTGATAAAACGAACATGGGGAAGCACAATGGTTCCAAGAGAAGTCTTCTTTAAATATACTGAACGCTTCTCCGTGGATTCGTATGCATATACAATGTGTTCGGTTACCGGTGTCAGAGCTTTTAATGCTATAAAATATAATCAATTTCATCGAAAAATTATGTCTCAAATCTCATTTAGACCTAGCTGTATTTAAATGGCAGCCATTTAAATTTTTCAGTGTCACCACCTCGACCCCGCGCAATAAAATTACAATATTCACCGATGTAGAAGTCCTACATTCTTAAAAGATATTTCATTGGATAGATAAAGATACGCGTAATAAAATAAAAGCAAACTTTTAACTGCAAAATTGTACTTAGATCCTAAAAAGACTTACAAAAGAAAAAAATATAAAAAAAAATTCGGTTATTTTTTCGACTTTAATGAAAAAAGTAAGTCTTTTACCTAATGATTTTTTACATTAATCAGATAGATCAGAACATTTCCTAACCAAAAACATAAAAATCTTAACTGTAAATTAAATAGTTTAAGAATTGTACTTTATCAAACACGACCTCTTAAAAGCGCAAGCTGCACGACGATCATTTATGATAGTTCAAGAGCATGTAGAAAAACCCATAGCCCATTGTTTGATGTTCTAAACAAATGTACTTGGGACAACAAAAACAGTCGTCCCTCGCCACGCGTTGTGATTACACTACTTTTGCCCCTCTAAGATCGCTTGTTGTTGTTATTGTTAAAAAATTCCGTTTTGTGGAACTTAATGATTTCTTATATTTACGCGAACACTATACATTGATTAAAACTACTTTTACGGATTTTATCGCGTTTTATTTATATTAATTTTAATACCCGACGTTTCGGGTGCTTTCTAGCACCCATGGTCACGGGGGACTGAGGTGACTGACGTCCCGATGTCAAAGTTAACCCGGAGTACCTTCAGCTTTTTAATTATTGTCTTTGGTCCGATCTACGCAGAATGAACTAACTGTATTTTGAAGTCTTGCAGTGGTATGCTTGGGTTTAGTTTTAATTTTATTAATTATAGGATCCCAAGCAGGTGGTAGTACCCAGCCTCCTTCTCTATTGAAATTAGGATGTTTTTTAATTTCAATAGCCTCACGTATCATCCTTGGTAGGAATCGATGTTCTTTCGCGAGGATTTGTGGTCTATCAAATCTGATGTAATGGTTGGGGCTATCTAGAATATGATCGCAAACTGCAGACTTCCCGGAACGTTGATGCTTCACGTCAGCTATGTGTTCTTTTACGCGGGTTCTAATTGATCTCTTTGTTTGTCCTATATAAAAAGCTAAAGGTACTCCGGGTTAACTTTGACATCGGGACGTCAGTCACCTCAGTCCCCTGTGACCATGGGTGCTGGAAAGCACCCGAAACGTCGGGTATTAAAATTAATATAAATAAAACGCGATAAAATAAAAGTAGTTTTGTGGAACTTTTTAAGTTTGTGGTGAAGTTTCTAGTTATTTTGATAATTTCAAAAATGGCAGTGGTGAATACTCAAACCAGCATGTCGCTGATATCCACTTTGTGTATGGATTATGCAACGGCAACAGAGCAAGGATGATTCTCCAACTTGACGGTGCACCTACACATTTTGCAGTAAATGTGCGAAATTATTTAAATGAGCGCTATTCGCCGTGGATTGGTCGCGGTGGAAAGATCGCTTGGCCTCCGCGTTCACCGGATTTAACTCCCTTAGACTTTTTTCTATGGGGCACTATGAAGCAAAGAGTTTATGCGAACGTGCCAAACTCACGAGAAGAGTTGATTAATAAAATAATCGAAGTTGGAAATGAATTGCGACAAGATCGTGAGATGATCAGACGTGCAACTCAACATGTTGCAATAAGGGCTACAACATGTCTCCAACATCGCGGAGGTCACTTCGAACAGTTTTTATAAATAACTTTTTAGTGAAGTGCATTTTGAAATGTTGTGTTTCACTCTTCTCATCAATTCACTTTGTCTGTCTGCGACCAGGGCGACAAATTTTTCAAAGGTCATATTCAAACAGTTATAATACTGATTTTTTTTTTGGTTACAATTGAGATTTTTATGTTTTTGGTTAGGATATGTTCTGATCTATCTGATTAATGTAAAAAAATCATTAGGTAAATGACTTACTTTTTTCATTAAAGTCGAAAATGTGAAAAAATAACCGAATTTTTTCCATTTTTTTCTTTTGTAAGTCTTTTTAGGATCTAAATACAATTTTACAGTTAAAAGTTTGCTTTTATTTTATTACGCGTATCTTTATCTATCCAATGAAACATCTTTTAAGAATGTAGGACTTCTACATCGGTGAATATTGTAATTTTAATGCGCGGGGTCGAGGTGGTGACAATGAAAAATTTAAATGGCTGCCATTTAAATACAGCTAGGTCTAAATGAGATTTGAGACATGATTTGTGATGAAATCGATTATATTTTATAGCATTAAAAGCTCCGACAACGGTAACCGAACACCTAGTATATCTTCATTTAAAATATCCTTCCGTTCACATTGATCCGTAATTAGAAGAATTATGGACTGAACACAGATTTCTACAGAAATGGAAGAAACAAGAATATGAGACAACAGTTGACAAAAGCGTAGTTCAAGCACTGAATTTTTTTTAAATAGGGGGACAAACGACAACACAGTCCACCTGATGGTAAGTGGATGCTGTGGTCCATAGACACTACATTTATCTTCGATTAAGAATCAAAATGCAGATGCAATGTTATCCCTGAAGACGAAGATGGAATGCCTCATCTCCGGTAAAAAGGGTCTCCGATTCTCTACACTCACCATAAGAAACATAGCAGCATTAAGTTGTTATTTTACTCTGGTATTATGTGAGCGTCCTAACTCGGCCAAGACGACCCATTCGTGCTACGACCATACTATGTCTATACATAAAACCTACGGCCCACAAAAAGTGTTCTGTGTACGTACGAGTATCAGGCACAAAAAAAAATACGCCACTACTACACCCCCTAGTGTCAAATACGTATCACACCCGTGTTAGGCCTTTGTCACTCTTGCTACCTGCGTTTAATAAATGCCTACAATCGCGCAGAACCTCAGGTTGCGTAGTGCATACGCAGAAAGGGCTAGCGCGGTTTAGGCGAGCGACGTGCTAGTGAATTTCAAAGTTTTTTAACAGTGTTTATATGTAAATAGATTTTTTGTAAATACTTGTATAAACATTTTTGTTTATAGTTTAGTATATTTAGTTACAGCAGAAAATATTAAAAAAATATATATATATATATATATATATATATATATATATATATATATATATATATATATATATATAACAGAAAACTTAATAATGATAAAACCAGCTAATAATTTACTAAAATAATTAACGATTATTATCAATAACTGTATAGTGTAGATCAGAGCAAAATATATATAGAGGAGTGTTCCTTGTGATGAATTGAAGTTGTTTTCGGTGAGGAAAAGGTAAAATTTTTAAACTTTGTTAAGAAAATACACAAGGTCAAGAGCGTCTTTCGGACTTATCAATTATCGCAATTGAAAAACAGTTATTGGTACAATTAAAATGTTCAACATTTTACGCGGACGTAATCAAATATTTCCTTAAGAAAGAGATACCATTACATTTAGAATATAAATAATTTGTTTTTTTCGTACATAGTTTGTACTTTGTTCGTGTATAAATATATTTTTCTTTCGCTCAAGCAAACCCAAACGGCTTTTTTCAAAGCCACCGAAGCTATGCAATTGCTGATATGTAATACAATCTATCTAGCAGTGTATGCCTTCTGTGTGCTTTGTTAAAGACGCCCTCGATAGCACTGAATATGAAACTGAAGCGTGGAGACAAGATTGGTGTATTTTTATAAAACTGCTAAAAACAACTAAACTATATCTTGGGCTTGCTCTAGTTTGGAGACGTAGCTTCGCCACTAACCACGTGGTGGCGTTACTAAAGCGATATAGTGACGTAGAGTTAGAATTTATATTTTAGAAAAACCATTTTAATTGTAAATTACATGAAAAATCAATTTTTTATTTTTTATTCTTCTTAATATTTTTTAACTTTCAAAAAAATTAAAAACATGCAACTTAATTTAACCCAGGGGATATACTTTTCTATAGACATATTATACAATAGCATCACATTTTAAAAATCTCGTATTGGAAAATGTATCAGCCTATTCATATTCGATTAAAGATTTATGTTATTTATTCGATTAGATCCTTCATCATCATTAGCATTATAATTACAGATTAAAACAAACCCACTGTTGGACATAGACCTCTCCCAAGGAATGCCACAAAGCAATGCTCGTGTTTTGTCTTAGATGCAGTTTCTATGCGTCTCAGTGGAGAGAAGTGCTAAGAGGCTTAATGGTAAACTTGATTTGGTTGAAATCAATTTTGTCAGCTTCGAGCACAGGTGCAGAGTAGCCAACCTCAAGGTATTCTATAGAACGCATTTCGGAGAGAGAGCGCGGGAATTAAATTCTTTAATTCCTTCCTCTTTTTACTTCTACCATCGGACGACGAAACGGTTGGCGAGACTTCATCCCTTTGTTGTCGATATTTCACGCATTAGTACTGTTACGAGCTTGGGGTTCGTGACAATAAAAACTGCCGATTGAATTACCAAAATTAACACTTTAATTCACTTTACTTAAAAGACACTAATAATTAATCACACTGATTCACTTTATTTTGCTCCGAAGCTTCGCTTGTCTCGCCAAATTCAATACTGCCCCGATCGCGGCATGCTGCGGGTTTAAATTCACTTTTACACCGAAACATCCAGAATATTACAGACCAGACGCAGAACGTTCGAGTGTGGGGGCTTCTAGAAAGCTTAATTCTTCTGTTCGATAATAGATGGCGCTGTTGGTCGAGAGCAAAGATTGACATTTTCTAGGAAGCCCTCCTCGCTCTTTTCCTCGACACTAGATTTTTCTAACCACAACGTCAACATAGGCGCGCAACAGTTCCAATGGTTTGCTTCGTCTTTCGTGATGCGTGCAGCAAATTAGTGGAATAATTTGCCGGCGTCAGTTTTTCCGTCCGAATGAATACAATCTGGGCGTCTTCAAGGCAAGAGTGAATAGACTTTTGTTACGTTAACACAGTGCGATTTACCATCTAGAGTACATAACCACTTACCACCAGGTGGGATTGTGGTCAAGTACTGGCGTATAACAAGTAAAAATTAGTAATTATTCAAGACAGTGTAGCTGAGCAGTACAATGCTGCTGTATATCGTATGAGTGACAAGAGCCAGACATCATTTTTATAGGTAAGGAGTCATTACATCTTGTTCCAAGGTTACAGAAGTATGATTTTTATATGTCTATGTATCGTGGAATACATACATAAAATGCACAGGTCCAAACGTCCAGACTCGGAACAATTGTCTGTAAGCCGTATTTGTTCCGTGCGGCCCTCAGCGCGCAACTCACTGATAAGCCACTGTGCCATGGAGCCGTTATATTTATAAAAAGAGGTATATACGAACACATAAGTTTTTTGTTTGTCATAATCTACTCATGCACAACATAACACTTAAGCAATACATTGAAGCTATCGTGGAACGCCGGAGATCTAGGAACAGTCATAATATGAACCAATATAAACCAATAATTTGTGTTTATTTCGACTTTTTCTTAAAAACAACATTTGTTTGTTGTTTATAAAAACACTTATATTGTTTCGTGTGGGAATTCCATTCCCACACGAAACAATATAAGTGTCTACTACATTCTTTAAACATTAAGTCGCATGATTTTTAATGTATGTTACCTGGAAGGCTGCGGGTTCTGTGCATCACTACTCTGTGTAGAGTTCTGCATCACAGGGGACAACAGCGGGGTTGTTTGGCTCGGGGGAGTTGGCTGGCTTGAAGGGGTTGACTGGTATGGAGGGACTGACGGGCTTGGGGAGGTTGGTTGGCTGATGGTCGATGTGGCCGGGCTTGATAAAATCACGACAGGATCAGTCATGGTCTCAACGGTAGCGGTCTCCGTGATGTTTCCTCCTGGTCCCGGACATGGTTGCACCACTGATGGTGAGCCAGGGGGCGTGGTCTGCATAGCTTCCGGTGTCAGTGATTCTTCCAGCGAGAATGTGTCATTGCTTATGGTCTGCTGCGCCTGAAAAAGACCCACAATAAATAATGACAATAATTATCTACATAATTTAATTTACAAATGATATGCTATACAATATATAAACCTCATCGATTTCGTTAATGGCGATCCTAGAAATTAGGATATTTTCCTATCATGAGGTATAACATGGCTAGCTAGGCTGTACTTGTTCTTAAAAACTCTTTGATATGCGTGTCAGTAGTTTATCAGCTAGTTGTAAGTGTATGTGCAGGAGGGCCTAGGACTCTCTTTACGCAATTGGTGTTTTGATGATTTAATGTTTTTGAAGATGGTCGATCGCCAAGATGACCATTCTGCTACAAGTCTTTATTCTTTTTCATTCTTCATTTTCCTCTCATAATTAAGAATATAATTCTACCACTTGATCTTTAATAGAAGATCTTAGATACCTTAGATGGTAAGAGACGAATTTCTCTTTATGTCTGATATGTTAAGCACCATGTCTCTGCACCATATACAAGACAGGAATGATAAGTGCCTTACATGTTGACACTAATCTTCATCTCCAGCTTAAAACCATGGAAGTTTCAGATACGACCAGTGAGTCGCCCGAAATCGGCAACAGCATTTAGAAATCGAGGTGGTATCTCTGAAGTCATGGTATTATCGCGCCAGATATTGCCACCATGATATCTGAAGAGAGCTACCTCTTATAATGGTTTTCCATCTAGATTTAATGCTGTTGGATCAGCTTAACCTCCTCATGGTGGTTGCTTTAAGACTTAAGTGTTGGCAAGATCCATGTAATTGCATCGATGTAACTTTACAGATGCACCACACTATCTGACAACAGACACACTACGTCAGCGTAAATAATCTGTAATATCAAGTCTTTAACTTTAGATTTCGCTTTTAATCTTGTAATATCAAACACACCTTCTCAGTTTTGACATTAAGCTGAATTTGGTTGCTACCATAGAATACTATAATACACAATAGAATCGCTGTCAATCTTATTTTGTAAGAGGATGGGTGTCGCCGGGAGCACACATATAAGCTATTACGTCGTATTATCACTACTACAAACCCGATTCGCTGACAGACTAAGCGAATTTAGACATTTTAGACTTGATTAATTTTCAAGATTATCATTAAAAAATCGTTTTAATTTTAATATATATTTATTTGTAAATAGTGTGCAAACTTATCGTAAATACAATCGCAGCAAGTATAATTTTTCTCTTATTATAACTAAGTTAAGTTACTTTACACAAAATGGGGTTACCACCCCTTTTCAGGTAATGAGGCATGAGGTGACAGTATAGTATATTCTATACAGTAATGATACGTAACTAGAAGATCGAATCTAAAAGCTTAATTGCAATTTTTTTATGTTATCCTATAGAGGGAAGAAATTTAAAATTTAATAAAAAATGTTAAAATTGAGTTTATTCATAGGTCATTAAATTAACATTTTTCATCGTACTTTATCGTATCTATTTTAGCTTTTCATTAGGCAAAGAAAAAGTTTAGAAGCGACAATACTTTTCGGCTTATCGGTATCGGTAAAATTTTGTTACATCTGTAGTACTTGCAATATCTGCTTTTGACACATCAATATTTCTTTATTTTTGTTTCTAATATTCACAAAATATAAATAGTTTCGACTTACTGGTTGTAGGATATGCCTCCTTTATTTAAATTCCATTTCCCGCTGTTCTTGCGACACGTAATTATTATACAATTTGCCATTTTTTTTAAATAATTTGCATGCAGAGACGCTTGACACAAAAATTGGAAACAATTGTAACGTCAAAAGATGTGTAGACATTTATAGATGTGAATTAACATGTTAGTGGCTACACGGGCTCCACCTACTCCCCTTTTCTATTATGTATGTATTATAGTATTCTATGGTTGTTACAATACTAATGCATCTCTCATAACTGCTGAAGGCGAAAAGTGAGCTCTATGACGCATCATTGATTTACTCCACTTGTGATTTGGATTTCCTCAGAAAGTTCGTACTCGAGCTTTCATACCAACGTGGAATTGACAAATTAGCTTGACGAACTTCTTCGGATATCCTATTTCTTTTAAAAATAAACCGTGCTGCCTCGCCTAAAACTTTATCAAATGATTTCTCCAAATCAACAAAGCACATGTAGGGGAGCCGTTGATATTCATAGCTTTCCCCGGTTGCCTTACGATAGCAATAGCGTCCATAGTTCCTCTGTTTGTACGGAAACCACATTAGGGAGGTTCTGTTATGCTTACACTTAGGTGGGCGTTGATTATGTGCGCATGAATTTTACTGGCACTGGAATGAAGCGATACGTCTCAGGAGGAGCTGCAATCGGAGGCTTCCCCTTCCCTTTGTACACCTTACAAATAACCGCGTCATCCTGAGGCACCTCTTCACTATCCAACACTCAAGGCAAGATGATAAAGCTTGAGTGAGAATTATGGACAAAGTGATTAATAGGGTACTATTTCATGACGTCCAGACAGATTGAAAAAATTTCTGGACGTCATGACGTGTATGTTTGTGTGATTAAGTTGATTCTAGAATGGTTTAGATTTACAATTGGACTTAATAGATGGCGCTGTTGCCAAGATCAAGAAATCACCCGTGCTAAGCCGGGGGCTGATCTCCTGTAAAATATAAGTTATAATCATTACAGATCAGAATAAAATGATAACTTACTTGTGACGCTCTGTCTGGTATGCGATGAATAATATATATCTGTATGTTCTCTATGTTAGAAGCCAAATTCGGTCGTACACGCCGGTAAATATCCAAGCATAATGTTATAAGGTATTGATTGATTTGTATGTCTTCCACTGTAATTACTTCAGCCTGGCCAAAAAAAAATACTATAATAATATACAACGAACTATATAAAGCTGTGAAACATTATTAAGATACTATGTAAGAGAATTATTCCATTTTATGAATATAAAAATTCAAAAAAGAATTGAGAACAAAAAAACAATTTTAGCATTTAATCAAATCAGAACCTTGTGAATTAGATATTATATGAAAAGACTGAGTAGGGGCATATACCAGATTAAGAATAGCCTGACTTGCGGCGGGGGAAGCAGAGACGGCTTGCCATAGAATGTTTATTCAGTATATATTACAACACTTATTGGAATTCATATACTTTACTACAGGTTCGGGAAATGCCTGTGTCCTCTGAAGAACCAGCAAGCAACCCAGCGGGACTCTTTTTTAAATAAAATTTATTTAGTGCATTATTTTATACAATTAGTATAAAAACATTTAGAAACAGCACCGTAGCAACACCGAATTTCCAGGAGTTATTATCATTCATATACTCTAGTAGTACAATAATCCTTACTAAACAAAAAGTGTGCTTGTTCATAATATTTACGTAACTATTTTTCTTTTAGAGTAGGTATGCACATTAAATAATTATGATAATTACAACAAATATTCCCCACCCTTGTCCAACAGTAATTTTTAAGGGTAATAAGTAGGAAGAGAGAGAGGTACTAAAAGAGCGTTTTAAACTTTGAAAGTAAGAATTAAAATATAACAAGCTATCTGACTCTTTGAGCGGAATTAAGTTACTGTATTTAAAATCAGACTTATATTAGGTAAATGGTTAGTATAGTTTGACGTAGCTAGGTCTCTAAAGCATATGTGATTATCTGGATCATTAGTAGTCCATTATTGAATCTAATTCATACTTTTTTATTTTCTATATTGTTGGGCTTTTTCTTGTTACGTATATTTTTCAGATGTAGTATACGATTGTAAACAATACACAAGAATACATATTAATATATAGAAAGAGACTGTATGCACACAGTGCTAACAGTCCGGTTTCTATCGAATCTTATTTAATGAATCAAATTAAGTTCATTTACTTCGATCAACAATACCAACTAGATGTCGGATCGGCGCAAGAAATCCATCTCCGTAAATAAGAGCGCACATGAGACATGATCTCTTGCACGTGAGAGTGTACCTCGCAAGGCAATAACGGGAAAAAGAACTTTATTTTTTATAACTTAAGGTTGATTTCACACTAAATGTTATTTAAATTTATGTGTTTTCATAGTTTATATTCATGCGGACAGTATTTAGCTATGATTTTGTACGTGACCCGTTATCTAGTTGGTATTGTTGATCCATGTTCATTTAATATAGATTTAACAGGTCTATACTATATAGGTTCATTGAAGTTGATAAAAAAGCGGCGCCAAACCTTCATATCGGAGTGCATGACAGAGAGAAAACTACAAAATCGAAGCTAGCCGATTGTCTTCGATAGTCACTTTCTACGGCTAGATGCGTTAACTTAAAGTCCACGAGTTATAAACGATCTAAAAAAAAACTAAAAATAAACCTCACTTACCATGAAAGAAGTGTAAAGCGTGCGAAGCCCTTGGTCTCCATCCTCGCAACAGTAGAAGACAAGAGTTAACATATCAGTGAAGAGCCTCGAGAAAATCGAGTAGAACCGAGCTGGAAAAGTTTCTCCTCGGAGATCAGTCATCAAAGAGGCAATCACTGAGGGCATCCTGGACCTCATGAGAGATCTGATCGACGCGTATAGATAGATGTCAGAGCGCAGTGGCACCAATGTCGGCTGCAATAAAATCGCAACATACAAGTTTTTTAGCTGATGCTGTCATCATACATTCATAATATGCGAAATTACTAAGACATAGACATACAACATGTATTTATTTTATTTATATCTTCATAATTTTTCTTATAGGTTAGGGTAACAAACAAGCACACAGTCCACCTGATGGTAAGTGGTTGCTGTGGCCCATAGACATCTACATCTATATTCGATTACGAATCAAAATGCAGATGCGTTGTCACCCGTGAGGACTAAGATGAAATGCCTTGTTTCCAGTAAAATGGGTCTCCGGTTCTCTACACTCACCATACAAAACACCGTAGCGTTAAGCTGCTATTTTACGCTGGTATTTTGTAAGAACGTGGTCCTTCCTCGGCTGAGTCGACCCATTCGTGCTACAGCTACACTACATATAGCTAAAGCATGGCTCTACCAGTTTTTGGGAGATTTTGACAATAGCTCAACTCAGCGGACAATAGACGGCGACAGTCACTCTTGTTCATAAGGCGCCTAAGTGATTAAAATAACATGAAGTTCGTATCAATATCATATCACTTGTTACGTCGTTTTCTCCAATAGTTTACAAGCGCATACACTTAATATACAAAATCGCATCACTTTTACATATCAAAGTCAACTTGAAACCATTATTTAAACGACAAACCATGAGCAATAATCCGTCGACGGTCAAATTCCCTCCAAAACTCTATACAACATGTATATTAATAGTTTTGATAGATTAAAAGTTTCCATTGGATTGAATGTCTCCAATCTTTTTTTATAGAATAAGGGTGACAAACATCACTCAGTCCACAGTAAGTGGATGCTGTGGCCCATAGACATCTACATTTACCCTCGATTAAGAAACAAAACGCAGATACGTTGTCACCCCTGAGGACTAAAATGGAATGTCTCGTTTCCAGTAAAAAGAATCTCTACACTAACCATACGAAACACAGCAGAATTAAGCTGCTATTTTACGATTGTATTCCATGAGAGCGTGGTACTTCCCCGGTCGAGCCGACCCATTCGTGCTACAACCGCAATTTAGCTGCAGCGTGGCTCTACCACCTTAGGAATCATTCGCAATACTAAAAACTCAAAGACGTAGAAACATATGTTAACAATGGGTGCGTTTGGCAGAAAAAAGCGCTAAAATAGCGCTTTTCGGCCAAATGGACACGATCGCTACTTCAGTAAGCGCTGACACAATCGTCGCTATTTTGCTTATTTAATTTGTTTGTTTTCGAAGTAACGAGTTTATAAGTTGTTTTGTGCAATATTCGTTTTAAGTACATATCAATGACATGAATAAACATATACATGCTATTACAAACTCATGATTGGTAAAGTTTTAATATGAATACTTATACAAACATATATTTAAATTAGGTTAGATTCCCCGGTTAAAACTAACAATCGTGTCCTGGAGGAAAATAGCTACTTACGATTTGACAGCGCTTACCGCTTACGATCGCCATTTTGCTTACAAGCGCTTGCTAGCGCTTTTTTCTGCCGAACGCACCCAATAACTGCTATAGTCCACCAAATCTAAGAAATACATTTTGACAGCTGTCAGACTTATTGCACCAAGCATGCTAACCAAAAAACTGAAACGTACTATATTCGATTCTTTAAATAATCGATATCGATTATTTAGAGTTGGTAATCATTTACAGTTTGGTTTGAATAATACCAGAATAAATTAAAAACGGATAATTTAAAACACAAGATTTATCAGTTTCTTCGTATTTGTTATTACTGCTTATTTCTAGGGTCAAAGTTATTAAAAAATTTAAGATTGAAACTAGATTAGAAATTAATTTATTCAATTACTTTCAGTACAACTGTCTTATAACTTAAAGTTGAGCTGTCGTGGTTTAGATTAATTATTATTTGATAATAATGCAGTCAAAATTAATGTCTCTTTCAAAGTCATCCATAATCAATTTTTTGGATTTTTCTACCACTTTTGCCCAATCATCCTTTGTGACATGGGCACATGCTTCAACGATATAATATAGAAGAAACAGTCCAAAAAGTTAAAGCCGAGTCACAAAATAAAAAGACAAACACAAAATCACAAAATTACGCACAGTAAGCTCTCGAAATGGCGGGAGATTGAAATTACGTAATGGCTTTTTCCTTATAAATGAGTTTTAGTAACCTTATTATATGAGTTTTTGCATACAAAAATTTACGTTGACAAAATAAAAAAATTAACTTGTTTTATTCATGATTCATGTAATTTAAGGAATTTTAAAAATAAAAATTTAATTAAACAGATAATACATCAAAAAATTAATGATTCGATTATTAGAATATTTTAACCGATTATGTAATTATTTTTGCCGATTATTCGCATAACAACGAATTTTAATCATCCAAACACTATGGTAAGCTACATAGTTTGAAAGATTCGAATTTAAATTAGTGTTAAAAAACTATACACGTTGTAATGCTATATAGATAACTTCATAATTCTTCGGATTTACGTAAAAGATTATTTTAAATCATGTGAGTACGCTTGTGCAAAGATATTGCGGAACGAGTAATGTGATACGTCAAAAGGTATTTCTTAGATTTGGCTGACTATAACTATTTATTATGTTATTTATAACTAAAGGAAATTCAAAAGGCAACATTTTTATCTTTAATCATTAAGATTACTAATTGAGTAAATAGACTAACCATTTCATAGATGAAATCGGCGTAGCTGGCGACCAGAAAATCAGCTGCCACCTGGAAGGCGTTATCCCCGTCCTCAGCTTCCGACATGTCGAGGAGATGTTGGATATAGGAACGGAGCAAAATACGAATAGTGGGGAACTCATTTGGTACCAGTGGCAATTCCCCCGACACGGCCTGCATGAGTTCCGGCGAATAGATGTTGCGAGCCTGTGATAAAACACAAGTGTTACAAGCAAAATGTCCCGCCTTTGAGGTTCAAACAAACATACTATTAAATTTAGAAAAAAAAAAACGCATCATTCGGCAATTAAAATAGCGTACAAATATTAATGTTTATATATTATTTCATTACATATAACTTCATTAAACTTCTTACGACTGAACTACTTAAAAACTTAAATTAACAACTGTTTAAATTTCAAAAATTATTGGATTTTTTCTTTGGACAATTTTATGAAGAATCAAACTGCGTAGTGTTTTTCAAGGTTACTGTATAGCAGTCTCATAATTAGTAATCGGCGTAGGTAGTACTATTCCCGCGATTTAGTGACCGTTTTCTTAACATGAATATGTCTTCTGAATCCCGGGACATGTATTATTTATTTATTTTATTAAAACTGCGTTATTACCGGTATTCATATTTAACATAGTCTAAAATTACACGAGTACCGCAAAATTGCGAGGCTCGCGTAAAATAAATAATTATTTACTTTAAACTGTATATAAACTTCTTCCATATGAACATGATATGATAGTGAAGCAGAAGATTATTAAGATTGACGTTATTATTATTATTTTATTTAACAAGTATACTCACAATACACATATATGAAAATCACGAAAACATACACATTTCTATACTCTCTAATATGTATATCCATAACAAGTGTACATAACATTCACAAATTGAGTCGTGCAATTTTGGGTCAATTTGAAGTAAAAATATCATCCGATCAATACAATGAAATTTGAACTATTCAAATAAATTATGTACTTAAGAAAAATCTAAAGATAAAAAACAGGTTTAATTATTAAAAGGGAATATGGTTGATATTATACTCTCTTCAGGAGTATGATTTGTCTATTTGAAGTACAAATATCATCCGATCAATACAATGAAATTTGAACTATTCAAATAAATTATATACTTAAGAAAAATCTAAAGATAAAAAACAGGTTTAATTATTAAAAGGGAATATGGTGGATATTATACTCTCTTCAGGAGTATGATTTGTCTATTTTTCTAAAGCCCACTTGCATCAACAGTTTAACTTTCCGGTTAACGACGCAACTTATCTTCGATAATTATGGTTGAGGGGTAGTCAAAAGTTCGCGGAACGACAGGGAAAGATAGTGAAATGAAACATTAAACTAATTTTCCTTTTATTCTCCCTTAACCCTAATACATTTATTACATCCGTCAATTAACTTATTAATACCGTCTAAAAAAAAAGATTTGTCAAGGGCGACAAAATAGGGCGCCTTCACGTCATCATTGTCAACAATTTTTTTTCCCACGCAGTTCTTTCTTTATTTTTGTAAACATTTAAAAAATATATATATATATATATATATATATATATATATATATATATATATATATATATATATATATATCGCTTGGGGCTAGAACTGGGCTGTAGGGTGGGTGGCTCAGTTTTTTCAAAACCGCACCGGTGAATGGCAGCCATCGCAACATGGCTTATGTCGTGCAAAAATAGCACGCCTTTTGTAAGCTTTCCTCGCCTTTTTTATAGCTTCTTTTAATTGATCTAGTAAAGAAGCGTATTATTCTGCCGTTATGGATACACCACGTTCCTTATAATCAATCAAAAGATTTTTTTTATAGGAGAGCCCTCCCTCGTATAAAAAAAATCCTTTCATACGAATCCAGTGATTTGAAACGAGCATACGGTTCACCTAATGTTAAGTGACTACCGCCGCCCATGAACAACCGCAACACCAGGGGAATTGCAGGTGCGTTACCAGCCTTTTAGAAAGGAGTATTCACTTTAAGGTCCCTAGGTCGTATACCTTCTGTATCCCAAAAGATCGTCGCCATGATCTTTCTACTCTATTGAGACACCTTATACTTCACAACTGACATCTCTTGAAAAATGGCTTGAGATGTCTTTCCTTGTTTCTCCATATTGGCTAGTTTCTTTCTGATTGATTTATTTACTCGTTAATAACTCAACAGCTAATGACCCGATAAGACTGAAACTCGGTATATATACTAACAATGGGTCACTCAACTAACACCTTACCTGGATGAGTAAACTCACCCTCGCCAACCTCGCAATTCCGTGAACATTTTGATCTCCCCTCGTATTTGAGCTATCAAATATTGGACCAAACTAAGTTAACTCGAGAGTTTAGTTAACTATTGCACAAGTCTACTTTAGATTTTCAACTGACTTCCAGGTGGGGGTACTCAATTCCACTGTATTCTTTTCAGTGCGTTTTTTCTATTTTAAAATCTGGTGCTTTTTATGCGATCCTATATAAATTCGATCAAGATGTAGTCAATAGTTTTTGAGTTATCCTAAATAATGCACATTTAATTGACTTCGACTACATTGATATGTTCATTTTATTTGTTTTGAGAACGCTTGTACAAAATTTTTAATTTTAACACTTGTGTTTCTATGAACAAATGTTGATTTCCAATATCTGAATATTTGTTTTATTTTTATCTTTATAATTTAATCATCTTCATATTTCAAAAATTATTATAATAAAAAATTATGCTTTTTGAAATATAAGATTCAGTTCCTCAACTTTTATGCTACATATGAACGAACGAACTACAGACAAGGTGATTTCTTACGATTTTAAACATACAAATTCATTTCATATTTACAAACAATGGAAATATCATTATGGTCCAGTATAATCAGATTCCATCTATTGACAAGAAATATAGCAAAGAGCACCGCGTGAGACCAAATGAATAGTTTGATATGTCTTCGTGCTTATTCTGACATCAAATACGGTTTAACTTTACTTAATACGCAGACATTCAGAAAAATATTCCCAGGAATCCCGGAGCATGTCCTTATTAACATCATCATTCGAGTTCATTGACCCAAAATGGTACAACCTACGCCGTCCACTACTCATAATTGTGTTAATTATTTCATTATGTATTTTTATAAACATGACATAAAAATATACTTACAACAGCGACTAGGAACGCGTTTAGCCAGGAGACATTCGACGGCGGGTAATGCAGCAAGCGCTCCATCATGATTATGTCCTCCTAATTCCAATCACCACAAAATACATAAATAAAAATGGCTAAATGTGTGTTGTGACACGCATAAGGTAGGGTTCCGCCACAGCCTAAGAAGAACATACAGTTAGTCATCGCGTGTTATGCTGTCGGAAAAGGCGAGATAAACAATACATTGTCAGAACGACAAATAATAAAAACATTAAAAAACTGATTTATATAAATAAAATAGTGTTCAGAAATAACAAAAATACGTTATAATAATTTTGATTTCTTGTCTTTAAGTGAGGACGACCCACAGTTTTTTACCGCATATGTAGTGTGAACCATTTTAATTTGTTTGCGTGACAGGACAACCCTAGTGAACAGCTCCCGAGCTACTAACAACCGCTCGGGAGCGCACCCACCGAGACTCTCCCCGCTCCGCACCGCACGATTGCCCCGTCTAGACGCCTTCGATAACTGGCTGTTAGTAGTAGTTAGACTGTGGTTCCGCTGTGCAAAGTTTCTGTTTTCTAAAACCAACAATGTCAGTTAAGAAATCAAGTACGAGCAATGTCTTAGTTTTCTTTTTATATTAAGGAATCCCCCAATGCTAGGCCCTACCCATACCTCTCACCACTCTACCAGAGATTAGCTAGCAAAAAATGTCATTTAAACATTTCGCATTTGTACCAATATAGTACAGTACAGTATACCTGCAGTACAATAAAGTATAGAATACTTTTTATTCAATATAGATTATACGAATCTTATAGGTCATTTAGGGCCGATCTTCATTTGCCGTTCACATTTCGTTCTCTGTCTGATCTCGGTCTGATTTACGGATGGTATGAATGCATACACATATTTTTTACTTGATAATATTTTATCATACATATACATATACAACACGTAACATAATTAACGCACTTTGAGAAAGTAGTTTGTTCAGAATCGTTTACTGAATCGATTCCTATCATTTTTATTATAAATAATTTTTATCCCAAAAATAATTAAAACTACGTAAATTACAGGCACACCAAATCTGTACAGTACAGTAAGGCAATAAGACTTTTAAGAGTGCAGTTTTATTTGTATTATTACTAATTCTGTCATTCAAAATAAAGAAAAATGAACTTTATTTCGAGCACGTTAAAGTCTTTGCGTTCGTGGATTTGTACTGTGACCACAACATTCTTCCGGAATTAGTATAACTAATTTGATAAATAATTTTTAACTAAAAATTCAGTATTATGATTATAACATAATATACTAATTGGGGTGTCTGAGGGTGTGCGTTAATTACGTTACATATTGTGTATATATATATATATAATATATATATATATATATATATATATATATATATATATATACAATATGTAACGTAATATATATGTGTGTGTGTGTGTATATATATATATATCGGCCATATATACATGTATTACACGTATAAAAAACCAGCAAGGGACAGCAGGGACCCAGCGGGACTATTTTTTAAACAATAATTTACAATATAATATGTTGTACAATTAAATACGAAAACATTTAGAAACAGTATGGAAGCGATCACCTCATTCCCATTTTATCAAACGTGTACTCTTTAGTATTGTAATAATCCTTATTAAACATTTTTTGCTTAATAAAAATTATAAATCCTTGATAGGTAGGATCCTGCATATTTTCAACGACTTTGTTGCTAAATACCCCATGAAGGAATTACCGGCTCTTTAAAAGTCGAGTAACTGGAAAAACTAGTTTGTTCTTGTTCCTAGTATTAACATTATGTACATCACTATTTTTAATAAAACTATATTTGTTCTTGTGTACATACATTAAAAAAAATTGTAGTTTTTAAGGGTCTCCTCCGCAAAACAAAGATAGTTTCAATGTCAGTCGCAATACCCCATATCTAGATTCCACGAAAATAACTAAAATAAACCAATCTAGGTAGCTGTTTCAACACAATTAAAGCCTATAATTTTTTTACAGTATTTTATCTACTTTAAAGTTAGGCTTTATTAAAACACAATTATGTATATATGCAAAAAAAAGTATTTGCATGGTCTATTTAAAAATAGTTTTGATCATACGTTCTCGAAGTGTTCTCTCGCATTTATTTATACTCTTAAAATATCATGTCCTCCAGTAAGTGATGCTATAGAATCAATTTATCAACATTATAGTCTTAGCTAATAAATACTTTTAGCCAGCAGCGTCTTTAAAATTCAATTATAAAAACCGCGGTTGCTGACCCGTATGCGAAGCGTGGCAACCATTGCAATATATCTTCCTGCAATTATAAGGCGATCTACATCATCGGCAGTGAACTCTTGTTAGACTGTAATAATAAAGATGATGATGATGATCAAAGTTGATTTTATTCTTTTAATAGATTAACTTTGATCAGAGAGGGCGGCAGGAAAAGTTACAGTGAAAGATAAAAAGCAGGCAAGAGATTTAGCCATGGCTAACTTACACGTGTAAGGCTGGAGCCACGTTCCCTGATGATGTCGATATTCTGGGCGGCCACACGTCCGGCCCGCAGGCGCATAATGGCCGCAGCTTGCTGTTGCTGTTGCTCCCTACAACATAAAAAGTAAAACTTGTTGTTTAAAAACGGTTTTTTTTATAGGACAGGGTGACAAACGAGCCACACAGTCCACCTGATGGTAAGTGAACGCTGTGGCTCATAGACGTCTATCTACATCTATTCTCGATTGATCGATGACTAAGATGGAATGCCTCTTTTCCAGTAAAAAGGGTCTCCGTTTCTCTACGCTCACCATACGAAACACAACATCATTAAGCTACTATTTAACGCTGGTATTGTGAGAGCGACGTCCTTCCTCGGTCAAGCCAACCCATTCATGCTACAACTATATTAGTAATATAACTGCAGCATGGCTGTACCACGTATAAAAGTTAAGCGACTGAAATATTATTTCTACCTTTTTATAAATATATATAGATATTTTATAATTATTATTTTGCCTACAAAGGCAGGCAATCCTGTTTTCATACTATGAGTAACTCCGGTGGTAATCGAGGTTTATTTATTTAATCTTTATTATACACCTCGTAATAAGGGATATCACCTATGTACCTACCTATATCACCTCGTATAATGTGAACCACATTCTACTTTCTCAAATCATTCAAATTCGTCTTTGTCGACGTTTGACGAATTGATTTATTGTATTATATAAATGTATCATTATCCGATACATTTTTTTTAATCTTATTTTAGGTTACAAAATACTATCATAATGAAAACCATAATGCAATAATATAATGCCCACCGATAAAGAATACCACTAAGAGTTGCACAAAGGCACTGCAGGTCTGACAATACTGGTTGTATTGCTCACACTCCCAGATGAGATTCAAACCCACCACTTACGATTAAATAATATACCATTAAAAACATAACTTGTAAAAAAACCAACTCAGTTCTTCTACCGTAAAAGTTGTGAGATCCATGTAATACCAAGTCGGTTAATTTATTCAGTTCCTACTTAAGGGTCCTTCTGTTTTAAGTTATTACGTAATTAGCTAACCTAACAACATTTTATAGTGACCATATCAATGTTAAAAGTCTTTTATGTTTTAAATATATAGATTGACTTGGCCATCCTGCCTGTGCCTTAGAGTTTTGATGATCGGTCAGTCAGTGAGTGACAAAATTAAGAAATTTTGACTGGTTACAATTCTTAAAATACTGGTTCAAATTAAATGAAATTTTAAATATACCATGTTTATACAATGATTACTCGGTTAGTAAAAATTCAGGCTTCTAGTTTTATTGAACGTGAAGTTATAAGGGGTCGAAAATGGCCTGAATTGCTTCGAGAAAAGATGGTACGGCCGTGCCGCTTTTTTGTTCGACTTGGCGGGGGCACTGCCGTGACCCCAGATACAACTATAAACCCATCGTCTTTTGCATTGCATATTCATACGAAATTTTGTCGCTGACATCAAATAGTATGTAAAAAAGTGTACAAATAGTCCAAAATAATATAAATACAAACTAGTATCATTGCAATGTAGTGATGTACTCCACAACTTTAAATACCGCTAAGTAAACATTCGGGTTTGTCTGCCGGACAGGTTTTTTTTTTTTGGAATTTACAATAAAGTATTACAAAGCAGTAAATTATTCTATTATAGGTTTGAATTTACATATTTCCAAGAGATTATCTTAGGTGACAGACTTGGATTGCAGCTTATAGAAATCATGAATCTTGGATACCTAAGCGGACTAGCATCATTTGCTCGGAACATTTTGATAAATCATATTTCATTCCTCAAGCTATCAATAAAAGAGGGTTTGCCGATACTGCTGTACCAACCTTGAAATTGTGGGAGGTAATGTCTAGCTGTAATTATATCAATAGATTAAATATTTTTATTATTACCCTTGACACCAATATTATTCTTCTTAAAAATATTTTAGAATTTCGATAAGTTTACAATAATGACATCTTATATTTACGCGAACACTACACATTAAATGAAACTAATCTTACGCTTTAATGTCGCGCCTTCGACAAAATGTGGCACGTGCTGAGGCGGCGCGGCACAAGAACGATCGTATCTAAACGAACAGACCAAGGAGAACTAAACCAAACGACGCCTCGAAATAAAAAGCAATAGCATAAAAAGACTCCAATGGAAGTAACGGTATTTAAGGCAAAAAGTTACAAGTTTGCAAGAAATATTTGGTAAAGAAAGAAAACAAACAGGTACTAGTAAGATAGGAACTGCACCACGGACAATGACTTAGCGCTACAGTATCCTCAATAGCCGACCAGCGTTTACTCAAGAGGCGCTGTCGGCATTAAAATTAAGAGCGGGGAGTAACCCTGATATAAAATTATTGTGCCTTGGTCATGGATGAAATAAAAATTAATCAGTTGATGGAATACCTTGCTAGCACCCAAAGGCATTATGGCTATGTCGACTTTATTTATTTATTTGTATTTTAGTTTGATATAACATCAGATTATTCCGATGAAGCTACTGACGCATTAATGTTTTTATTGGTCGGTATAAACACAACGTGGAAAGTACCCATAGTCAATTTTTTGATTAAATTTGAATTAAGGTCTGAGTTTGATGAGACTTTTCAAAAACTGAAATCTCATTCTATTAACTAATAAAATCATAATTTTATATTACACTAAAGGACCCTCAAAGTCGCTCAGCAAGCTACGGAGACGAAGCGAGCGAGCGAAACGATGCGAGCACTGAAGTGGTAATGGGCCGGTCATTTAGTTCGAAGAACCGACAACCGAAGGGGAAAAGAAAAGGTTTTCTAGTAGCAGCCTCGTACCGGTGGGCGAAGTGTAGGTCAACCCCCGGATTGATGACCTGATAAGACATGCAGGTAGTAGATGGATGCAGGTGACTTAGGACCGTGCTTTATGGCATTCCTTGGGGGAGGCCTATCAGCAGTAGACTTGTGAAGGGCTGTAATGAATAACTCTAAAAATCGTTTTTACCAACGCAGAACTTATGCGGACTATGATGATTTGTTTATCGATAAAAATATCGACATAGTCCTCGCCTTACGTTGTTTACACATATAGACAGCGGCACCAATGTGTCGACACATGTACAATTTGATGGTGTGCGCAAATGCAATGATCACAAACACACAAATTCTGAAGTGTGCGTTTATAGTGATGCGATTCAATTTTTCATTTGTGGTGAAGTATACGGTGGTGTTTTCCTCGCCTTCCCCTAAAAGTGACATACTTTTTGTTTAGGAATTAACGGGCATGGCCTCTCCACTTCGTTGAATAGTCAAAGTGCGCAAGAGATTCCGCTTAAGTCATTCTACAAATGAAGTCAATCTATGAGTGCTAAGATAGTGTCGTGATTCTGTTCGTTGTAGTAATTCTTCTGGTGCAGGCAAGGAAGGAAGATTATGTTGCTGAGAGGCTCCTGGGTTAAAGTGAGATGTGTAGTGTTGCTTTTGGCATGAATATTTTATTATTGTATTCATGTAATTATGTCCTTCACTTAGACCAGTGTCCGATATGACTGGGACATATTACGGTATGGTCGAACTTTAATTGGTCTATACTGATATAGTGTGTTACTGTCTTATTACTGATAATTATTAATTGGGTAAGCAAGAGAGCAATTTTCACATCCGCTCTCACATTTTAATTATTTTTAACAATTAACCTTATCCTGATACAATTTCAGAGATCAGAAGTGAGATCTTCTGCTGAATTTCCGATATTAATACAGTTGATCTTTATTTGCTTCTTTTATAAATCTTATCGCACCTCCAAATTAGTGTACTTACTCTGCTCACTCATAGGTTTACTACTTACTTTCTACTTTTTTCGTGTTGTTCTTTGTACTTTTTGTGCAACAAATTTTAAATAAATAAATAATATATAATATATTTAAGTAAACACTGAAAAGTTTTGACGGGAGTTGATCGCGAGTGAATTAGCTGACATATAATGTCAAATCTCATTTTTCTCTTTTCTCTCTTTTATTTTCTTTCATTTTTAGTCATTATCTGTCAAATAATGGCTAAAAATGGATTTGGATATGTGAAAGTGTTAGAGTCGTACTACTTTTTTGATGATAAGAATTAGTCGATACAATTGCTATAGTGTACAAGTGTTCCAGTGGTGATGATCCTTTAAGTTCACAACTTAGATAATCTGCCCTAAAAATTTCAACATTTCTTTACAATATCGATAAAAAACCTATTGTTAAGAATTTTATGAACAATTTAATAATAAAATTTTCCTGTCCTGGCAAATATACTAATAGCACAAGTTGATAATCAAAGAAAAAAAAATAGTTTACCTGCGTCTCTGTACGCGTCGCCTTCCGTGCACATTGTCGCAAGGCAGGAACCGATCGTACACCATGTTGCCGAGCGTGACAGATTGGCTACGAGTTGTTGTGGCGCGGCGCACATGCAGATTCGCTGAAATAAAATAAATAATTAGACAAAATGTTCAGTGTATGAAAGCAAAAAAAAAAAGAAATTTGGTAAGAGAATTCACCCAATGTCTGAAATGCAAATTTCTGTATTTGGGTCTTTCTCACGGTCGTAACCTGAGATCCTCCGAGGGAACTACCTTATTGTGTTTTTCCTCGCCTTACTAAAAGTGTCTCAGTCTTTCGCCGCTAAGGCCATAAGGCTTTTGAAATAAATTACCTCCACATATTAGGAAAACGACTTCTGTAGCTGCCTTTAAAAGAATGGTGCCTGGTCATTACCTTTCTTCTTCCAGGAGCTACCTTTCTTATTCAAATGTTTGTGCTTATGTAAGGCTTGATATTATAAATTATTTAAGTTGATTTTGTATAATATGTTCATATCTGCTGGCTTAAAATGTATGTATTATATATTATTTAGGTTCTTTGTAGTTATATATATTTATAATTGTATTTATATAATATGTATGTTTTTATAGATATTCACTTTTTTTTTAAAGGCATTTTAAATGCAATTATAAGTTCAATAAAGAGTTTTAAATAAATAAATAAAATTCACAGCGTGAAAACAATAAAATTCATACAGAATACGAAAAGCAAGGCACTTTTCGTATTGTGTACGAATATAATATGCAAAAAATGTACAACCAATATTTAACCAAGGCAACAAACAAGGTTTAAATCCGGATAAATAACATAAAAAATGTTAAGTACCCCCACTACCTTTGACCACACTAAAATAAATAAGCTTAAAACGCCTGTAGTAGGAGTGGTTAACCACGGTAATTGAAAAGCGGATTCAAACCCATGACTTTATGAGTCTGCAATTACCACTACAGTTATCCTACCATTGGACTACTGTAGAAGTCCGTGACTAAAGCAGATATAGTATTTTAAGACGTATCTACAATTTTCATACGTATGTCACAATTTTCCAGAAAATAGTAATAATTTTGATCAAATAGGTATTTTATGATATATACCAGCCAGTAGTGCTGGCTGGTGACTGATGAATAATGAAAAATGTAAGATATAAGAGTATTGTGTTTCACTATTAGACTACTTAGATAACAAACGTATATTGGTAGACGTCCATTTTTGTATCCTATTCACTAGTTTACAGCTGGACATGAATATCTTAGGGAAAATTTGCCATTAACACCACGCATGGCAGGCAGATTAGTAAAAACCGTCGCTTTTTTCGCTTTACCATCTTCACCTGCATTACCACTTACCGTCTGGTGAGATAGTAGTAAAGTGCTGGCTTAGAATAGTAGAAAAAAACCGTGTGTTAGCAGTGTAAGAATATCTACTACCCTTTATCATCTCGTGAGAGTAAGAGACGGTAGAGGGAAACTGAAGCAGGGAATGGGCAGGAGCACCTTCGTGATAATAGATGAATAAAAAAACTGTGGTTGCCAACCCGCATGCCAAGCGTGGCAATCATTTTTTTATAGAATAAGGGTGACAAACGACACAGTCCACTTGATAGTAAATGGATGCTGTGGCCCATAGACATCTACATTTATCTTCAATTACAAATCAAAATACAGATGCGCTGCCAGCCTTGAGGACTGGGATGGAATGCCTCGTTACCAGAAATAGGGTCTCCGGTTCCCCACACTCACCATACGCAACACAGCAGTACTAAGCTGCTATTTTACGCTGGTATTCTGTGAGAGTGTGATCCTACCCCGGTCAAGACGACACATTCGTGCTGCAACTATAATATAGCTGCAGGATGGCTCTACCACGTAAAACAATTCATGTATAAAATAATGTAAAAAATCATGACAAATATCTCATCTTTTAAGGTATCTGTTGGTGAGACCTACGTTCAGCAGTTGACTTTTGATAGGCGGTAAAGGCGAAGTACCAAATGTGAACACCTTTTTCGCTACTCCCCATCACAAGTCTGGAAAATTTACAACTTTTGTAAAAATGAAATAAAAGAAAAATAAACTCACGTGGCCTGGTGGCGTTGGTATTGTTCTGCTGTTGCTCTCGGCCCACAGGTGTTTCGGTTGTATTGGCCTGTGATTGGCCTTGACTCCGGCTTGTGGTGCCCGTAGCGGTCTGAGTGCCCTGGGCCGATGTAGCCGATGTAGCCGACGAAGGCATCTGGGCCTGTACGGCAACACCCTCCACTCCGGGTACAAGACCTTGACGAATCACTGAAGAGACTATGTTTTGAAGCAGATCGGCGCTCGGTGGGCCACCCCATGGCATTTGAGCGACATAAACTATGAAATGACATTAAATTTCCTATAAAAACCAACAGACAAAGCAAAATATGCGTGTCTTTCAAGGCAAGAGTGAATAGGCTTTAGTTAAGACAGTGCGCTTCACTATCTTCGGCTGCATCGACGCTTAGCATCTCGTGGGATAGTAAACAACTTTCAGAACTTACATCAAAGGTAAGGTATTAAAAATAATGTATTAATTGTTCATTGACACAAACAGAATGACAACATTTTAACATTAGATTTCATTAAGATATATTTTTAATAGAATGGGGTGACAAGTGAACACACAGACCAGGTGGATGATCAGGTAATCATAATTGGATGATGTGATCCATGGGCGCCTACAGCTATCCTCAATTAAGAATCAAAATGATGCGCGTTGTCGTTTCTGATGCGGGCTTAGATAATGCCCTATTATCAGTAAAAAGTCTCTGGTTCTCTACACTTACCATACGAAACACCGCAACATTAAGCTGGTAAATTAACGCTG
The DNA here is from genome assembly GCA_907164705.1 of Parnassius apollo. Taxonomy (NCBI): domain Eukaryota; kingdom Metazoa; phylum Arthropoda; class Insecta; order Lepidoptera; family Papilionidae; genus Parnassius; species Parnassius apollo. Next base: position 3,296,102 of record CAJQZP010000987.1, read on the forward strand.
GTATTCTATGAGAAGGTGGGCCTCCCTGGTAGAGCCGTACCAATATGTACCGTAACCATAATATGACTGAAGCGCGGCTCTACCATGTTAAAAATATTGAAATAAATATAGAATACAAATATTGGATAAAATTGAATTATGCAAATAATTTATTGAAAATCGACCCAATGTTAAACTTTTGTATGTCAGAGATAATGAGACTTGAATATTAAAGTGACAAAAAAGCAAATAGTTCTAATGATCGTATGTGGTTACCGCAACCCAAGCTCTGCAACAATGAACAATGGCAGCCACAGGTTCGTTTACTTCCCCCCCCCCATATTATGGAATGCTTCACAGCTTCTAAATATACAGACCCATTTCTTTCTTTAAATGGAAAACAGCAGTTGAATCGTAGATATTAATACTTACTATATTGTCAAACTTAGATTTTGTTTACACTTTGTTGCATGCCAAAGCAAATATAGTTTTAAATTAACAAGGTTAGTGCAATATCCGTACAAGTATTAATTAGATATTGTCCGCGCATTCTACCTTGGCCGGGCTAAAAGTTGGCTTTTGCGCATGTAAAGATGAAAGTCGATAGAGATGTGCCACTTCATATTCGCTCCTAACATCGCAAGCAATTTGTTTTGGTTATACCGATTATGATTATCGAAAATTATTATAATAATGAAAATATCTTTATGTATGTCAATAAAACAATAGTATATCAAAATCAAATAAAGAATTACGATAAACATTTTGAATGTATAATAAATAAACGATATTAGTAAGGACAAAAAATTCCTTCACTTTCACCTACTAGCTTATAATTAGCCGTTCAATCACCAGCCTAGCCTCTTTACTAAACAACACCGTTCAACTAGCGGCCCAGCCATCTGAACAAACAGCTAAGCAAATGACTTGAATCGATCGTCAATATAGCGTCGGCAAACAACAAATTTGATGGTGTTTTCCAAAGTTTAATGAAAAATAGAACAAGCTGTCACAACCTACTAGCTTAATTAGCCGTTCAATTAACAGCTTAGCCTTTTTATGTTTAACTAAGGGCCTGAAATATATTTTTGTTTTTAATACAACATTGGAACTATCTTGTAATATTAGCGACAGTAGGTTGGGGTGCAGCTGGGGTGGCCCTTGGGTCACCCCAAAGCCGCGTATATTTATATGTATTAGACGCATCGGCTGAAACGCATGCGCTGAATATCATTCTGTTTTTTAAAAAAATTAATTTACACACCAATGAACAATAAAAAAACATGTGTGCAGTTTACACGCGATAGAAGTGAAACCTTTAGAAAATTGCGAGAAAATTGCTTTGTAATAGCGTAAAATCTACTTCATTTAATAGGTAAAGTCAACTCGTTTATCGAAGAAAAATTGATAGACTCTTAAGGTGCTACGCAAAATACTACTAATTTAATATAAATAGGTAAGTTGTGAAATCATAGAATATAGATGAATGGATTGGTTAAGAAAATTTAATTCAATATTGTTAATCTCATTTATTTCACAAATTTGTATTTTTTTCTACTTCCTTTTCTATTGTATTTACCACAAGGAATGCTCCAATTTCCATTAAATTCAGCCGATTTATTTCACCATCGCACATCGTGACAGAACTCGAGATACCATCCTTACCACCTGCATAATTGACGGTCCAGTACTGTGCGATTTACAAGAAGTTTTCTTCCTCGCACAACTTCTTTGTGAAATCAACTATCACCACAAATTTTTCATGTGTCATGGACGGCGGTAGTCATTTACCTTCAGGTGAGCCGCATGCTCGTCCCCCCCCCCATCATATAAAAAATACTGTCTAGTTTAACAGTCATTTTTTTAAGTATTCTAATCAATAGTTATATTAATCATCCATCCATGCAGTGCTTTATCGCACAAAACGAAGACCGAGATAATTGGAAACTATATAATGTATTCTATCGCATTCTTCCGCAGACGAAATCCTATAGATGTATTTATATATTTGTTTCTTATTAGTGCCGCTTTCTTGTTACATCGAGTTTCAAATCATAACGATTGTAAAAAGTTTTCACTTAAATAAAATATAAAATGAAATCGAATCGTAATCGATAATAACGATAATCGATTCTACGTAACATTTTTCAATCTGTGGTAACAGTAACCGCGCAATATGCGTGTTCGCACCTCTAGTTTTAGCTACCGCCCACCCCCACCCCCACTACTCTTGTCATCAATTTGTTCCTAAAAACTATATGCGCGCAGATTCGGCCGACGAACTTCAGCTCGGCCAAGATTGAATGCGTGCCATGTTATATTAGACAAAAATATATCTGTGTCCGTTAGAAAACCCATATTTTACATTTGTTAATATTTTAATATACATATCAACTTTTTTACCCTTATATATTAATTATTTAATATTAATTTGTAAGTTTGCATCACATTTACTTCTTTATGACTATATTACACAAACATCATATCAAATTATTGTCTTTAATGGCCAAATACTCAAAACGCTAATCGCTCATAGCGTCACAGTTGCTTACAAGTGACTAACACTATGAAAAAAACACACCCTATTAAAGTGTGTTGGTTGGTTCTCACTGCGAAGTGTCCGATTCGTCAGTGTAGGAGATATCCATAGAGTTGTTTCATAGTCAACTTTTAAGTAATTCCTCACTCGGTGAATGCATAGGGAAGGATTCGACGTTTTGATTGGTCGGTTTCGGGGCTAGCTTCAAGGTGTTATTTAAACGTCAAATTTCAATCAAATACATAACCTCAATTCGTATGTTGATTTTTGCAAGCTGGCTTGTGTAACGCTGTTTTAAGTAAAATTTTAACTTAAATACCAAGTATAATTTTTGTGATGAAAGAATTAACATATCCGGCTAACAGTACTATAGTCAACCAAATCTAAGAAATACCTTTTGACGTTTCACATTAATCATTCCGCAATAACTTTGCACAAGCGTACTCACACGATTTAAAATAACCTTTTACGTAAATCCGAATAATTATGAAGTTATCTATATTTCATTACAACGTGTATAGTTTTTTATCACTTATTTAAATTTGAAATTTTCAAACAAAGCAAAATATTAAAAAATAACCAGTATTAACCTTTTTTACTTGACGTGGTTCAATGATATGTCGCTGTGTATATTACCGTAGTGTTTGGATGATTAAAACTCATTGTTATGCGAATAATCGGCAAAATATTCAAATAATCGGTAAAAATATTCAAGTAATCGAATCATTAATATTTTTTATGTATTATTTGTTTAATTTAATTTTTATTTTCAAAATTCATCAATCATGAATAAAACAAGTTCATTTTTTCACTTTGTCGAAGTAAATTTTTGTAGGAAAAATACTCAAGACACTACACAAGGCCGTGCTAAAATAACCACTACATAATTTCAATATACCGCCATTTCGGTACCAGTTATTCGACTCCACAGAATCATTAATTCATTTTTGGGGCGATGTATACGCTTTTATAACAAAATGCCAGAAAATATACAAAATTTGACGTAAGTACACAAAGTTCAAAAACTTTATAAAGCTAAGTTTGTATAAAAAAGGTTATTTTTAATATTAAGGAATTTATGGATGGTAATAACCCCTGGGAAGCGTGATCGCTACCAAGCTATTTCTTATTTGTTTCGTGTTATTAATTGCAACACGCATGAGTATCTGCTCTGCTCTGCTGAGTATGAGCTCTTTTTTTTAACTAGTCCCGTTGAGTTTCTTGCTGGTTCTTCCCAGGACAGAGGTTTTTTTTGCGAACCAGTGGTAAATGAAAAAAGTGACTTTCAATAAGTATTATTCATAATCTATATTGAATAAAAAAGTTTCTGTAATTTTGTGTTTGTCTTCTTATTTTGTGACTCGGCTTTAACTTTTTAGACTTTTTAACTGTAGAGCCACGCTACATCTATATTATAGTTGTAGCGCGAATGGGTCGGTTCAACCAGGGCAGGACCACGCTCTTACAGAATACCAGCGTAAAATAGCAGCGTAATGCTGATGTGTTTTATATGGTGAGTGTAGAGATCCGAAGACCATTCTTATTGGAATCGAGGCATTCCATTTTAGTCCTTATCCATAGCATCGTCCACTTACCATCAGGTGGACTGTGTGCTCGTTTATCACCCAATGCTATAAAAAAATATTCGTTGAAGCACGTGCCCATGTCACAAAGGATGATTGGGTAAAAGTGGTAGAAAAACAAAAAATGATTATGGATGACTGAAAGAGATATTAATTTTGATTGCATTATTAAAAATCAAATATGTTTATATTAATCATAATATAAATAACGACATCCCTACTAGTTATACTGAAAGTGATTAAATAAATTTATTTTTATTCTAGTTACAATCTTAAATTTTTATAGCTGTGCCTCTATAAATAAGCAGTAACAACAAATACGAAGAAACTGATAAATATTGTGTTTTAAATTATCCGTTTTTAATTTATTCTGGTATTATTCAAACCAAACTGTAAATGATTACCAACTCTAAATAATCGATATCGATTTTTTAAAGAATAGAACATAGTACGTTTCAGTTTTTTGATTGGCATGGTTGGTGCAATAAGTCTGACAGCTGTCAAAATGTATTTCTTAGATTTGGTTGATATGGTCAACCAAATCTAAGAAATATTGACCATAAATGGTTACTCAAAGGCTTTTTCTCAGTAATGTTTATTTTGTGCGAGTTTCATGACAATTCATTGAACATACATTATTTTAATTTATAGCTCAAAAAATAGTTTTTACCTCAGCCGAAATTGCACTACTCATAAGTTTGGTGAGTAAACGTCCTATTATTGAAAACAAACAAACAAATGCCAGAAACATTGAGCTAAATAGGGCAGCATGGGACGAAATTGAAAATGCCTACAATGCAGTACCTTTTGTTGTCAAGAGAACGGCATTGCAGGTAAAGAGATGCTGGGAAAACATAAAAGTCGTCGTAAGAAGGAGTTGTCAATGGAAGGTGGAGTTGGTGGGGCGGGCACTACAGCAGAAGTCACAGATGGTATTTGCCCAAACATAAATCTGACTGTACCTGAAGTCATTGACTCAAACATAAAAGAGAAAGCCCTAGGTAAGAGATTTGTTACATATTAAGCATTAGCAAGGATAGAGCTTTATTCCTTGTTTTGTTTACATCACTACTCGAAACAAAGCTTGCATTTTACTTACTACAAACAGCGGAGTTATATTATAAACTATACTACGGCCAACGAGAAGTAATACCGAATGTAAACAAAACCAATAGCATGGATGCGTAACTTTTTGATAGTAAGATTGTATGTTTAAGTAGTACAGTTTAAAAAAATGTATAGTAAACCAAAAAAAAACTTTTTATAAATTTTGTTATAGTTTGAATTATTGTATAATGTAGATTTAAATTAAATAAATACTGTGCCTATTGGCGAACTTCACATGTCTTCGAAATATTTTTTTTATTTCTCAGACTTTTTGACACCAGTTTTACGACCAGAATCGGATGCTGAACAAAATTATAATAAAGCTCACATTAATTAGAGCCGTGGTAGCTCAGATGGTTGGCGCTCGCTGTAAATTTCACAATACGCGAGCAAACCGGGTTCGATCTCCGCCCGCACCAATGAAATTGTTAATTGCAATTTTATGTGCTGATTTACCACGTTCTCGGCGGTGAAGAAAAACATCGTGAGGAAACCTGCATGTCTGAGGAATAAGAAAAAAAAAATATTTCGAAGACATGTGTAGTTTGCCAACACGCATTGGGGCAGCGCGGCGAACACTTCCTTGCCCTAAAACCTTCTCAGAAATGAGGACTGTGCCCAGCAGTGGGACGTATATATGCTGTAACTTTAACTATAATATTCGATAAGATTCTGAAAATCCCCGATAACACTCATTTTTATCATCACTCTTAACTAGTTACTTGTTCGTCCAAATAATTATCAAATTCCTCATCACTAGCGCTCATCTTCATTTAAACTAGGTAGAACTGAGAAACAACAAAAACTTTACACATAATCTTATCCTTTATTGTTTTAAGGTTATGGATTTTTCATTTACGTCGACACTATGCTTTCGTTAAAGTAGTTAATCGGTAACTTTAGTCAAGGTTGTTCCTAATTAGTTGCATAGTGTCGACCAACACTCTAGTGACGTTTATGAAACAAAATTTCGTACACTGTGCATAGCCTACTGTGCGTACGTACAGTATCGTTCTTGAATTTGTGGGTGTGAGGCAGCACGAGATTTAACGGCATCTTAAAATTGAGCAGCGTTTGAGTATTTGGCCATAAGTGAGGCATTTTAAAGTTAAAAAAATCAGTAAGTACGTAATCAAATCCCACTAACTCTCAGCTCCAAGCACAGGCACGGCATTACCTCCACCTTCACCCTGGTGTAAGCCCTGGTTGTTGAGTGCCGCCGTGGTGGCCAAGTTGGCAAGGTTGCCAAGCGCCCCAGTCTGGGGGATTTCCTCCATACTCATAACAACTTCCACGCCACCAAGACCGCCGGCTTGGCCCAGCCCACGGAATATATTTTCGAAGTCTACGACAAAAGTGTTAAATTTAAAAAAAGATGAGGAAACGTCAGAAGTACTGTGTATAACACCAAAAAATTAATAGTTGAATTGAAGAACTGTTAAAAATGAAGTGCCTTTAATTAATAATGGATGAATGAATAGGATAAGTATTTAAATTTGTAAAAATTACACTGGAAGATTATTTTTACAGTCTGAAAAAAATAAGGTGTTACAGGTAAATATAGCTACTAATTTGAAATAAACTTTCTGTACTAAATAAAAAATACAAAAAATTTGAAGTAAATAAATAAATCAATTAAAATCTATCGAAATTCTACTCACACCCAGGGTGCGTGTCTACTTTACGAGCGGCAATAAAACAATAAATTTGGAAGGTCTTTTTGTCCTTGTGTTTTCGCCGGGTCACAGGCTCAAGGGCAAAGCCGCCCGCGCGCTCCTAACTCATTTAAGTGACCTGTGATTAGCTGCGGCGTGACGTCGCCTCGTCATTGGCTGCGTTTGGCAGAAAAAAAGCGCTAGCAAGCGCTTGTAACCAAAATAGCGATCATAAGCGGTAAGCGTTGTCAAACCGTAAGTAGCTATTTTCCTCCAGGACACGAAGTTAGTTTTAACCGGGTAACCTAACCTAATTTAAATATATGTTTGTAAAGTACTCATATTAAAAACTTACCAATAATGAATTTTTAATAACATGTATAATATGTTTATTCATGTCATTATATTACCTAAAACTAATATTGAACAAAACAACTTATAAACTCTACTTCAAAACAAACAAATTAAATAAGCAAAATGGCGGATTGTGTCGCTTTTTTCTGCCAAACGCAGCCATTGTGTCGCATCATATGTGTATGAGTTATCTGGAATGGTATGAGTTATCTGGTGAAAACTTAGACGGTGCGACGAATCGGTATTTACTCGTGTTGGAATTTACAACGTGCACAATGAGCACTGGTGGAGTTTCCAAAATCCACACAAAATCAAAGAACATGCTAATGAAGTTCGTTTCAGTGTTAAATTTTGAGCGGGAAACATTAACGACTTGGACTTTATGGATTGAAGGGAATTGGTTCAATATTGATTGAAGGTCGATTGACGTGAGTAACGTATGTGCAAATGATACGTTCTGTCATCGACACAATGCTGGAAAACGTTCCTGAGCCATCTGCAAGGTATGTACTTCCAGCACGACGGGTGTCCAGCTCATTACGAACGATCTGTGTGCGCATATCTGGACACCCAATTCGGTGATAGGTGGATGGGTCGCAGTTGACTTGTGAACTGTCCGGCGAAGTCACCTGACCAAAAAACCCTCTAGACTCTTATTTGTGGGATGAACTAAAATGATGAATGTACATAGAAGAAGCACAATTGTTAGTGAACGTTTTTAACAAACAATTTACAAAGAAGTTTGTGTTAAAAGAATAACAGAACAAAAAGTAGACATTTTGAACAATTACTGCGATATTGCTAAAAAAGTAAGGTTACAAAACCTTACTTTTTTAGCAATATCGCAGTAATTGTTCAAAATGTCTACTTTTAATAACAGAACAAAAAGTAGACATTTTGAACAATTACTGCGATATTGCTAAAAAAAGTAAGGTTTTGTAACCAACAATGTAATTAGTATAATTTTGTAAATACCAATCTGTAGTTTGTAAATAAGTTGATTTCGATCTTTTAAAAATGCCTAAGATGTTGTGCAGTATACGGTAGGCATAAAAATTCGTAGTCTACGCCGCGCCGTTTAAAATCACTTTTAGGTTTATGCAAATGCGATAGGATTAATTGTTTTTATGTATTTTTTGGATATTCGGAAACTTCGCCTTTCAGTTATATTTTACAAAATAATTTCGAGAGCTTCTATTCCACTAACAAAAAAACTTTTTACCACTATATTATTTTCCAGACGGTAAAAACAGTCACTCAGTATATTTTTTAAATGTATAGATTTTTGGTTGATAAATAGAGCACTTTCTGATTCCTCCGAACATTATAAAAAATAAAACATTGATATTCGCTCTAAATTCTTTTGTCAAACCGAACACAAATCCATGATCATTGATCATGCAACACAACACAACTATTAAATTACATTAAAAAAATTACTCGGGAACACAAATCCAAAGATTCGATTTAATTAAAATATTCTTAGAAAAATATATCCCAAATAATAGGTCGGTGAAAAAGTTCCTTCGTATTTTGTTTGTATAAAATTTAAGAAAAATCTCTTTGGTTGTACTGTTTGTATCTGACTTGTTTTAATATCAATACATAAAGAACATTAAAAAAAGAAAAAAAAAAGATTTCCCGACATTTTTAGTTTTTCTGTCCGCCAAAGTGAGTGAATCTAACTAATAATTTCGTTGATACATTCTAAAGTTTTATCACAACAAAGGGAAAATGAAACTCAAGCCGCGAAAAAAATTTGTGACGTTTAGGAACCAAAAATTTCTTGAATTTTTATATAAAATACGAAGATAATCTTTCTCCGACCTTGTCTTTTCCAATAACTTGTTAAAACTACAACTACTGGCAACAATCTACTATAACAAAATTGACGTCTGAAATCTTCGAAGTTTCGAGATCCCCTCAGTATTAGCACCATCTTAAATACAAAAAAGGTGTCTTACCGAACAGCACTTGGCGTCGATTGGCCTGGTTCTGATCTTCTTGGCCCTGTTGGGCCGGTTGGCCCTGTTGTCTCGGTTGGCCCTGTTGGCCTTGTTGGACATGTTGACAATGTTGACACCGTTGGGCTTGTTGCCCCCGCTGACCTTGTTGACCCTGTTGGCCTTGTTGACCCTGTTGGCCTTGTTGAGCCTGTTGGCCTTGTTGAGCCTGTTGGCCTTGTTGACCCTGTTGGCCTTGTTGACCCTGTTGGCCTTGTTGACCCTGTTGGCCTTGTTGACCCTGTTGGCCTTGTTGACCCTCCTTGTTGACCCTGTTGGCCTTGTTGACCCTGTTGGCCTTGTTGACCCTGTTGGCCTTGTTGGCCACGTTCGTGCATAACCGACGCGGCGTTCAGATTGTTTAAAAGGGTGCTTTCGAACGCGAACGGTATTGGCACCCTGGTCTCTATCTCCACCTGGTACGTTACAGGGTTTGGCTGTATGTTTATATTGACAGTCGACTGCGTTGTGTTCCTACCGGCTCGAGCTCTGCTTTGCGCCGTTTGGCCGTTTTGGGTGTTACTCTCATGGGCCGGCTCGGTGGAGCCGTTACCGTTCGCAGTAGCAGTAGCGGAGGTGGTAGCGGAAGCGGGAGTGGAAGCGGGATATGTTGTTGAGGTCGCGGTTGCGGATGAGTTATTCCCTTGAGGCTGCGATTGTGACTGTTGTTGTGGGCGACGGTTCGTCTGCATTACGTTGATGTGCGCCTGCGAATAAAGAATACGTTTCAATAACGGTAGTATCAAACTAACCATTGCTGCACTTCATCATATGGATAAAAAATTTGAAGGGAGAAAATACCAAGCAAAGTCGTGTAATATTTACAACGAAAATCAACGTTGAATAAACAAAGTTTGCCAACTACACACATGAACTATTGTAATGCCTCTCACTGCTAGTGAGCCACAATGCAGTTAAATTATGGTTGTAGCACGAATGGCTGGGCTCGTCTGAAAAATAACCACGCTCTCACAGAATACCAGCATAACAGAGATCCTTTTACTGGAAACGAGGCATTTCAACTTAGTCTTTAGGCGTGACACCGCATCTACATTTTGATCATTAGGATAGACGAAGATGTCTATGGAAGACAGCATTCACTAACCTTCAGGTGGATGGCGTTAGTTGCTAGTAGCTGTCAAAAGGTATTTCATAGATTTGCCCGCAACATCGTTCGCATAACAGAAGCGCCTTTTGCATGCATGCCTTAACCTTTTGAGCGCCAAAGTCGTCTATACGTGACCAGCACCCGCGTGCCCTGAGCGCCAACGACGTCTATAGATGACAAAAAACCCGGCCCACAAAAATATGAAATATAGACATTGGAAAATTATTACTGGTATTTTAATTCTACACCCCTCAAAAAAGAATAACCCAGCAACATGCGAGTATAAAAAACAAGTCTCCTAGAGCCACAAGTACTAAGAAACATTGAACTAAAAAAAATGGATTTTTATCTAAGCAAATACTATGTCCAGCACGCCAAAGTCGTCTATGTTAGACCGCTAGTGTTGTAATGCGTTAGCCATAAATTTATTGAAAACTATTAAAAATTAAGCTCAAACGTGTTATTTTTTTCTATTATTATTGATATTTAAATAAAACAAAAGGTTAGAAATATAAAACTATAATTAGCTACATGAATTAAAAAAAAATTAACAAATTATCTTCGCATAATAAATCTAATATCTCAACTCTGGCGCATCCTTAGCGCGACATCGAAAATCAGTTCACTGGGCGCCGTGGTCAAGTATAGACGACACACTGATGACGTCATAAGCGATTAGCGGGAAAATTAGTGCAGTGCAACATGAACGATTCCTCAGAACTCATTCGGATTTTGGAAAGCGTCGACGATGATGAATTTTCGGAAATTTAAAATTATCGTGAAACCAAAGTTTTTCGTTTTCGATTAACTCTACCTCAATGAGGTAGGAATACACTTTATAGTCTTTTTACGGTTAATTTCTTTTTTTATAGCATAGGGTAATAAACGAGCACACAGTCCACCTGATGGTAAGTGGTTGCTGTGGCCCATAGACATTTACATCTATCCTCGATTACGAATCAAAATGCAGATGCGCTCTCACCCGTGAGGACTTAGATGGAATGCCTCGTTTCCAGTAAAGAGGGTCTCCGGTTCTCTACACTTACCATACGAAATACAGCAGCATTAAGCTACTATTTGATGCCGATATTCCGTGAGAGCGTGGTTCTTCCCCGGTTGAGCCGACCCATTCGTGCTACAACTACTAACTCCCGTAATATAAATGCAGCATGGCTCTACCACGTTAGAAAATTTGCTTTGGCCAGCTAAACATTTATGTTTTATTATTCCATAAGATTTTTATTATTTTAGGACTAATATTACCTGTAATTTATTAATTATTTTTAATTGTTGTTTTCTATATTAAGTACTGATTGAGTTAAAGACCAAGATTTTAATATTTTATGACTAGACCTAGTGCAAATAATTATTTACAATTGTTGAATAATTATGTACCCTTTGTTGATTTCTGTAATAAGTACTGATTTTTTTATTCCATGACCAAGATTTTAATATTATAAGACTGATTTTTCTAGTGCGAATAATTACCTATATACAGTTGTTGATTAGTGAATAATTACGTACCTTTTCTATTTTAATAATATAAAATTACAAATAATAAATGTGTTTTCTTTACTTAAGGTATGAAGAGCAATTTTCATTTTGTGTTGTGCGATTTTCTTTCTCAATCTCAAAATCATTTAGCAACATCAGTATCATATGAAACCCCCTTTATCATAAGAGCGTAAGACTTTTCTTCTGTGATTCACTTGGCCTACGCCTTGCCATAAAATATTTTGAATAGATGTCTGTATATTTTGGTTATATCGATTTTGAAATCGATACACAACGTGCGACACGGCTACATCTCTAAGAAAGTTTCAAAAAGAAAGGTCAGCTACGCCGTTGTCGTCCAGTCGTGACAGTGACGTCATCACGACGGAGAGTAGTGTTGTGGTTTACTACTATTTTATTGTTATTGTTTGTTTTTTATTTATGTACAAAGTACATATATAAAAAGAGTGGAAGACAGCACAAGATTAAATAAAACATACCCGATTATAAAGACTCATTTATTGTATAAAAAACCAACAAAAACAAGTTATTTTGTGTTATCGATATATCAACTCTTGGCAGCACTGTTTTTTTCGTAGGTATTTTTGTTTACTTTTCGCTTTGGCGTACAGGACACGGTAGTGAGTTTTTGGCGTGGCGCTCAAAAGGTTAAGCGCAAAGCGCGTAGGTATGTTCTACTAGAGCCTAAAAATCAAGAATCCAACGTTTTGTCGCATGGAATCGTATCTAACAATCATATTAAATATAAATCATATTAGATATAAAGAAAATATCAATTGTTCAACTCAATTCATTTTTTAATCTATTCATCTGTAAAGTGGGATGCCATGGAGTGTAAATGGCTGTTTAATTTTATTTTGTTCAGTTGTAATTGACTTTTTTCGGTTCAGAAAGTCTGAAATTTTCAGTGTTTGAATACAGATACACTTTGACTCACTGCGGGCTCGTGAGTGAATTACTGTATCGTTTGTTTACAGCGGCTCGTGAAGAAAAATATCGATCACTTTAGAAATACAAAATATTCCAAAAACTAAGTTTGATACATACTTGACCAAGGTACGTTATTATTATTATTTTTATAATCACAGATTTTCGATGCAATATATAGTTTCGCTAAAAGTACGTAGGATTTAAATATACTTATACGTCTTGGACATCATAAAGTGACCTGGTATACTTTGGTGAATGCTAAATTAAAATACTGGTTGTGACTAGATGAAAAAAATTTTGAAAACGAAATAAAGTTCTCGAAAAAAACTTTATTTTATTTTCCAGCGGCAATTACATTTTTCCGACGTAAAAATAATATTTTGTTTTAATCTAAATAATATAATCCTTTGCATTATATCTTACCATAGCTTTTACAATATTAACTACGATAATTTTTCCTGATTACTTTAGCTTGACAAAAGTCTACACACTTGAACAACAAACTGCATCACAAAGGCTCACCAATTTTCGATTAAATTTTCTTACTTACGATATTTAGGAGTTATGATATCTCATAGGCTAGGCACTCTCCGTAAAATTTTATAGTGGTCAGGTAACCGGTGTTCCAACCTCTCCAGCAATACTAAAATTGTTCAGCAGTGAAATAAAACGCCTCAAGAAATCTGAGAGTCAGAGAAAGTAAAATTATTCGATAAAATATACAGACCCCTAATACGTATATATACGTACGTACGTACGTACGTACGTACGAACAGCAGTTACTTTAATTTTTTACTTTTTAGACCTCTTTATTTTATCGATATCTATTTTATCTAGATCGAAATTACAAAGGTATCCAGATCACCACTCTCCACCTCCGAGCGCTTAAGAAAGAGCTAAAGCGATAAGAATGGTAAGTTGCAATAGCTGTTTCAAAGTTTTATTGCCTGAAGGATTTTTTACAATTCTAAGCCATTGCTGAATTACTATCCCACCTGATGGTATGTGGTGATCCAGCCGAAGATGGTGAAGAGCACTGACTTAGCAAAAACACTTTTCTCACCCTTGCCTTGAAAACATTGTAATCGGATCGATAAACAGATGCTGGTAACTTATTCCACGCATGGTGGATGATGTAGCAAACCGTTTAGTTCGAATGCGTGTTAAGTCGACAGTGAAAGGGTGGAGAATCGCCGAGCGTCTGATGGTCTGATGTGTGATGGTGATTACTCAATTAATTCACACACTAAGAAATGCACCCTATAGAAAACCGAAAGGTTGACTATTCTGCGCTAACTAAAACATACCTGCACTGGTATAGGATGTCGCACAACCGTTTCAGAGGTGAGACGCGGGTTACGCTCGCCAATGTGGAAGGTAATGTCGCTTATAGCGTGATATGCATGAGCAAAGCTGTGCATAATATCTGAAGTCATATCAATCGTCCGCTGATGGTTTTGGCGCTCCTCATCCGTGTAATCTGGAGGCTGAAAACAATACACATATATCAATTGTTGTAAAACTAAAAAAATTAAGTGTTGTAAATGTGGTAAAACCACGCTGCAGCTATATTATACTTGAAGCTCGAATGGGTCAGCTGGATTCATAATGATAATGATAATTTATTACTTTAAAACAAGGGTTAATATTTCCAATATGGACCATCGATTTCAAAGCCCATATTTTTTTTGTAGATAGTACACACTAAAAGAAAGCGTTTTGCAAAGTTTTAGGTTGCGGAAACTTACGGTTCATGAGATATATTTTTAAACTTCATACAAATTGGCAAATAACACGCAATTACACCAGTTACACCTGAGCTCGATGATCTCGGTGCCTGCGCTTCCCTACGCTAGGGCGGAGGCACTGCTCATCCCGCAGCGCCGGAGCTGCCACGGAGCGCCGGAGCACAACTTTCCGACTTCTTACCCCCTAGTCTGATACTTGATACATACTAATACTTTCAATTCTACAACTTTGACATCATCATTTGTATTTTTTTGTAATTGCGTGTTATTTACCAATTTGTATGAAAATTAAAAATATATCTCATACCCAACTACTTCAAAACCTTTCTGTGAGTACTATTTACAAAAAAAATATGGGCTTTGAAATCGATAGTCCATATTGGAAATATTAGCCAAAACGGTTATTAAAAAAAATCGAAAGCTAAACAATTTAAACTTTGGGGAAAAGCACACAGTCCACCGATGGTAAGTGGTTCGTGGGCCAAGACACACCCCCATTGAAAAAAAAAGTGGCCCCCGAAAAAGGAATGCCAAAAAGGGGCCGTCCCACAAACAACCTTCTGGGGGGCGCCCCCCGGCGGCCCCCCCCCTATATAAACCCCCCCCAAGTAAGGTATAATTACTGATATTTGCGTGATAGTGTGAAAAATGTGTGTGTGCATGGATGAGAGTGAGAAGTCTGTATGAGTGTAAAAATTCATAAGGCAGTGTTTTCGAGAAGAAATTCGATTTCTTCATAGGAAAGTTTTCTTAACCAGTCTGTTACGGTTTTTTTACAGTCATGGTAATTCATAGAGTAAATATTGATTTTTTTTGGTTTATTTTATTATATAAGTAAAATGAACGTCTAGTATACTGTCTTGATGCAAACTTAAGCTTAAATGAATCTTCGTAGGGTATTTTATATTTTCTACGTCTGGTGATTGAAGACATATACATATGGTAATTTATGGAACTATGAAGATTTAAAACTGTTGCTAAAATGTAAAGTTTTCTTACCGAAAGTAAATTACTCCATTCATAAAGTTGAGTTGTAGAGAATCTATAGGGCTTTAAGTACATAACTTTAATTAAGGATCTTTGAGCCCTTTCAAGCTCAAGGAACCTAGTTTTTGCTGCACCACCCCATATAGGAATACAGTAGCCCAAAGTTTACTGAGCCAGAGCTATGTATATTTTATTAAGTAGACTTCGTGGAGACATGTCGTAGATACTTAAATATCCAAATAAGTTTTCTGAGCCGAGTTTCCATTAATTCTAGATGTGAATACCAAGATAGTCGTTGGTCAACCATGACTCCAAGGTACTTTATATTTGAGACTGTATTTATTTGGAAGCATTTACAACTAGAGCTTTGGACGTCAGAGCAATCGTGAATTTTAATATGAAAATCAGGTGTAGGTTGGGTGATGTTATACATAGTAAAGCAGATATATTTAGTTTTGGATATATTCAAGGTTAGTAGATTCTGATGGAGCCAATTAGCAAACCTAGCAAGGCCTAATTCTGCTGCTTTCCTTATGGAATCCCATGTGTTTCCTGTAAATACAATGGCAGTGTCATCTGCATATAAAAAATCTGCCCATTATAAAGTTTCATATTACATAGTTCATTAATGTATATCAAAAATAGAGTTGGACCCATCACACTTCCTTGTGTACTCCATAGTTAACAGTTACAGTTTCACTTACGGTTGTTCCAATTTTTACCGACTGTTTTCTGTTTCTAAGATAGCTGCCAAAAAGAGATAGTTTTATCTCTTAAGCCAATGCTTTCTAGTCTTTTTAACATTATGGGTACGGAGACTGTGTCAAAAGCTTTCTTTAAATACAAAAATACTGTTTTACATTTTTTTATCACAGGATTATCACAGGATATCAGCAAAGAAATAGCAGCTTAATGCTGCTGTGTTTCGTATGGTGATTGTAGTGAGACATTCCATCTTAGTACTCAAGGGTGACAACGCATCTGCATTTTGATTCTTATCTGAGGATATGTGCAGATGTGTACGGGCCACAGTATACAGGTGGACTGTGTGCTTGTTTACCACACTTATCCTATAAAAAGAAGAATATTACATCGCTCCTCTAACAGGAGATTACATCTCAAATCTAATTGTCATTTGTTTCATTTCATTAATTTTATTTTACATGATAATTCCTTTTATCGAGACACGTCTTTACATGAACTACATATCATATAATTTAAGAGGATACTTACATCGGCTCGATTGACTGCATGCAGCATGTTGATGAATGTAACTCTGTGCGGAGTGAACTGCATGTGTAACAGTTCCAACTCCTCGATCAAGACGCCAAGATCGCGGGGGCGCGATTGGCGGGCCCGGAGTGCTCTCATTGCCCTGTGTATAAAAATTTAATCTTGTATTTATACTTACCAAATATTCAAAAGTCAACTTATAGAAAAATATGCATTGTGTCTTACATACTTTTCTATTCCGTTTATTCATTTCTTTTTTAATTTCATTTTAGTAATTGCTTCTTATATAATATTTATTTTGTATTATTATTTTGTATATATGTGTACTGGTTTAAGTATTCGTGTACATTATTTACTTAACATTATACAATAATTAATACTGTTACATTTATATTTTGTTAAATCTTCAGTGGCACCCACGGAATTTTTTTTACGTGGTAGAGCCATGCTGCAGCTATATTAATTACATAGTTGTATCACGAATGGGTCGGCTCGACCAGGGAGGGACCACGCTCTCACAGAATACCAGCGTCAAATAGCAGCTTGGTGTTGCTGTGTTTCGTATGGTGAGCGTAGAGAACCGGGTTTTTACTGGAAAAGAGGCATTCCATCTTCATCTTCCAGGCTGACAACGCGTCTTCATTTTTATTCGCAAACGAGGATAGATGTAGATATCTATGGGCCACAGCAACAAAATATTAAGACTATATTAAGACTCAATATTAAGACTATGCTGAGTTGAGTATCTTTTTAGTTTCCAATTACCAAATTTAATATATGTTAATGTTGTAAATAAATTCTTATATTATGTAACTAAATAAACTCATTTTCTTTTTGTCTATAGAGAAATTAATATACACGTCTCTATTCACAAGTTACAATGTTAAAAAAAAACTAAATCCAACTACCTAACAAGATGTCAATGGGCCACAGCATCCACTTACCATCAGGTAGACTGTGTGCCCATTTGTCGCCATTATTCCATAAAGGAATTTTGGGAAATAAAACCAGTAGAAGACGAAGTCCACCAACATGTCCGATGTCATTGAGGCAGCGCGACGGACATTTTCTAGCCCTAAAATCCACTCAATTATTAGGGAACCACTTACCACTTGAGCCAAGGTGTGGGCTAAATATAGGCTGTAACTTTTTTATATAAGATGGGGCAAATGAGCATACTACTCATCTGATGGTAAGTGACTACCGCCGCCAATGAACTGCAGCACCAGGGGAATTGCAGATGCGTCATCGGACTTTTAAAAAAGAGCTCTTTTCTCGAAGGTTCCAAAGTCGTATCTTATTAAACATAGGCCTTTCCCAAGGAATACAGCATAACACGATCCTTAGCCATCTGCATCCATCGATATTTTAAAAGAGTTTTAATTATAACTTTAATTTTGGTATTTTAAAAGGAACCTTCATTGAGTTAGAAAAATATATAGAAACCTGCGTCGAGCGTGTTGTGATCTTTGTTCAAGCCCCTCGGGAATTTCATCACCATTTTCATCCAACTGTGGATCGTCCTATAATAAACATAATATATTATTATTACTACACAAATTTATACAAAACATAATAATAGTTAAACTTTTTTAGTTTTTATGTACAATTTTTATTAAAGTTAGCGACAAGAACTAAACATTCTAGGTATTATTAATACATTAAGGTATTAAGGTTCTAGGTATTATTAATGCTTAATTAACTTCCAAAATTGATAATCACTTAGAAAAATTATAGAATAAGATATAAGTAAAGTCGAATAAAATCAGTAAATTTTCTCAATAAGTACTACTGATGTTGACATTGCACTTATCAAAATTGTGCGTTAGATGATAAGTTTGCGTTCTTCTGACCTATCGATGGCGTACAATTGCGCTAATAATAATACTATAGTAAATCAATTAATGTATTACAAAAAAAAATAAGTTTATTAAATTTCTCCCACGCGTTATAATAACGATGCTTTTGCCTTCTATAGTAAAACATTTAAAGTATGGACTGTAATTTAAACTATTAATTTCTACACATAGTACGAGTCTGACACTAAAATTTCAATGTCGATGTTTAATCAAGCCAAAAAAAAATATGAAATTTAAATTATCATACGTAATTTACAGCATACAGCATATGTATATATAATTTACAGCATAAGATCTTATAAGCTCGAAATTACTAATAAACCACTTTTGTAATAAGTCTGTTTATGTTTATAATTAAAGATAAATACTATCTCTAACAATAACACCATGCCTTAAAAAATCAGAACCAGTAAAACATGTAAACATGAAGATTTAACGCTTACAAAACTTTACTTATGATCTGTAATATATTTAAAAAAAAAAACAATGAACTGACGTAACGCTCATGCATAAGAATCGGATAGTTTTACTCTTAACCAAGGTAAGCGTGGACATTGTCAGTCGCTCTATCTTCCGCCGTAGAAACGGAACACTGAATCAGAACACTAGAAATGATACATCGAAATATACGTTACCTCTTCCTGATGCGCGCCATTGGCGTTCTCATGGTCCACTGATTCAGATTGCGCGTGTCCGCTAGATGGCGCGCCAAAATTCTCCTATGGTTTCATATCAATATAAAGCTATGTCATAACAGTACTACTATCGATTTGCAGATATTTTCCGTGTTGATAAAGTATTAAGTATACATAAATAAAAATAAAAATAATAGATATATTTATTTTCGTTAGAAAATATTTTCGCACTAACAACCTATTATGTAGGGGCTGTCATGGAGGATGACACTGAGAATCAGTAAGCATCGGGTTTGGATTTTAAGTTTTTTTGAAGTGAAAAGTTCTATGGGATTGCTGTGATTTGAAAACAATAAGATAGAATCATTCATCACCGTCTATACCACTAAAATGGTTTATTTCAACTTTAATTTCTGATTTACCACATCATGCGCGGCGGTCAAGAACACATCGTGAGGAAACCCACAAGTCTAAGGAATGAAATACATATTTATTTTACTTTTTTGTGTAACATGTATTATTACAGGCGCATCTGCCACTGAAATAACATCATTATTTTATTACGTTTTCAATAACCATTCCTTTTTATATATTGACGATAATACAGTTCGTCGATTTCAACTGCGCCAGCAATTTTAAGTTAAAGATACGTGGTAGAGCCACGTTGTATCAATAATAAGATTGTGGCACGTATAGGTCGACTCGACCAGTCAAGGACCACGCTCTCACAAAATACCAGCGTCAAATAACTATCACTTAAGCTACCAACATACAATTTTTATTAAATTGAAGGTGATCTGGGACTTAAAGCAAACTTGTAAAAACTGTTCATTTTGTATCGACTTACAAGTTTTTAAAAATCACACTGCATGGTACATACTTATATTGCTAGTGAGATTTATAAACAATATTTTATACCTGTATTATGATACTTATCGACATATTAAGAAATATCTGCAAATCGTCATAGAAAACTGCGATATAAATTACAATATAGGATCGAAAACATGCATACATATAGGCTAGACTTCATAAGCGTGTAGTCATGCATATATATTTATTTAGAACTAAATACCACACGCAATACCAATTATATTTGACAAATGTCAACTATATTTGACACGAGTGTCTGAAAACACATCATCATCATAATTACAGACCTTCACAAGTTCACTTCTGACCATTGGCTCCCGAAAGACACTAAACACGATCTAGTATACACTTACTAATATATAAATTGCATAACCCAAGTTTTTATTCTCTTATTTTTGTAACTTCAGTCAAAAATACTTTTCATCCCTTCTTTAGTTTTCTCTGTTACCGTTTTTACGCCAATTTTGCTCGCATGCCACGCGAATACAAAGCTGTGACGACTAATTGCAAATTATTTTTACTTTAGTGCCTCTTGTCCAATAGTAGACTGTTTGCAGGCTAATGGAAAAGCATTATTAAAACAATAGATAGCTGAAAATATTTTAAAATACAATCAAATGATTCTCCTTATTTCACAAAATCGTAAAGGCTAAAGTTATTGTGACTTATTGTACTAAACAAATCTCATACCAACATTGCCATTCTGCCAAAAAAAATCAATAACATATAAAGCCGAAATTACACACTATTGTTACTAATACATTAATCTTACAAATTTTCTGGTAGAAAAATGCTTGAACAAATCGTCATCGCAGTATCACGACTATGTAAAGGTTTAGACAACATAAAGAGATCGACTGACAGAACACTGAATGAAGAAACGTAAAAAAATGTTCTTATACCACTTCCTCGATGTGAGCGCGGAGTTGGGCGATTGATGTCCTGATGTCCGCGATCAGACGTCGGATGAACTCCAGGCGGCTAGTAGTCGGTGACAGATTCATAGACTGCTGCTCATCGCCCAATATTCGAGATGGGGGGGTGAGTGCCTATGATATAGTACATGTTACAAAGGATAATATCTGTTACAGGGTGTTATCGCCCTAATAAGCAATGATATTTAATATTTTAATATTACCATATTTAATTTGGTTTCAAAAATTGTTACATCAACCTAGAACAGGGGTGGCTTTATGTATCAACGTTTCATTTTTCTAAATAAATGTTTTATGAGGTCATAGACGTGCCGTTAAATAATTTTAACTTCGTGATTAATGGGAAAATAATACTAGTACTTAATACTATCTACTCAAAACTCTTTATTTACTACAAAAATAAAAAAAAGTTTTGAGTTGGGACATTTATTGTTATACATTGCAAAATACATTTTTCACACAGAATGTAACGAATTATATTATAGTCCCTGTCAATACTTGTCCCGTGCTGAATTCTATGGACTGCGAGCTGTCGTCGTATGTCATGTGATAAATTGCAAGAGGACAATCTTCGAGACTTGGTGCAATTCTTTGTAGACCGCGAAAATACTGGTTCCGTTATCTACACGACATCTGCTAACAGAAGTCATATTTATCTCATTTCGTAGTCTTTGAAATCCATAGTTGAATATTGAGATCTTTCCGTACTTATCACACTATAAAGATTTTTTTTTTATAGAACAGAGTGACAAACGCATATAGTCCACCTGATGGTAAGTGATTGCTGTGGCCCATTGATATCTACATTTATCCTTGATTTCGAATCAAAATGCAGACGCGTTGTCACCCGTGAGGACTAAGATGGAAGGCCTCGTTTCCAGTAAAAAGGGTCTCCGGTTTTCTACACTCACCATACGAAACACAGCAGCATTAAGCTGCTATTTGACCAATTCTTGCTACAACTATACCACTAATATAACTGCAGCATGGCTCTACCACGTAAAATAAGATTTGCTTTGGGCACAACCAATGTTCTCTTACTGGTAATGCAGTCCTTATCCACTACTAGCCTACACGTTTGTGTTAGGCTAGTCTTACCATTTTTTTTATATCAAAGCGCCTAAGGAACTAATAGTTCTCTTTAGTGGCTTATGCATACAAATCCATGGACACCTGCATCATTCTAATTAAAAAATATAAAATGAGAAATGCTTCACATTCTATAATCACACTGGTTCTCCATACTGTCTTGATACAATAGTAGAGCATTTCTGCCACTATTTTTATAAGTATAATGTGCTGCTACTTATGGCATTGTTGGTAATACGGTGATTGGTACCCGAACGGACAAAAAACGAGTCTTACCCCACTTGTGCCCGGTTTCTACATTAGGAAAACATTTTGTTTCCGCTTACGACCCCTTCGTGGTTAGCATAAAACCCTGCTCAAGATTACCCAAGATACCGGTCTAGCGGTTGACGAACTGCTTGAAGTTGTTATCTTTCAAGTCTTATAAAAGAGCAAAATGAATAATTTCAATAAAAAATATTTTCATATGAACTTTGTATGTAAGAAAACTGATTATAGCGTAGACCGAAATGTTTTGTGCATGTCCCATGAGCAAATCTTTACCACTCTTCGTTAAAGTTAATTAGCGGCTTTATGGAGGAACCACGGTCGCACCACGGTCCACCATTGGAATAAAAACAATGGTTGGAAATTCTTATAATCTGTTAATGGATAAATGTGATAATTATAGATGTTTTTGTAAGGTTTTGAAATATATAATAAAATAGAGCAACAAACTATTGTTTGGTTATATTACCAAAATAATATTTAAGCCAAATTCTTCTAAACTTTAATGCGTTGCATTTACTATTCACAACTACTCATTAATTTTTTGAAATCGATTAGAAGTAGAGTAGTAATCGACTTATCAGTCCAAAAACGACTAAATTATTCCTATTTGTGATCGCCTTTATACTTGTAACCATCAAGAAAAATCAATCGAAATATGCCCATGCCAGTGCAAATTATGGAGGGTGTTATTGTTGAATCGACACCCAAGGAGATTAGAGATATTTGTGACACATGATATGCTATATTTGAAAAGCCAGCTGTGTTACATTGGGATATTTCTAACAATTTGCAACATAATATTTATTTTATTTTAAACGTTGCAGTTTATTCTCTGTTTACCCACCATTAGTCTTCTGATTTGCTGTTGGGTTCCGTTAGAATGTTCGTTGCCGGTGGTAGCGGTAGTAGTAGACGAAGTCGCGTTTCGCCTGGACTCTACTAGGCCCGGTGGGGGGCGTTGCACCAAATGAACCACCTTCCCCTTGACGTCTAAAAGCACACATATGAACATTATAACTACAAATAATTACGGTATTATTATAATTGAACCACACCATTCCAAATTATACTACCAATTTTGAAAAGATTGTAGTAGTTTGCAAATATGTGTAAATATGTGAGTGATAGCTGTGTAATGGCGGCGTAAGATAACCCATTACCCGTCCCATGGTTGTCGTAAGAGGCAACGGATGGGAACTGAAACAGGAGATAGGTAGCAGTACTTTCCTGATAACAACTCGAAGTTACAATATGATAATAGCTGAGGCTACCGACTGGCCTTCCAGACATAGCAACTAAGGCAAATATTCAACCTGAGAAGCAACCTAAACTAAATCTAATCCTGTTGACTACGTTCAGCAGCGAACTTTTGAAACGTTGTAACTGTAACTTCGAAGTAAATAAATTTTATTTCATTTTATTTAAAATTGTATACATTCAGTCAAAAAAGTATCGGGAATGGATAATTTTTAAAAATTTGGGCCATTCGCCATAGTCGCCACGCTTGGCCAGCGGGTTGGTAACCGTAGTTTATTTTTTATTTTAGTCTTTATTAGGAAAATGCCGCTGCCCATCTTCTGATTTGTTTAACAAAGTACAAAGATTTCCCTTCACGTTTTAATATACTGGATGACCTTTTTACTGTCTAGAAAAAATAGGGTGTAACTAGTGAACGGAGTAGAAGCCTACGGCACTGAAATTTCACAAATAATAAAAACAAAAATTTTAAATTAAATAAATAAATAAATGTATCGGGAATAATAAATGATCGCGTCTTATTTCTGTAGACGCCTTTCTTATAGATTAACATAAAAAGGTGACAAGGCTTTTCTTTTATACATTTTATATTATAAAAATAAGGATAAAATAGGTAATAATAGGTTCTCAATAAATATTCCTCGAAACCAGTTAACTAGAGCATACAGCCAGTGCGGGTTTGATGACATATGGAACTGAGACGTGCTTTTTCACTTATGAGGAAGCTTAAGGTCAGTCAGCGAGCTATGGAAAGGGCAAAGATTAACTCGAAGTTTCCCCGCGTGATAAGACTATGTATGAAGATAGCAGTTAGCATTAGAACCAGGACAAAGATTGAATGCCTGATGCCATAAAGGTCAAAAGAAAATCAGCGATCAAATAAAGCGTTTAATCAGGTAGTACAGTAGCTCTACTAAATCACCTAAATGCCTACAGTGACTAGTCTCCCCTTTCGCGAGAGGGAGATTCCCAGCTCAGAGTACTTACCATATTCAGCCAACTTCTTCTCATCTTGGAGTACTCGTCCGCAAAATATTAAGCGTTGTAACTCTATGTCTATACCCATCCGCTCTCTCACTTTCTCCTTAAGTTGATGTACAGTGGTCTGAAAAGGATACAGTAAGCATCACGTAAGTTCCAATAACAAGTGTACTAAACTTAAAGTGGGTTGATGTTCATTCAAAATATACTTTAATTATTCCTCACACAGGATTACACAAACTGGGGTCTGCATTCTTAAGAATAACGAAATTTAGTCCGTCTTAAGTTTAGGCGTAGAGAAGCCATCGCGTACGGTCTTTATTCTTAATAAAAGTTACCACAAAACTAAGATTTTTCCCTGCATCGTGGAGGCAGTTTACATACGTAAATTGCACCAGGACATACATTTCCGGACGATTATTTGTAAGTCATACAAATGCTATGCGTCTTAATTCACTGCCAAGCCACTGCGTCACGGAGCCTTCAATCGAGGCGTAAAACCTTATTCTTTTTATCAAAGTAGGTAAAATTTACTTTGCCTACATCCGGTCCGCTAAGATTAGCGGTCAGCCACCGCAGTCTACTTCACCTGAGGATGCCTCGTGTAGAGGCGAAACACATGTTATTATTAACGGTGTGCCTTTCTTCACGTAGTGGTGAGTTGTGGTTGAGAGTAGTGGCACTGAGATTAGTGGTGACGGGGATAGTGCACGCAATTGAGGGAGGGCGGGAGGTACTCTTTAAACTAGGTAAGACACATCGTTTTATTTCATTGAGCGAATGTAGACAAAAGTAATTTTTACCAACTTTAATAGGTATACGTGTATAATAGATTCCCGAAAAATAACGCCTGATTCTACGATCTTACTTTTTTTTACTTATCATAAGCCAGTGCGTGACTACAATCCAACCTGGTGGTAAACGGTGATGAAGTCCTAGATTATCAATCACATTATCTTAGCGTAACAAAAGCCTATACAACTTTTTTATATTTTAAATCATTTTAAAAAGTATTCATAAACTCTTCTGTATAGACTGCATTATTACACACACACACAAACAGGCGATAATAAATCTTAGTTATTTCAAATTTAAAAAACATTTTAGGGCTTAAAGTATAATTATTTTAAAATCGAATGAATCTTCATCATGGTATACCTAACATTATAAGTAAATTGATTATTTCTATGAATTTCGAACCAATGTGAGTCATATCTTTATATATAATCCTTAGCGGTGATTGTGTAACTTTTGAACAACTTGACCGAATGAGGTGATATCCATAAATATTTGTTATGTTGGGACGTTGGTGCATAACTATGTATCCGATGGATGACGGTGTAGTCTAGTAAGTAAAAATTCTATACATTACTCATATCTACAATTGTTGCTTTAGTGCCATGAAAAAGCACAAATCTGTGCCCCATGCACTACAATCTATCCATAACCGCCTTTAAAAGTTCACTACACACACAGGGATTTCGCCATAGTTGTCACGTTTCGTAGTCGGGTTGACAAGCGCGGTTGTTTCTTCCTCATCTCCTGTTTCAGTTTCTCTCTGGCGCCTCTTAAAATACCCACAGGACGATGTGAGTCAACTAGAACTAGAAGAGTAAGGTACTTTACTCTTCTAGTTCTAATTGACCAGATGTTACTGTTACTATATAAAGTACTCGGCGTATCAATAGTTTCGTATGGATTAAGCAGTTATGGACGCACATATACAATCCACCTTGAAAATACATAATATATGAGCTACAATTGCGCTACAATTAAACCGTGGTAGCTCAGATGAGCCGTGGTAGCTCAGATGGTTAGCGCTCGCTGTAAATTTCACAGTACGCGAGCAAACCGGGTTCGATCCCCGCCGCCACCAATGAAATTGTTAATTGCAATTTATGTGCCGATTTACCACGTGCTTGGCGGTGAAGGGAAACATCGTGAGGAAACGCGCATGTTAAAAAATAAGAAAAAAAATATTTCGAAGACATATGAAGTTTGCCAACACGCATTGTGGTAACGCGGCGGACAATTCCTTGCCTCTCTCAGAAATGAGCGGAGGCCTGTGCCCAGCAGTAGGACGTATATATGATGTAACTTTACTTTTACTTTTTACAATTGCGCATCCTTAAATGTATCACCCCTGTCAAAATCAAAGATAAATATAAAAAAAAATCCTTATAGTCTGTTTCATCATTGCAAAATAATACCAGTACACGACAAAGTGAAATACCAACTACTGCTTGAAAACTATAGCAAGGAAGAATAAAAATTAGCCGTATCTATACAAAGCTTACTCGACAAGCCCTTAATCCATATATGACTATACCAAAATATAAAAATATGAGTGGAAAATTTAGGTTACAATATCAAGTTCCCGCTCTTTTGAACCAAATTCCAAAACCAATAAAAAATATGAAATATAAGCTTAAACAATATTTTATAGACATATTGTTAACGACACCTACTAACAATTTATACTAAAAATAAAACTATACCTACTAACACACAACATACACTAATACAAATCTACTAATAAATATATACATAGATACACACAATCGTAACATTATTATCTCACTTGATAATTTTATTTATCATACTCAATAACTATGCTTTGCTTTGTTATACATCTTGTAAAAAAAATTGCTATTTGTCACACCAAGTAGTCATGTACGTCATTAAATAAGTTGTCGCCACGCGAACCGATTAAATAGATGGTCGAAGTTACGAATCGACGGTACATGGAAAAACTTTTGTAAGTTTATTTGTACTGTCGGATGTTATTTAATAACTATATTTTGTAAAAATAAATAAATATAAATAAAATAAAAATAGAATAACGTCTGGCGATAAAGTTAATAGCAAAATATAATGACCCCCCCCCCCCACAAGTGCTTCTTCACATAAATTATAGTTATTCCCATTCATAGGTTATCCGCTTTTCGAGATAGCTTAAAATATAACGCGACGAAATGATGAAATAATCTGCCACATCTTATTCGAAACCTTCATACAATTTCAAATTAAATAAAAATCTTATCTTTTCAATGTCCATAAGTAAAATTAACTGTATTATAGTGGGACAAGCCATCGGAACGCACTTAAAACCGATAGTCCTGCACTTGAACATCTCTGATCAGTCCGAATTGGCATCCCATAGGACTATGGAGTATTTAACTAAAGCTAGCCAACTAAAGCTGTTCTGAACAGCATTAGTTGGCTAACTTTAGTTAGCTTAGCTTTAGAATAGAGATGCCGCGAAAACTCGCTATTATTCGGTATTCGGCATTACTCGGCATTTTTGTTGCTCGTCGAATAGTTGCCTAAATAAAATAAACTTATTTTAAACGCACAGAAAAACTATAGACAGACAAAATAATTTCTTGTATTTATCTTTTAAACAAAAGACACTTAGTATCAATATATAATCGTCATTAAAAATATAATAGTTAGCAAAAATCAGTCATGTTGAAGTTAATAAGCCTTTTTAATTAATATTCAATGTTTAAAAGAGGTAGATTGTGGTGCAGAAAAACTAATTTTTCTACACGACTGGGATCGAGTCAGTTGCGCTTTTTTCGTAAACTAAACCTGCTGCAGAAAATAGCATTTCTGAATAAACGGAGCTTGCTGTGTGTTTACTATAGTTTGTGTGACTTACTATAGTTTAGCAAGCTTACTTAAAATTAGGAATCGATTCTTATTGGTACTCAAAGATCACCATACATATGGGTTTGTACTTCTGTCAGCCTTTGCTAACCTGATGTAGTTGGCAATTTCATCAGCAATGGTATTATTGAGTTGCTCTTCATTAGGCTGCTCTGTTCTCGTAGATTTAGATTCTACGAAACATACCCAAAATAGTTCATGAGTTTCTGAAACGACATCCCCTTTTCATTGTCTAAACGAGATCTTTTGGACGCTATTTCTTACACATAATGAAGTTATTCCCCGTAAAATATGTTACGTACAACAAAAGGGTTGCCATGATAATAGTCGTAATCTTAGATTTTTTTAAGATTACAGTAACATATAAATAATTGGTAATTTCAAGAGACTACCAGTGTCTATAATCATACCATTTATTTAATTACAAATAAATTATTTTATATATTCCTTTTTATGTCGAATAATAACAACGAGTATTCGACTATTCGCCATGAAGGAATGGCGGGTAATCGGTATTCGACTATTCGCCATAACAACTATCCGCGGCATCTCTTTAGAGATTAGAGACTAGTCGCCGTAACGTCGTTTGTAGTTTGTTTTGTATGAAGCTTGCAAGTATTCGCAGCTTATTGTAGCTGTGTCAATATGTTTTCTTTTTATACATTATTTGTGAGTGAAATTTGTTTGCCAGTGGTCATAATAACGGAGGCGCAACTGCAGCCGTTTTAATTTTTTTTTTTTAAATAGACATAGCAACATGGCAGTATGAAAGTAAATTGTATTGTACAACCCAAATATTTGCAACAGTACCATTATCCAAGGAGAAAGCAGAAGTTTGTTTGGACTAAACGCCGCGAAATCCTAGTCGTTCAAAAAGGGCTACAGATTTGTACTAATCTAGAAGAAATTCAAGGGCAAAGTACAATAGAATAAAGCATCACGTAATCGTAATTATGGTTACTAAAGGAACGTAGCAATCGATGAATTAGATATACCTAGGTATGTGATCTGAGTACAACGATGAGAGCTCGTTGAAATGTACGGAGTATTGATTATCGCTACATAGCACGAAACTCCTATAACCTTTTAACATCGAGGCAGAGCTTTGCGGAAGAGAGGAATAGAAAGCTACGCTAGATAGTAATATATAGTAATCAAATGCTAGTTTGTTAATTGAGAAGGTTTCAAAAATAAAATATTCAAAATTGTTACAATAGGTGTATAATACTATTTTTACATGGGTAGTTTTAAGGTTCTTATATTTTGTTTACCCGTAAGATATAGAAAAGAATATATGTGAAAATACGTTTTAGATACCATTTTTAGACGATACGTTATAATTTATACAGGTTAATTCTATGGGCATAATTAGATGCACCCATCATAAGTCACATTTAATTTGGATTTGTTTTTTATTCATTTGGTTAAGGTTTTTCTGTGAATACACCCTTTGATTTCAAATCTACTGATCATGGGCAACAAAGTAACAGCTGTAATACGTATCCAATTCAATTTTAGATTGTTAAACTTTCTTTTAGAACCTAATTTTAATCAATAAAAATACGCCGGCGCGTAAACTGCCATTTTGAATTTTAGCCTAGCCTATCCCACTTCCAGCTTAAAAGAAAATAGGTATTTATATGGCCTACAAATAATTGTTCCGGGTCTGGATGTTTGTCCTTGCAATTTACGTTTGTGAATTGCCTCCGCCCACCACGATACAGAAGAAAATACTATTGTTGGGGTAACATTTAAAAAAAACTGCAAAAATTATAGGTAAGTACCTTATTCATAAAATCCACTCATCTAATTATTGTACTCGTGGAAAATAGGATATATTATACATAAATACCGACATATAAACATTACATTTCTTTTAATTTTATAGTATCGTAGGTTGCCAGAAAGCAGTATCAAATGCGATTAACATTTTTTATAGACTAGAGTAAATACATAACAAAAAAACATCAATATTTTAATATGCCTATGCCCAACAAAGCGAACGGTTTCTTCATTTATGTTAGTGAAAACGAGTAAAATTAATGCTGAAGAAATATGGTCATGAGAAAATATGATAAAGGCGACTTAATGATTAGTTGATTAGTCTCTGTTCAGAACTTGTGTGACAAAGGAACAGTGTGGTTTGCAAGATGTTGTGATCAGGATTAAAAAAGGAATGTTTCAGTGGTTTGGACATGACGAAAGAGTGACAAAGCAAATTTATGCTGCAGAAGTACAAAAATTGGCATAGGATGCTCTAGATGGGACAAATCAAAATGACAGTATACGTGTATGCAGAGATATATGGATGTTATAGAAGCGAAAAAGGTTGTGCCAATTTGAAGTAATAACGGTTTTCATACTATTATATTTTTAACAACATTTTTAAACGACATGTGACATACAAGCTTACAGTTATCTGATGATATGTGACTATTCTAACCAAGTTGTCCAAACAACCTTGCAACCAATGGCTGCAATGTTACCTCTAAAAGCGAAAACGGAATGCCCGGAAGGTGTAATTTATATCCTTCATATTGAAACGCAACGAAGGACACACCGCAGCTCCGTAGCAGAAACAGTTAGCAGAATGGTGCATACCCAGAAGAACTCTTAAGCGAAACCGAACCCAACTATCATCATCATTACAGCTTTTCACAAGTCCACTGCTGAACATAGGCCTCCCAAGGAACCAAAAAGAACACCGCCCCCTCATTTCCCCCTGGGGGGACCCAACCGGTTTTTTTACAATGCTTCTACTCGAGAACCTTTTTTCCCATCGGGTGTGGGTTCTTCGAGCTATATGGCCGGCCCAGTGCCACTTCAGCTTACAAATCAGTTGGGCTATGTCGGTCACTCTGGTTCTACTGCGGATATCCTCATTTCTAAGTTTATCACGCAGAGAAACCCAGAGCATAGCCCTCTCCATGCTCGCTAAGCGACCTTGAGCGTCCTCATACGGCCAGCAGTGAAGGACCACGCTTCAGATCCGTAAGTCATCACTAGCAACACGCACTGGTTGTACAATCCAGTTTTCAGGTTTTAAGGTATACCTGACGAGATGTGTCGTAACTTCACGAATGCTGCCCAGCCGAGTTGAATGCGTCGATTGACCTCTCGGTCGAAGTTGGACTTACCTAGTCGGACTATTTGTTCCAGGTAAAAGCACTAGTCAACAACTTCGAGCTATACATAACCCAACTATACATAGTACAAATTATTAAAAAAAACTCAGTTTAGGAATATTACTATCCTCTAATTTAATGTTATTATCATGAACCAACTGTCTTACTAGGGATGCCCGATTTTTGTTTTGAATCGATCTTCCGGATCGTAACCTCGTGAATCGATTCACGATTTAATCATATTGCATTGAATCGATCTTGTTCGATCTCGGAAAATCGTATCGTAATTTTATAAAAATAACCTGAAAGACCTGGTGTGTAGTTGACTGTATTATTTCAAGTAAACCAAACCACCATACCGGCTATCACTTAATTATAATATTATACTCATAGAATACTATAATACAAAATGTATAATAGTATTCTATGATTATACTAGCTGCATCCCGCGGTTTTTTACTCGCGCTGTATTATTTTGTATACAAATTATTATATTTCCCAATTTTTTCTAAAATATATGTAGCGCAAGTTACCTACTACCTGTAACATTGTCTCTCTGCCTCTGAAAGTCAAGTCAACATCAGCCCAGCCGTTTCTGAGATTAACCGGAACGAAGACACAAACAGACGGACAGACAGAAATCCAAGAAAACAAAAATTTTCAAAATTTACTTATTGTTATTAGTACCGTATATACTTTGATATGTATTTAGAAAAGGCTGTTATTTTGACATTACAAACAGACACCTCAATTCATTAATATAATATATAAATAATTATTTATTTGTATAGAAGAAAGACACTTATTGATTTAGTAGAACTTTCTTCAATTTTGCTTAGCTCAGAATAAGTGCCTATGTGATGACGTCTGAGATGATTTTTAAAATTGGTAGTATTTCCACTTATTTTAACCATCTGTTTACACATTTTACGTTGTCAACCCATGTCACATTTAATAAAAAAAGTTGAAAAAGAAATTGAAACTTTCATTTGGTTGGCAGGGCCTTATTAAAAAGTATTTTAAAATAAAAGTTTAAACTTACAGTACAGCTCAACTTTTCGTATCGCAATAATACAAAAAAAGAAAGATCACAGAACACTAAAATAGGTACCTGATAATAAAATAAACAAAATATTGTCATACCTAACTTCATATTTCATACATTACCGCTTTTGATGTAACTCGAAGCTACTTTCATTCAATGTGTAGGTAGGTAGTCTTACTTTGTTTTAGTTATTCTGTCCCCTCCCGGACAATACGAGGTTATGCAAAGATCGGTTCCTACGATAGTACGTTACGGTTCGGTTGATATTTAGGTTTTAGTGGATAAGATTTTTTCATACGATCTAATAGGCATACGATTCGATCTGGGTGAAGATCACATTCCCTTGAATCGATTCAAAAATCGGTAGATCATATGGCCGTGAATCGATCTTCCAGAAAATCGATTCAGATCGGTCATCCCTGTGTCTTATACTCAACTTAATTATGAATACATAATAAATAAATCCTAACTCAGAAATATTAGTATCATTTAATTTGATGTTATTATCATTGATTATCTATTACTTAGGTATGAATTTTCTATATACATGTCTCTTTCCATGGTCATTTACCGATTTAGCAAAAAGAGAGCAACTTTAGGAATTTCTTAAATTGACTACTTAAATTGATTACTTATTGAGTAAAGCCGTGAATGTCTTATTACACCTAGATCGCAAAGAAAAGTAATTAAAGTGTTCATTATGCATTATTTTGCTTATATTTAGTTCTCAAATCTGCTTTAAAATATTTGCTAATGGAGTCCAGTGTTCGCACAGCAATCTTTAACAAGTATTTTTAAGCTAAGCATAGCTTTTTAAGGACATACAAGTTTATGAAAGAAAATTAATTTGAAAGATTGCTTGAGTGCAGAAACATTTTTATTGACATTGTATACTAAACATGAAAGCATTCGCTTGGCAGCATGGGGTGAAAACTAAGCTCATATTTTACATGGGGTAGAGCCACGCTGTAGCTATTATATAGTTGTAGCACAAATGGATTGTCTCGACCAGGATAGGACCACGTTCAGACAGAATACCATCGTAAAATGTATCCCAGGTTAATGCTGCTGTGTAGTGTATAGCGAGTGTAAAGAAGACTGGAGACCCTTTTCACTGGAAAATGAAGCATTCCATCATAGTTCTCAGGGGTGTCGATGCATCTGCATTTTGATTCCCTATCGATGATAAATGTAGATGTCTATGAACTACAGCAACCAATCAGGTGGACTGTGTGCTCGTTTGTCACCCTTATTCTATAAAAAAAATCAACTATTGCCATAACAGTCGATATAGCAACATTCTTATTTGCCTTTCAAGCCCACAGGGGGATTTAATAATGGGCAAATGGGCTGGTGGCACATTGCTAGCAGTAAGAAAAAAGCTCAAACACTCAAGAGTCAGTTTCCCTGGATCTGATTTTTGTGATTGAATCCAAAAAAGACTACTATGTAACCGCCATACACATCGATTAAAGAACAATAAATGAATCAAAGAAGTTTACAAGTTCTGATTTTAATTTATGTCAGTAATCAATAAATATCCCAAGTATCAATTAGAGAAAAACTATATTTAACAGTACACTTGAAATTGTTAATGTTTAAAATATTGCATCTAGAGTTCTAACAAGCAACAAGTGAAATGGATCAATAAAAGAATAACTTATTACCTCCCTACAGAGGAATGAATTTATTGAAAGCCATCATATTGACAACACTGTAGAAATGCTATTTCTTATCACCAATTACATGATTTGGGGTGAAATATTATTATATTGTTATATTATATGATTGATTTTTGCAATTAGTTGGGTCCAAAAGCTTTTGTTGTAATGTTACCAAGGAGCATTAATAAATTGAAGCGAAAAACAGGACCTATTATAATAATTTCTTATATTTACATGATTACTCAGGATTGAATAAAACTAATTTTATCGCATTGAATTTAACTCATTTTTAATTCTCGATGTTTCAGGTGCTTTACAACACCCATGGTGACATCATAAATTATGTGAATATCACTTAAAATACTTAGGTTACATAAAATCAAATCTAATGCATGAAATTCAGTATGCAACTGGTTACAACACTTTATCTAAATCTATGATAAAGGATCATTTGCTCAGGAGAAATTTTTGTGATTTCAGTTTGAGCCGTTCAACGATTGTTGGGGCCCTTTGAGCTTGGAATCCCTGTAGCACTGCCCCACCTACGCCTACAGTACCTATGTCACTGGAGTTATTATATTCTTGTGATTATTACATAATGTCCTCCAGACCGAATTTCGATCACGGCGGCCAGCCACAACGGAGGCTAGCCATCAGCGCATGACATGATTATAGTGCCCAAGTGTATGTGCAAGCACAGGTGCACTCACTCTCCCTCACTCTCATAATCCGATGGGACGGTAAACCGACACGACCAGAGAGAGATCAGACGCAGGACCAACGGCTTTACGTACTTTCCGAGGCACGGGGGTGAAACACCGCCAACTTTCTGACTCCGGGCAGCTACTGAGAAGGAAAAACTCAATAACTGATTTTTGGCCCGACCCGGGATTCGAACCCAGGACCTTATGATCAGCAGTCTTACTACTACAACCACTAGACCAAAGAGGCAGATTATTACATACATATATATTGTACCATACACTGGTAGTGTCCACAATACTATACATACTCTAATAAACGTATAGACTATAAAAGGTAGTGGTACCATAAGAGTAACCAATAACTACACTTCATCTAATCCCATGGGTGTCATGCCTATGGGCTATTAGGTACAAGGGTCCTACGTGAGAACCTTTCAACTCTTCTATATAGTTTGTTTTTTGAGCTTCTATCACCTCAGCCATGAGCCACTATAGCTTAATAATCCTTATGATGTGTGGTAATTGAAAAAAAATTTACTGATTAATATTGCCATATAAAAGAGTAGAGATATCAAAAGCAAGGTGATTAAGGCACAATGAAAGACTGCTGAAAGAAGGGCAAAAAGGAGAAAATGACACTTTATATTGCCAAGGCTGTGGATATTTTGCTTACAGAAATTATCATCACTATACAAATCAGTAAACAATGACAAATATTGATACATAAATATCCATAAAATATAATTAATTATAGATAGCACAGCTGTATAGTAAATGTACAAAATAAATAAAAGCAACAAATCTTTGTTTAATTTTGTATTATTCAAAGTAAATTGCATTATAATTTCAATGTCACAATTATAAACTTAAATGTTATTAATACTTATTGACCATGTTCTTAAATTTAAAGTTACAGCCTATAAGCATCTCACTCCTGGGCACAGGTCTCCTCTTAATTTTTGGGAGGGTTTTAGGACAAAAGTGTATGCCACGCTGCCCCAATGCGTGTTAGCAAATTTCACACACCCTCGAAATATTTTTTTTTATTTCTCAGACTGGCAGGTTTCCTCACTATGTTTACCTTCACCACTGTAAATTTCACAGTATGGGAACAACCCAGGTACAATCCCCGTTGGCACCAATGAAATTGTTAATTGCAGTTTTAAGTGCTGATTTACCATAGGTGTCATTATAAGCCACAGAGGGAGACAAACCAGGTGATGAGCAACAGCGTCTTACTAAGAAAAACCAAAAAAGACAAAACTGCAGTTGCCAACCCACCCGTCAAGCATACAAAGTATGGCAAACATCCCCCTAATGATGCAATCTAAGGGAAATCAATGTTCAGCAGTGGATTTTTGATAGACTATAACTGCAACAGTAATAGTTATACCAGAGCATTACATGGAGAATTGAGAATGTAAATATGATAGAAGGATACAAAATAATTTAATTAATGCTCTGACTCATTTTGCCTGCCAGCACGGCTCTGTGGTATATATAATAGTTGTAGAATTAAATGTTAGTCATGCACATAAAACGTGACTGTAGGAATAGAGCTGCTATATGCTTAAATACTCAGTAGTGAAATTGTGGATAACAGCCAGTTTAATCAGGCTCAGTTGCATAACAGGAAATATACATAAAAATCATGAACATATAAACCTTGGCAGTATGTTATCTATAAACTATGTGAGTGCACCATTTAGGGATGTGCCACTCACTCATGAGTTACCTCGTTTGAGGTCCTCATGAGAGCAAATTGAAAAAGTTACTCTAATTTTTATTTTATATTTACTTTAATTTTTACGTGTGGTAGAGCCATGCTGCAGTTACATTAGTAGTATAGTTGTAGCACGAATGGGTCGGCTAGAAATTGAAGCATTCCATCTTTGTCCTCACGGGTGAAAACGCATCTGCATTTTGATTTGTAATCAACGATACATGTAGGTGTCTATGGGCCACAGTAACCACTTACCATCAGGTGGATGGTGTGCTCGTTTGTTACCCTATCCTATAAAAAAGAAATTCAAATTTGAATCACCTCACTTATTCATTCACTACCACACATAAAATGACAGTATGAATTGTGTTATAAGTAAGTGAGTGAATGACTCTATGAGTAAGGTGTTGATACTGAGAAAAAGATAGATAAACAACAAAAATAAACTGAAGTAACGATATATCTTGCTTTTTAAAAAGCTTCTGGAAGTAGGGGACTTGCCTTGCAAGGTGCTTATGTTGACAAGTGATTTTCCACATCCAATGAGGGGTGCCTCGTGAATACCTCACAAGGTAAAATGAGGAACTCCCTCATCTTCAAATAAAATAGAAGAGTTACCCATGATTATACCAATTGGTGATATTACGAGTTGTCTCTCGCTACTCACAGTAACACTGTCACTAGACTATAATTTGTAATATTGTATTTTGCCTCAATTCATCTTAGTAATTAATTAGGCAGATAATCTTATAAAATATTAAAAACAAATGGGTGGAATAAAAATAAATCAAAATATCCATTGCTTTAGCTGAATTGGTTTGTAGTTAGTGGGTAGTTGTATTTCATTCAAAATTTTAGGCTCTTAATCGCAAAAACAAAGCAAAACTTTTTTACGTGGTCTAGTAATGTTGCAGCTATATAAGTAGTATAGTTGTAACACAAATAGGTCGGCTTGACCGGGGTAGGACCACACTCTCACAGAATACCAGCTAAAAGCTGCTGTGTTTTGTATGGTGACTGTAGAGAACCGGAGATCCGTTTTACTGGAAAATAAGCATTCCATCTTAGTCCTCTCGGGTGACAATGCATCTGCATTTTGATTCATAATCGAGGATAGATGTAAGTGTCTATGGGACACAGCATCCACTTACCATCAGGTGGACTGTGTGCTTGTTTGTCACCCTATCCTATAAAAAAAGCTCCCACAAAATCTAAATTATCATTTTAGACATTATGATTTAAAAATCTAAACATGCACAAGTCTTCTTCTGGTAATAACTTTAATTATTCACATTCTTAGACAATATTTCTAAATTTGACATACTACCTACATACCAAAAATATTTGCAAAATCATTGTGCACTACATACCTGCTTCAACAGACATCACTCAAAGGCCTCCATTCATCTTAATAATTTATTAGGCAGGTCATCTTATAAAATATTAAAAACAAACAGTTGGAATAAAAATAAATCAACATATCCATTGCTTTAGCTGAACTTGTTTGTAGTTAGTGGGTAGTTGTATTTTACTCAAATTTGTAGGCTCTTAATTGTAACAATAAAGCAAAGCTCCCACAAAATCTAAATTATCATTCTAGGCATTATGATTTAAACATACACAAGTCTTCTTCTGGTAATGACTTTAATTATTCACATTCTTAGATAATTATACTAAATTTGACATACTACCTACATACAAAAAATATTTGCGAAATAATTTTGCACTACATATTGGCTTCAACGGAAATCACTCAAAGGCCTCCATTCATCTTAATAATTTATTAGGCAGGTCATCTTATAAAATATTAAAAACAAACAGTTGGAATAAAAGTAAATCAACATATCCATTGCTTTAGCTGAACTTGTTTGTAGTTAGTGGGTAGTTGTATTTTACTCAAATTTGTAGGCTCTTAATTGTAACAATAAAGCAAAGCTCCCACAAAATCTAAATTATCATTCTAAGCATCATGATTTAAAAATCTAAACATGCACAAGTCTTCTTCTGGTAATAACTTTAATTATTCACATTCTTAGACAACATAACTAAATTTGACATACTACCTACATACCAAAAAAAAATTGCAAAATCATCTTGGACGACATTTTGGCTTCAACGGATATCACGCAAAAAAATAGAAATTGATGAATTTAAACGCAGTATTAGCTGGAAAACACTTTAATTACAATCTACGATCACAGGGCTTCAAGACATATGCTCTATGGCACTTCTACAAAGCACATAACCAAAAGTCAAAAGGCGTAATTTATTTATAAAATCAGAAAATAAAACATAATAACTTACCTCATCATCCACTGAAAAGTGGTGATTATTGGAGTCCAGTGTTTTTATCGTAAACTCGATCATTTTTTACATGAAAACATGGAACACCCCAGCAAAGTAGAGGGTATGAGGCGTTCCTGTAAAACATTCGCACGTGTTTACAAATAGTTTAAAATTATTCACAGTGATTAATATTTGAATTATACTTACAATAACCGCTGGTGAAAATAATTTATAAACTGGAACTGCACTTTACACCCCCTCGTACGAGAGGAGAATGGAGGAGAAAGACCATAGATTACTGAAGAAAAAGACCAAAAAAAAAGGGTTGTCAGCCTAGCCTAGTTAAATGAAAAATATTCATGGGTATAGTGTTGCCAACACTCTTTAAAGAAAACGCGCTGAATTAACTATAAAAAAAAGCGCTAGTTTTGGATATTTTTCGAAAAGATAAAGATCCTTTCAGGATATTATATATATATATATATATATATATATATATATATATATATATATATATATATATATTATATTATATTATTATATATTATTTCAGATATACTGATTTCTTTTACCCTGCTTAAGCTACAGTAACATTTTAATATCCGTATTATATATATTATGATGTCTACAGAGGAGTCAGCGTGTGCATTTTTTGAGAAAAATATATTTAATTTCGGCTAAAACGACTGGTGTTTTGAACAAAAAGCAGATTTTGTATACAGTAAGGCTTTTTATAATATTTATTCGTTGGCATGACTCGTATTAAGTGATAAAGCTAAAGTTACAATAGTCCCTTGAAATTGCGTTGAGGGGAAATTGTAACTTTAGGTTAGTTTTAGGTTAGTTGCAATTACCACACCAAATTTGTATGAAATTCATAAACGCTAGAGATG
The DNA here is from genome assembly GCA_907164705.1 of Parnassius apollo. NCBI lineage: Eukaryota > Metazoa > Arthropoda > Insecta > Lepidoptera > Papilionidae > Parnassius > Parnassius apollo. The sequence goes on from CAJQZP010000987.1 coordinate 3,335,854, forward strand.
TTGCAATGTCGATATTTTTAAGAGGTGGAAGACCTGGAGTGTTTTCTACTGAAATCGAAGAAAAAATAGCTTCGTATATTCATATCCTCGTAAATATGGATATCCACTGACCAAAAAAGAAAAAATTGCAATGATTTCGAAATATATCCGTAGAAACAGTATAGTGACTCCCTTCAAAAATGACGTACCAGGGAAAGAGTGGTTCTTAGCTTTTTGCAAGCGGCATAAGCTCTCATACGAAAAACCACAATCTGTGGAAATTGCACGGAAGAGGCCATGAAACCCGTTTGTATGAGTATTTTGATTTGATTGAAAAAGTTACTCGGGAGTTAGAACTTGGCAATAAACCCGAACAAATTTATAACTTTGATGAGACGAGTTTTTGCTCGGATCCGTTTAAAGAAAAACATGTTGGATGAATTAGATTCCAATCAACTAGGACGACAAGCGGGCCAGCTCACGAAATTACGACAGTTTGCTAGTTGCTAATGAAATTTGGTGAAAAATACCACCTTTGGTTATATTCCAAGGCAAATATTTATGGAACGAATGGATGTCCCAAAACGAAAATATAAAAACTGCCTATGCGGTTAGCCAAAAAGGATGGATAGAGACTACTATTTTAGAAAAGTACTTGAAAGACGTTTACATACCCGCCGTCGGTTACAAAAGACCCGTTTTGCTGATTTACGATGGGCACTCCACAAATGTAGATTTTAATGTGATCGAATTGGTAGCAACTAACGGAATTACAGTTATAAAATTACCCCCCCCCCCCGTATTCATCGCATGTACTGCAACCCCGCAATGCAGCCGTAATGAAATCAATGAAACTATGCGTTAGGATAAATGGGAAGATGAACTTGTTGTGTCAGCGCTTACATGTTGATTAATAGCAAAGCAGAGTTTGCAAGAATAATAACGAAAAGTTGGGATTTTTGAATCCAGTGATTTTGGAAAACGGATTCAAAAAACTCGAATTTTTCCTGTTAACCGGGACGCAATTGCGAAAGACAAATTTGATTCTTTGTTGTGGCAAAAGTGGCAATAATTCATAAAAATTGACAATGTGCAGTTAATATTAATTAAAAGTGTGTTGACGATAATACTAGAGCTCAACAATCACCCAATCAAACAACCAAATCAAACCAATCGATCGATTGTAATACACAAAGACGAAAAGAATTCTAAATTCAAGGGCAAAGTAAAACGTTTTTCAATGACTCAGGAACACCTTACTACAACGTACCAAGTCTACTGAGCTTTGCTATTAATAAAATAAACTCATGTGTGGATCCTAAACAGAATATTGATTCTTACGTTTCAAAAAAAGAAAAAAGAAAAATACTTTCTGATGTGGTTATCGTACCTGGAAATTTTTATAAAAGTATCAATAATGAAACCTTCCAGCTCAAAAATGTTACGCAAAACATATCATTGGAGCAGCTAATTTTGCAGTATATTGCTCGAAATGATCTGCTTAAGAAGACTAAAAAGCGCGTTAACACTCAAGGATCAGAAGTGCTAACATATAAATATACTATAGAGAAAATGAAGAATCACTAGAAAAAAAGAAACGTGAAAGAAGCAAAGAAAAAGAACAAAAATAAAGGATATAAACAGAAAAAAGAATACACTACTACAATGTACAAAAGATACACAAATCGAAAATGAATCAAAACTTCGAAGAGCAGAAAATTATTCACGGATGTTTATCAGACAAGGAAAGTGCAGACGACTTAAAGAAAGTTAATAAAAAAGAAAGTATTCCACGCGAATGTAAAAAAATTAAAAAATAATAAAAAGCACAGGAAAAAATATTGCACCAAAAATCAAAAAGTGACAAAGCATAAAAAGAGAAAATGTGACAGTGAATCGAGCTTATTAACATCAGATTGCTGTTTTTAATTAGCAGATACTGATAACTTGGATGCTTGGGGGTACACTAGAATAATAGACATAGATATGTAGAAATAGATAAACTTATAAATGAGGATATCCGCAGTAGAATCAGAGTTACCAACATAGTCATACGGACTAGTAGTAAGGTTACGAGTGGCAGCATCGTACCGGTAGGCGAAGTCTATGGTCGAAGTGTAGGGCAAGCCCCCACTAGATGTCGTGACGACCTCGTAAGACATTCAGAAATTCGATGGATACAGGTGGCTCAGGACATGTTTTGTGGCATTCCTTGGGGGAGGCCTACATTCAGCAGCAGACTTGAGAAGGGCTGTAATGATGAAAATATTGCTTAATATAAATTATATTCTATAAATAGTTTATTTTCTAATTATTATTGCTGTAAGCGATTTTATGTGCCATATATAGAAAAGTAAACATGTGTTGTAATACTTCATACTTTTTAAATAAAAATAAACATAAATATACATCTTCTTTTTTTCAGTTACATCTACTGACAAATTTTAAAACAATTAACGAACTAAAAGAGTGAACTAGTTCGCTATAGGACCTCGAACTAAAATGAGCGTTGCCGATGGTTACCAACTATGTCCAAGACTAATTCTAAACGTATGAATTAATAATCAATTCATTCAAACAAACATTTAAACCTAATTTCGATAAAATGAAATATTACGTTTATATAATATGATTTTTGAGGTTTCAAATTGTTAAACATTTATGATTACACTTTAAAATATTCTAAAGGACATTAACAAGAACAAGAATGGCATTTCGATTTAAAATCGATTATTTCTAGTAAAATAATCGAGTTTTTCTTAGGAGTTTTCGGACTGACCCTATATCTATTCAATGAATCGATCAGAAAACCTCTCGAAACATACTGATTCAAGAAATGGCGATAAAGTTTCTGGCTGCGGTATCTTGGTTTTTAATTTTTTGCTGTTGCCGGATTCAAAAGAGGTCGTACTTGGTCTTTGAGTATTAAATCAACTGGAGAGGCTATGCGCGTTAATTTCTAAACAAATATTCTGTCAACATCAGGGGGGCGCAAGAGAAACACACAACTGTATACTTAACTACAAATGCAAAATTAAATCGCATTACTATAAACGCACACTATAGCAATTGTGTTTGTGTTCATTGTATTTACGCATTACCATCAAATTGAACACGTGTCGATACACTGTTGCCGCTGTCCAAATGCGTAAGCAACGTAGGGCGTAGACTATGTCGATATTTTTTATCGATAGACAAATACCATACCATAGATAGACCATAGTCTGCATATGCTTTTATTTGATTATAAGTAACATATAGATAAACGATACCAAGGTGTTATTTGAAAATCTTTTTTTAAAATATTTAAAAACGATTTTCAGGAAAAAGCTTTGAAATTATTGAAAGTAAGTTTATTATTTTTCTACAGGTTTATTTTACATTATTCAAGATAACATTTAAAACATGTAATAAATCGAAATGGGTGGTTTAGCGAACTTATTTTAAAAATCAGATTTGTAAAAAGAAAAGTCGTATCAGTTTATCGTCTTAGAAGGTGTTAACCAAGTTTTTGTTTTTATTATAAGGCTTCAATCACAAATCTGCTATTTAAAAGAAGTTGTTGATTTTCGAGAGTTATTAAATAAACTATCTGGAAAATATTTAATAAATTAGGAAAATAAAGCAGTTTTACAAAATATCATAATTGAACAACGTGAACTTTAAACAGACAGCTGCTTAAAATAAAACGTGACATCTATCTAGGGCTAAGTTTTCCACAGAAAGATATTTTGCTTTAAATTTACATTACTATTCACCGAAAGCTTAACGATATGTGCGAAATATCAAAAGTTTGGAAATTTGTCCGCCTTCATCACGTACTATAACAAAGTGGTATAGTACAATTGATGGCCAACTTGGCTACAAAAAAAAGCGTTAAATGTTTTAAAATCTAGTCTTGAGAGTAACTCTGACAAGAAATTGTATTGTATATTAATGATAGATGAAATAAAAATAAAACAATTGATGGAGTACCATGCAAGTTTTAAAAGAAGTTTGGTTATGATAATTATGGATTTGACTTCATTTCTGACAATTCGGAGAACGTTACATTTTTATTCATCATCATTATCATTACAGCCCTTCACAAGTCCACTGTTGAACATAGGCCTCCCCCAAGTAATGCCACAAAGCACGGTCCTGAGCCACCTGCATCCATCGATTTCCTGCATGTCTTACAAGGTCGTCACTCCATCTAGTGGGAGGTCGCCCTACACTACGCTTACCGGTACGAGGCTGCCACTCGAGAACCTTTCTTCCCCATTGGTTATCGGTTCTTCGAGCTATATGGCCGGCTCATTACCACTTCAGCTTACTAATCCGTTGGGCTATGTCGGTCACTCTGGTTTTACTAGGAATATCCTCATTTCTGAGTCTATCACGCAGAGATACTCCGAGCATAGCCCTCTCCATAGCTCGCTGAGTGACCTTGAGCGTCCTCATACAGCCAGCAATGAAGGATCACGTCTCAGATCCGTAAGTCATCACTGGCAACACGCACTGGTTGTACACTTTAGTTTTCAGAGATTGAGGTATACCTGACGAGAAGATGTGTCGTAATTTCCCGAACGCTGCCCAGCCGTGTTGAATCCGTCGATTGACCTCTCGGTCGAAGTTGGACTTACCTAGTCGGACTATTTTTACCAGGTAAACGTAATCGTCAACAACTTCAATCATAGTGCTCCCAACAACTACCGGTATAGGTGTGACATGGACATTAAACATGATCTTTTTTTGTCCCTGTTCATCTTAAGACCTATCCGTTGGGAGACACTATTGAGGTCAATGAGCATAGTGCTAAGGTCCTCCACCGATTCTGCCATAAGGACTATATCATCGGCAAATCGAAGGTGAGTGATGTACTCGCCATTGATGTTAATACAGTATCCTTTCCAGTCCAGTAGCTTGAAAACGTCTTCCAACGCAGCGGTGAAGAGTTTCGGGGATATAACGTCACCTTGTCTTACACCTCTCTGCAGTTGGATAGGTTCCGAAACACTGGTTCTGTACTTGGATAGCCATCGTATCCCTACTGTACAAACACTTCAACACTTCGATATAACGATATTCAACTTGGCACCGTTGAAGGGACTGTAGCACCGCCTAAATTTCGACGGAATCAAAGGCTTTCTCATAATCCACATATGCCATGCAAAGTGGCAGTTCGTACTCTTCGGTCTTCTGTACAATCTGCCGCAGGGTATGTATGTGGTCTATGGTACTGAAGCCTTTTCGGAAACCGGCTTGTTCGGGAGGCTGGAAGTCGTCGAGTCTGCATGCGAGACGATTCGTAATGACTCTCGAAAACAGCACGTAGACGCGGCTCAGAAGGGAAATCGGTCTGTAATTCTTCAAGAGATCATTGTCGCCTTTCTTAAAGAACAAGACCACCTCACTTCTGCTCCACGGAGTAGTGCTACCATGGAGGACGGAATTGAAGAGCTTCTGAAGGACTTCAAGTACCGGTGTTCCAACCGATTTCAGAAGCTCCGCTGTAATTCCATACTCGCCTGGGGCCCTGCCGTTTTTAAGGTGCTGGAGAGCCATTCTAATCTCGTTCAGACTGACGTGAATAGTGTCGAATAAGACTTGCTCTTGGATCGTTACTCACACTTGCGTGTGGCTCCAACGATGATGTGTACAGCTGCTTATAGAGTTCTAAGAACCGAACTGAACAAGATTCACCAATCTTAAGCTCACAAAACACTTTTTTCTCACTTAAACCAACTTGTAAACTCATTAGATCGCTACGAACTGTCAAAGTTGTTTAGCAAAGTTACTTTGCTAAACAAAAAAACCGGCACGGAGAAAGGGACAAACAATCACACCGCTCTGTCTCATTTATGCAAGACGTATGCATAAAGATATCCTTTTCGTGCGCGAATGCGAAAGAAGGCGTCAATTTGTCTATAGGTTTCTCTGTCTACGCTTCATATGGAATTCAGAACATATAGTTGTCATTTTTAATGCATTTAGACAGTCAATTGTACCCTGACGCAACAAGCAGTTCGTTACTACAAAAATTATATTGAATTTAATATTCGTACCTAATTGGGTATTCACTTTCATAATTATAAACACGATTTCATCGTTATCTTTGATTTTTTACAAGAAAAAAGAATAATTTAATTTCTATGATTGCAATTATGAAGATATGAGATATAGTTAACTAATCTATCAGAATTAATCTAAAAATAATTCTTTTACTTTATTTTAATTGACTTTCTTTTTTTTTAATCAAGTAAGTCAAAACTATTAAAATTACTTCCCAGTTTTATGGTGATTGCCGCGTCTTGTTCTTAATTCGCCTGCAAATTTTAATAGGTACATTTCGATGCAACATGTGGAGCGTTGCCAGCACCTAGTTGTCGTATTCCCCGAAAATCCTTGTCAAATTTCCCTCAATTTTACAATCTTTAAGACTTGGTTTTAGTGTAATAAATCAATAGAAAATTTTGTTTTCATGTAAAATAGGTTTGTAACAGCGCTATCTACTTCATCGTGTAGCTTGGGTCATTTTATAGACCAAAATTGATTAACTCTGATATTTTGTTATAGATCGCTAGCTCCGAAATCGTGGATTGTTATTGTCATGATTGAATTGGATGTGATCAATTTATTCCATACTTATGGTTAATTTTATTTATTTAATAAATTTGTTAACTTTTTTAACTATTTATTTTAATAGTTAAAATTACTGGGAACCCGAAATAAATGAAGAACGAAGAATTAAATAATAGAAAACACAACTTAAACCATAAAAATATTGTTCTTTTAAATACATATAGTATACATACGTACAAATAATAATTATTAAAAGCATAATATTTGAAATATTTATCACAAATACATGAAACCTCTTGTATCCCCTTCTACAAAAAGGTTTAAAACATGGCCACTCTTACAAATGTTGACAAGCGATAAAGCTTAACCAACCTATGAACTATGATTCGCTTTATGTCTTGATTTAACATTTTCACAGTTATAAACACTAAAAAAATAACTTAAACTGTTTAATAATGATTTTAAACGTTAAAAGTGACTCGATGACACCAAAACCATGGAGGGTAAAGGTAAGGAGGACCATCTAATGTGGGTGTCCCCCACCGAAAAAGTTTCCAGCCGTAAGCAGCAAATTGCTAGTACTATTGTAATTTTAGGATTTATTTTTCTGGTGTCAAGTATATATTTTTGGTAAAATAACTAAGGATATCAAACATTTTATGGTGATCATCATATTTAATCCCTTTAATATTTGCCCCCCTTGCTACTGAAGTGCTACGCCAAGCTAATTGGACGCATCTCGGCATTTTTATACACAGAGATGGTCCTCTTTACCTTTTAACCAAAACAATAAGTCGCCATGACATTCATCACATTTTCAATAAATGTTATTATTTTGCAATTTTGCAGGGCTCGCAAGCAAGAATAAATATATAAAACATAATAATTTTCTATGTTACTCAAAATTATGGCTTAAGGGTTAGTCTAATATTTAACTATTTTACATATGGTTGGTGAAATATTTTTACTATAGATAACATTTTTATCCGAATAGCAATCGAGAAAAAAGGACGAACAGTTCCATCTTGTCTCGTTTTGCCTCGGTTACGATATCGTAATGAAAATGAACCTTAAACGCAAACGATAAGATTTATTTTTATATGACATGTATTTTGAATTCTATTTCGAGTACTCAGTTCTGTTTATATAGTACATCCATGGTTAAATGTTTTAATTGTTATGTGTAAGTTTCGTAGTTACAGCCGATTGGTTTTAGGTGCGCAGATTTCCCCGTACAGCAAAAATTACCGATAATTTTGTATCGGGAAAAACGCTATGCCACCCAGTCCGCCAGTGGGCAGTGTTTCATGTTGCTCTTTTGTCATTGTGACCATCTTTAAAATACAGATCCTGTCTTACTTTAGTAAGAAAATTGCCAAATCCTGCCAATTTCTGTAGTGAAAATTGCCTAAATACTGCCAAATTTATTTAATATTGTATTAAACATTTCACCACATTACGCAATACGAAAAATTGTGTTCAACCAAAAAACCAGGCACGTTTAGCCTTTTAATTTCTTTTTTGCAAGGAGGATTTCTTAAAGAATTATTGCACCTGAAATGATTCAGTGAATTCATTTTAAAATTCAACATACATTCCTGTGGGTGTAAGATTAAATAAACAAATATTAGCTTAGCACTGTGATTTGATGTTTGACCTGATGAAAAAATAAATATACCTATTTCAATCTGTTTAGTTTATCAAACTGGCCAAAGACAGCAAACTGAAATCACTCACATTTTTTGGTGCTTACTAGTAGCGGCATGCTCCTTTAAAGCGGCCAACTTGATGCTAATTTGCAGTTACAGACTTAACAAACGGCCTCTTCTGGAATATCTTTAGCTTTAGAGATCCAAGACGAAAGTATAGGATCTTGCTCCCACTCCGTTCTGTACGTCCTATCATATTTTCGCTTTATAACCACCACCTATAATTACTATCGCCCACGAAATATATTATTAACAAGATATCCCTAACAGTATATTATCACCGTAAAATCTATTGCGATACCAAACTAAAGTACGTTCTTCTATGACTGATCGAAATATTAATTATAAACTCGTGTTTACATATACTTGTTTTAAGATTATCAACTTTATAAACAAACTTTTCAAGTTGTTTATTGAATGTCATACAAACATAATACGTGAAGTACATACATGGAAATCTTCCACATGCTGGCGAAGAATCTAGGACTACCATTTTCATAATTTTAAGTTGCTTTAATGAAATCTATTTTTAATATCCCAATACAGTCAAATACTGCCAGGTTTTATAAAACGTCAACCGATCATGCCAAAGGCTAAAATAAGAGGCCAATCTAGCCAAAATGGGAGCAACCTGCCACATGGTCACACTGTATTTGGTGAATTTAATTCATATATTTAATATAAACTCCAGGAGTTTATACTATATCTATGATTTAATCACTGTAACATTATAGTTAGATATATACGTTCTTTTATTAACTGGTTTTACGGCTCTAGGTTCTATTTACGTTTTAGTCTCTGCCATGGAGGTTAGAGAACAGGAGAACGATCATTACATACTAAAGTATAGCCCGCCTGTCCTTAAAAATTGTAGAATTTATAGCGGCGCTGACGTCAGTGAGTAGTGACTGCGAAGTTAGCTGTTTATGAGTACAAGTAGATGAAGTTAGTTGAATAATGTACAAAATTTCTCCGTTGCATTGGTAAGAAAATTTTCATGCTCCGTAATTTTGTGATTTTTGACAAAAATAAACATTAAAAAATGGAGAAATATTTAATTGTGCGTGGATGTGCAAGTTGGTTTAGCATCTGATCGGAAAAATGGACTGAAAATGACTATAGTTTACTTATATACTATAGTTTGCCTGATTGAATTACTAATAGCATGTATTTTGGACTGGCTCCCTTCGTGTTAGCTACCGTGCATGCACTAGTATTTGGCAGCAAACATCATTGAGAAAGTGGTACCTAAATAAACGGACTTCTGGTCAGAAAGTGGTACCTAAATAAACAGACTTCTAGGCAGAAAGTACCTAAATAAATGGACATCTAGGTAGAAAAAGGTCCTAATCTAATAAACGCGCGCGCTTAAACACTGTTATCTTAAAACTGGTTTTTACGGATTTTATCGCGTATATTAAATAACCAGTTCTATTTAAATATGTAGTGTTCGTGTAAACGTAATAAATCACTGTGTTTACATCAACTATGACTCACCACCTCAAAAGTAAACTAATGCTAGCAGTAACACTTAATATTTGTTATGTAACGCAAAAAGTACAAAAATATTGTTTTTTAAATTAAAATATATTACTATTTTTAAGTCTGTATTCTTTTCACTTTGACTTTCAACGTATTTTACTGCGATTTTATACCCCGTAGCTACTCCAGCGCTGTAGTGGGGAGTTTTTGAACTGTTATTTACTGCTTTCAGATGTACACTTTTTCAACTATTCTCCTATGGGAGTTGGTACTCCTTACTTCTATACTCCATATCCATAAATCTATAGAGAATAACGTATATTGTAAATCCTTTATCCACAGACTACTAGAGCATGGAGTATTACCTCTACATTCCATACTAGAGGGCTAGACTAGTCTTTATCTATGGAATATTGATTTTCAAGTTTAGTCTGTACTATTTAATGTCAATGAGATATTTTTTTTGATATCAATGGAACTCGTAGCTTGTCCGTTTTAGTTTTCCTTTCATGTATTACTAAATTTATGTTTGAAATTTGAGTTTTCAGTTAGAAATGGCGTCAGCACAAGAAGAACCCCTACCTGAAGGTTGGGAAGCACGCAAAAGTCGAAGCACTGGTGAGATTCGAACACTATAATATAGTGGTAACACGGTTTATGTAGGATAAGTTCAAGTATTGATTTTTGTTATAATAAGCAATGTTTAATAAATTTCGTTAAACATCCCATTAATGTTTAAAACTGCCCTTTATTTATTATTCGTCTTGTCCATTAAGTAATAGTTAATTTGTAAAACGTGATAATTATGCATCATTTGCCCTCTACTAATGTACCGTCCTAAATTTCTCAATCGAACTAGGGTGTATGATTATTTGAAGAAGAGAACTTTCCTTCCAATTGGACCAATCAACTGTTATAAAAGCTTTTGTATTCTATTCATGGCTCAATTTACTGAACTTATTATTGTCTGTAAAATACTTTTAATTGATTAAGCTGCTAGAAAAAAACATGTATTCATTTTTTACATTTGTACATAATGTGGTTTTTCTAAATAAATGAATGTATTTATTAAATTCTGAAATTGAAAAGCTTTAGCTGTGGTGGCTTGTGCTATTGCACTTAAGTAGGAGTGGGTGATACAAATTGCATAGAGATAGTCAACAGACTAACTATAAATTAGATTATTCTGCAGTACAGCCTGCTATATAATGAGTGATCTATAAGTACGGAGTTGATGTGCTGTCATGTCACACATCACAGAATATCTAATATTAAACTTGAAGTAATAATAATGTAAAATATCTATGATACACTGATTTTAATTTTGAACAAACTATGAACCAGATATATGGTGGTTGCACTAATAACAAACCAATTAAGTGATCTTTTGAATAACAAATAAATTTTGATGATTTGAGTCAATTATTGCAAAAAAATCATCATGCTTATCTACTATATAATCGTATAGCTTATTCTGATTTTATTAATAACTAATTTCTTTATAAATTAATGTGGCAAGTCCCAATGTGCCTAAGTTGAACCTAATTGTACCAGTAATATACCAGACATTGTGCCAATGGTGAACCAGTAAATAAAATGAATACTACTGACGAAGAATAATTTTATTATTAATACTAATGAACTTTAGGTTTTGTAATCAGTTATAATTACAACTTTAACCCCTCAGTCCCTTTAAAATGTCCATGCAGTCGTATGCGCCCGGCAAATCCCGAGTGGTTGTAAGCGACTGCACCCACCCACAGCACTTAAAACCATTAAAACTTATATTTGTAGACTATTTTTCTATGAAGAAGTTTTTCCATTATAAAATCTATACAAAATTATCTATATAAAAGTCAGGTTTTATTTCGTTACAAAAAGACTATTTTATTTTGATAACAAAAACAAAACATACCAAGCGAATGTGGGCAGTGTGAAAATCACAATTATTTCAATATATGTTACTCGAAATTATTTCATATAAAAGATTAATTAAATTCACACAAAAACTCACTACAATTTTATATTAAAACACTATACTAAAACACTAGAAAAATCCAAAAATCAACACAATAACATTCACGCAAAAAGGCGTACGAAATGAATGTAGATAATGAATAAATATCCATAGCATAACTATTTTTATTGCACTAGAGGATAGAAAATTTCGTATTGATTCTATAATGCCAAACTTCTTCATAAAAAAGTAATCTCTAAATATAAGTTTTAATGGTTTAAGGGCTGTGGATGTATGCGGTTGAATCCGACCGCTTGAATTTTGACGGAATAGCGCCGCTGTCGAATTTGACCGCTTAGAGATTGAAAGGTTAAATCTGTCTATAAGTTTAATGTAATCCTTAAATGCTACAAGGCTCTCAAATATTAAACATGTGAAACCAGTGTGTTCACTCTACAGTTTTTCTCATAATTACAGTTGATTCATAGCTTTAATGGGCCCCGTATACCTAAACTAGCTAGCAAACTTAATTCTGTAGCATTTGCTATAAAAAAGATTGGTGAACTTTCATATGTTGAAACTGCTAGAATACTTTATTTTAATTATTTCCATATGGAATCTTGCTATGGAGTTATGTGACTGACATTAAAAATTTATAACCAAGGTCTGAAAGTGTGCTTGAGAAAAATTATCGAAATAATTAAATTAACTTTTTGGGTCTCTTAGAACCGTAAAATGGGTTGAATAGGCACAAAATCGAACTGCACACTAAAAATTTTCAATATTGTTGTACAAATATGACATGTACGCCTGCTCCTTATTTTCTTCGCCTGCATATATTTTCCGAAAATGCCAAAAAATTACTTAAAATGACATATTACATGATACTAACAAAAATATATGCCATTCCTATTCATACTTAAACCGGGGTGTACTGAAACAACAAAGGGGTTAATAGGGGAAAAAACCTAAAGAATTAATTTTAAGCAGTAGTATATTTTGAAGAGGATGGGTAAATAAAAATATATACAGTAGAGAAAGGAATATATTTATTTAAAATTAACTAACACATAGTCAATAAGTAAAAAATTAAAACTTAAACAATTAAATTACTTCAGAAACAAACAAGTCCTCTAAAAAGCAAAATAATTAATCAACTTAACAATCAACTGTTTTAGATTTCGTAAGGACTTTTTTTTGTTAGAACTAGTGACTAACATCGGCGATTAATGCTTTGCGGTGATTTTTCGCTCTCTAAATCAGTTTCACTAATATATCTTCTTTGTTACTCACTTCAAATTCTTTTGCTTCAGTCTTGGTGGAAACACACCAGGCTTTACTTCAAATTTTTTCTTATATTGGAGAATTTGTTATTATTATTGTCATATCACATTTCTTTTAGCATGGCAATAACTGTGTCATCAATAGCATCTGTACGGAAGTTTTTCTCATCATATACAGTGTTTCCTGGTAATATTTCGAGAACTTTTCATATATTTAATGGACTTATGCCAGTTTTATAAACCCTGCCAATATGTTAGACATAGCTTGACCTTCTATGCAACTGATCAATTTTTTCAGTAGGATGGGAAAAGCACTTGGGAATAGTCGGCAATGTTTGGCCTTCAGTTTTTTTCCACAAAAATAAAATATCTCCATGCTCCTTTTGTTTGTCTAAAGAATGCAACATCTAGAGGCTGCGTCAGGTGTGTGAATTTGAAGGAAGGAAAATGAAAGGCACATTCTTTTTTTGCATTCTCGTAGCAAAACAACCAAAAATAAATGGGATGAAATCTTATCTCCAATAAAAATCTTCTTTGCGTCCTTGCCATTAAAATATGATAATGCGAAGGTACGCACCCAATCTTCAAAAGTGTTACTGTCAAACCATACAGATGTTGTACAATTGTAACAATAACCCTTTACCCCTGCTTAATCCAAGATTTTACAAATGTTTTGATTTGTACACTACAAAATGATTTCGATGTTTCACATCTGCCAGGCGTTCTTTTTTTTAAACTTTGTACATAGTTTGTTTGTACTTAGTTCATGTATTGTATTGTATTTAAATATCTTTTTCTTTCGCTCAAGCAAACCCAAACGGATTTTTTCAAAGCCACCGAAAGTATGCAATTGCTGATATGTCATACAATCTATCTAGCAGTAGTATGCCTTCCGTGTGCTTTGTTAAACACATCCTCGACAGCATTGATTATGAAACTGAAAAGTGGAGACGTATCAATTCAAATTGGTGTATTTTTATAAAACTGCCAAAAAAAAACAAAACCATATCTTGGGCTTGCCTTAGTTTGGAGCCCTAGCTTCGCCACTTAGCCTGTGTCCCAGCTGTGAAGTGTATAATGGCTGTTAGGTACCTCTTTAATTGAAACAGAACATCTTAATTTTTGCCAAAAAATACAACTTAAATCATAATATCTTTAAACAATGATACTTTATTGAAACTCAAATAAAAATTATACACAGGTTCCAATTAAGTCATTATTTTCTTTACTTTTCACTTATGTCTTTATTGTTAATATATTTTGGAGAGGGCTATGCTCAGAGTTTCTCTGCGTGATAAACTTAGAAATGAGAATATCCGTTGTAGAACCAGAGTGACCGACATGGCCCAACGGATTAGTAAGCTGAAGTGGCAACGGGCCGGCCATATAGCTCGAAGAACCTACAACCGTTGGGGAAAAACGGTTCTCGAGTGGCAGCCTCGTACCGGTAGGCGAAGTGTAGGCGACCCCCTACTAGATGGAGTGACGACCTGGTAAGACACGCAGGAAGTCGATGGATGCAGGTGGCTCAGTACCGTGCTTTGTGGCATACCTTGGGGGAGGCCTATGTTGAGCAATGGACTTGTGAAGGGCTGTAATGATGATGATGATGACATAGTAAAACTTAGATTGGTAATAAGTTATATAAAGATCAGCAGCAATAACACAGACCGTTGTAGGCTGCGACACACGACTTTTTCTGGCACCAGGGCGGCGCCACTTAAAATGGGGAAATATTTGACCATTTGACAGATTTCATAGCGGGAGAGTTAATTTGTTTGATAAATGTAAAAGATATTATTAGTTATATATATTACATTTTGTATTTCACCTCAGTGTCAACTAGCGACATCTGGTGAGCGGAAGTTTACTTGATTTAAGGAAAATACAGCGCGTCTTTTTTGCATTGCATTTCCACCCCACCATCTATAGATGACACTGCTTAAATAAATACTTTTTTGTAACTAAAAACTGGTATATATACAGTAATTATTTATTTATAATTTCATTGTATTTATATCACATAGTAAATAATTATTATGCTAAAGACGGTATGGATGGATTAACGTAAATATTTGTGAAAAAAACATATACTTTTCTTTGTTAACTGTGTTATATATGTATATGATTATAAAACATTATTTTACATATTTTAATTACGATTTATGAGACTAGATTAAAATGCACTTGATGACTTAATGCCACTATTGACTTCGTACCCATACTTCAAAATATTAAACATAACTTTTGATAGAATAAATCGATTTTAATAAAACAGACCAAAAGTGACTCGAAGATACGCTTTATATTTTTCTTAACGATTCTTTTGAAATAAATTAGTACTTTATACTTGATAAGTTCATAAGTAAACAGACAGATAGACATTTCTAAAAATGATAGAAATTTATTTAATGACTTATTTTAGTACCCCTCAATCACTTTTGTTACAAAAATATAAAACATATAGATATCTGCCATTTATATTTTTATTATTGTTTATAGTTAGTATATTCTGTAAATACTAGTAACAAGCACAAGCTAGTTATATCAGTTACTGCAAAGAGTCAGTAAAGCCTTCGTGGATGACATAAAAGTACTATGCTTTTACAACAAAGTCCCAGAAAATGTGTAGCACCTATCTGTCAAAAGTTTAAATTATATATGGAGCAAAATTGTTTAATATTTTACTACTAAAGAGTATACTAACATGATTGATAATAATTCCTGGGAATGAGGTCATTGCTGTCATATTGTTTCTAAATTTATATTACAAGTTTTCAAGCTTAATTGTATAAAATATTTTATTGTAAAATATTGTGTAAAAAATGCCACTTAGTTTCTTACTGTTTTTTTCTCAGGATGGAGGTTTTTTTCTCAACCAGTCAAACTTAAATGACTCATTTCATTACGAGAATTATCGATATTGTATTCTTGTAATCTATATCTCAATATCTCAACTCAATAAATAATATTTTTGAAAGAATCAACGATGATTTCCACCTCACTTTCATCATAACTAAAACTGATTAAAGTACAGAATTATCATAAAGTAAATTAAAGAGCTATAACCAAAAAAATAAAATCAAAAATTATTATGTATAGTAGCTGTTTTTGATAAAACTAGTTTAAAATAGTTTTCAATCCATATAGAATTTTAAAATAGTGTAATCCTACTTTTTGTAACAGGTATGACTTATTACCTAAATTGCCACACAAAGAAATCTCAGTGGGAAAGACCTAATGCACCAGCTCCTCTGGAAGACGACGAGGACGACGACGGAAGTTTCCCTACAGAAGTTCAGTGCAGTCATATACTAGTGAAACATTCTGGAAGTCGTCGACCATCTTCGTGGCGGGAAGATAATATAACGCGCTCTAAAGAAGAAGCATTAGATATTGTGCAAGGTAAGTACATACTATTTAAATTTATAGTAATTCCTCGTATTTACATAATAGGTGGCACCGAACCTGGAAGTAGAATTTGCTAAGTTTGTGGTATAATTTTGCATATGCATACCTTAGCATAAAATTATAATTAGACAATGGCTAAAAAAATTAAAAACCGTGCAACTTCGAATTTGTGTTAGTCAGGTAACTAGTAACTAGTGCCGCAAGTAGTAGAGTAAGTTAACTTAACTAAATGGCTCAAAGGTGGGTCAGTGCTTCCAGGGAAAAAATAAATCATCATAACTTTCATAAGCCTTTTTAAGTCTACTGATGGGCTTAAACTTGCATCATAAGGCACACAATTCTTGTATTAAAGTGCACACTCCCCGCTCTGGTGATTTGCAGGGTTGGTGAGTGCAGAGTATTTTATTGTTAACACTATTAGTTGATTAAAAAAGCACCTTTATTAAGCATAACATACATTTTCTTTCTGATTTCAGAATATCGTCGGAGGATCATTAATAGGGAGTCTTTGTTTCAAGATCTTGCTCGACAATATTCCGATTGTTCATCAGCAAAACGAGATGGGGATCTTGGAAAGTTTAAACGTGGCCAGATGCAGAAACCTTTTGAGGATGTTGCCTTTTCCCTCAAGATTGGTCAACTTAGTTATCCCGTAGAGACAGATTCAGGCGTTCACATTATCTTACGAACTGCTTAAATAAAAAAAAAATTTAAGCAGTTCCTTTTTTTTTAAGTTCTTTTTAGTATTTTTTAAAGAGTTTCTTTATTTTTTCCAAATTTGTTCATCAAATGTTTTTAGTTTAAGTGCTTAATAAAAACATATGAGTAATTTTACCATTAAGGTACTTTGATGTCGCGCTCGTCTAGATTTGTACATTTAGAGTAAAAGTTTCCATAACAACTGTATTTAATATTGTTGGGTATCGCTTAATTTTTTGTTACTGTTTGTATTAACTTCAACGATATTATTTACAAATATCTCATAAGTATATGGTTCTGTTTATGGTTTACTTTACATCCAAGCATTTTAATATCTATGAAAGCCGGCGTTTTGGGTACTTATTTTAATTAAGCATTATTTTTTCATAACAGCATTCAGTAAGATCTAAAAAAGGTCAAAGCAAATACTCACGCACTAGATATTGCTATAAATTTTTGGTGAATACATTACATAAACATAAACACTCACGCCTGTCACCCAGAGGGGTAGGCAGAGACTACAGACTTCCATTTGGCACGATCCTGGCACACCTCTCTCGCCTCCTCCACATCCATATACCTACGCATACATGCTCGTCGGTTGAGGGTACTCCTAATTTGGCCCGTTATCAATATATCACCAATTTGGTCGATAAACTTTCACATAGGACGTCCCTTTCCGACTCTGCCATTCAGTTCTGCAACATTAATTTGCTTTGTCACTCTTTCCTCATTCATTCTTTCCACATGACCAAACCACCGAAGACCTAGCAAACCGCATTCTTCTCTTATCATACAATTTCTCACACCTGTCATTCAGATTCAGCCCTAACATACTCCTTAACGACCGCATTACTACTGCGTTTATTCTACTCTCGTGCTTCTTCAGTCACACCCAACTTTCACTACTATACATTCAAGTAGGGACTAACACAGCATTGTGAATTGCCATACGTGCCTTTTTTCACACATTCTGACTTTTCAGAATAGAGTGTAGGGCCCCATTTACTCTATTTCCTGCGTTCACTCCTTGTTCTATATCCTTATCATATCTCCCATCCTTACTAAATATGAATCCCAAAAATATACAAACTCATCTACTTTCTCTATCAACTCCCCTTCTATTCTTATTTCACTTATCGTTTTACTTTCTTCTGTTTCAAAAATCATAACATTCGTCTTACTTGCGTTTACTTTCACGCCCCTTCCTTTTAATGATCTGTTCATTAATGTAACCATCATTTGCAACTCGGCCGCCGACTACGCAAAAATAACTTGATCATCGGTGTACAAAAGGCATTTGACGGTTAACTCACTCATTCTTAATCCGCATTCTTTAACTTTCAAATTTTTCAAACAACTCACCATAAATAGGTTGAACAGCCACGGGGAAGCCACACAGCCCTGTCTGACACCTTTATGTCAAACCAGTCCGAGTAGAGCCCGTTGATCCTAACACAAGCACTAATCCCTATAAAGAGACTTTAATGCCTTAATCAACCCAAATGAGTTTAGTGTTTGCCATAACACATCCCTGTTCACTCTGTCATAAGCCTTTTCCAAGTCCATGAATGCACAAAAAACTTTTGGTTTTTGGCCAAAAACTTCTTCGCGATCATGCGCATCGAAAAGACTTGATCTGTACACCCCATTCCTTTTCTAAATTCCGCTTGCACATCGCAATTTTGCTATAGGTTTCTTTCATGACACAATTTATATAATTGATTTGAGATAGATGCGATCAGACATATCACTTAGTGTGTTAAAACTCAGGCATATGCTTCAAAATTCAACTCAATGCGTTATGTAAAGAAAAAATCTAAACTTTACTAAGGTGTGGTTTGGATTTATTATAGTTTTTGTCACATAACTCTATGTTAAAATGCTTCCCAATATATAAACAAATGACGATCTTCTAACTATGAATTTATTATTTTAAAATATATTATAATTTGTTTCTAAAAGGAGTTTATTAAGGTATTTGGCAGTTCAATTTTGTAGTATTTGGCAAAAGTGTAATAGGTGTTGTTAATTTAAAAATTAGATTGTCACGTCAACATATATGATGTTTATTACATACTTGCATCACTATCGTATTTGATGTATGGCAACACATAGGCGCAAGTCATAGTGTGCTTTATGTTATTTCTACGGCTTTCTCATTACTAGACTACATTACACAACACTATTTGACGTATTGTAGAATACCAGTGGTTAATCACTAATCAAGAATTTAATAATGAATCATTTGTAAAAATCAATGTTATATTTAATGATATTGGCTTGACTTTGAACTTGAACCTTATTATACTTGTAAATGTTGCCATAACTAATTAGCGAATGTTAAAAATAATCACTTAAATCTTGACCAGTGTTTATACACTAAATAAAATAAATTAATATTTAGAAATTAGAAGAAATATTAATTTATTTTATTCTTTTTTATTAAACTCTTGTTTATGCTCAATATTTCACTTCGCTGTTTGACATTGTTAACCATGTGTAGAAAATATCGTAGTCTTTGCCACTCTAGGTGTCTATATTGACTTACAGATCTATCTTGACGGCTGTTAAGTGTTTATTATTATAAAATTCGTAATTTGATTTCGGAGCTATGATTTCCAGCTTGGACCTAACAAAGCTCCAGAGAATAAGAAAAATCCGTGCTATCTAATTGAGCCTAGTACCATCGTTGTCTGATGTTACTCAAAGCAGACTCATTTGGGTGCTCTTTATTTCTTTGTTTGGTTCTTCGGCCGCTTACTGTGGTTTAGAAAAGTAGTATGTACGTAGATCACCAATAAGTTTTGAGATGCTCGAAATATAAAAATGGAACGCACCTGTGTTATATGTTTCTAAAAAGGAAATTTATTTAAAAATAGAACTGCATAAGCCAATTGCTAAATATAAAAAAAAAACAAAGATCTATTAATTTTCCTGCAACGCTTCCCGCGCTTTTAATTTAAAACGATATATCTTAACCGTGAATATTTTCGCACTATGATTTATTATGATTTTAAATTTGGTTTAACCGAACAATTAAGTTTACAACGGTTACAATCAGGATTAGGGGACTCAGCTCCATTACACGAAACAATTTTTAGGTGGTTTGCTGAATTCAAAAGGGGTAAAATTAACCATAGAGATGACCCAAGAACCGGGGCTCCGCAAACAGCAGTAACGGCAGAAAATATATGGACTGCTGAAATTTTTGTGCGAGAAGACCAACGAATCACATATACGGGCATCGAAAAGATTGTAGGCATTAGTTCGGGGATTATTCATACCATCCTACATCAACATCCTGGAGCGAGGAAGCTTTGTTGTCGATAGATCCCTCGTTTGGTCTCCGAAAGCGAAAAACAGACTCGTGTGGATTGGATTGCCATGAAATGAGTATGTTTTAAAAACGTCAGGCATGTTCAAAAATCGTTACTGGTGACGAGACAAGGATCTATCAATATGATCCGGAAAATAAAAGGCAATCATCGGTATGGGTCCACTCAGAAGGACAGTTACTGACAAAACTGCAAAGACCTCGAAACGTCGGCAAAAAAATGGTGGCTAGTTTTTTTCGCTGAACGGACATTTGTCGACGTCAATACTGGAAATTTTTAGGTCAGTCAATTCTGAATGGTTATATCGAATGTAATTTTACGCTATTGTTATATTCTTATTATCATCTAAGGGAGTTCACCGCAGGGCAGAGGCCCTAATTAGGCCTGAAATTACATCTACATCGATCTACCAGAATGTGTAAATTTTGAAGATTGACCCTTAGTAGTTCGTACGGCCTAACTACACTTATATTACCCAAAGCTTTTCAAGCTGTGCGGAAGAGAAGACCAAAGACCGGGCCTCGGGGTATCATGCTGCATCACGATAACGCTTCTTCACGTACCTCACTTAGAGCAAAAACATTTATTGAGGAATATGGTGTTGAAACTCTAAGTCACCCACTCTACAGCCCTGACTTAGCTCCTTGTGATTTCTTTTGTTTCCAAGAGTCAAAGAAAAAATAAAAGGCAAGTTTTTTTTAAGCGCCGAAAAAGCCGTCGCTGCCTACGAAGAAGCGATTTTCAACCTGTGTGTGTGTTCTGAGTGTGTTTTAGGAGTTGTTAAGGCGAATGGATTTTTGTATAGAGCATGATAAAAAATAAATATTAATAGTATCTAGAATACTTTTTGTAGATCTCAAAACTTATTGAGTGTCCTATTTACCGGAATTGGGGCACCTTCTATAAATATATATTTTTATTTTCTGATATTAGTTAGGAAAAGATGGCTTGATTTTTTAAATTTATTTCTGTTCTGCTTCAGCCTGGCCTCATATCATCGCTATACGTACCTTTAATATTTAATGAACATCATGAACCGCACGACAGCGCTTTGGGCACCATAGTCAGGCCAGAAGCTCTTTTGACCGTACCAATCTTAAAACTACTCTGACCAAATCAGGAGTAACGTAACACTTATATTCTCGTTGAGTGAATTGAGTTGTAATGGATCGATTGCCCTTTAACAGTCTTCTTTTTTTTATACCTCTTTCCCTAAGCATGTACAAAAACCTTGCGTAACTGGCACAAGATTATTGTACTACACGTGCACGACGTGTAATTCTTATAATGTATTCCTTAGAAATCACCCGTGGTCTCCTCAGCGGTCCCAAAGTGTATTCTACCATAAAATATATTATCCATACCTACCTACTGTCAACTAAAAGTGACACACAACTGAACCAATGAAGAGATCACGGGCAATATTTGTAAGCATTTTTTTGACTGATATATCACACTTTGCATTAGGATATAAAATTGTATTTATTTGTTATTTTACACATATTTTCTAAGTATATGGTATTTTTATATTTTATGTTCAATCGTATTTCAACAATACGAAATCGGATAGAAACGACATGATATTAGTGAAACGTTCTCTGTATGTGTCTATTTAGTGAAAACGTGTAATAAACGTTTTTAGATGGGATTTAGTATTTTACTTTACGACTAAGACGAGTAATAACGACTCCATGCTCCATGAATACACGACTTTTCTACCACCAGGGCGGAGCTACTTAAGAATGAGGTGTAATATTTGACCACGGAGCAATGTTTTTGCTCCGTGATTTGACAGATTTACAGCGGAAGTTAATTAGTTCAAAAAATTTAAAGGTTAATGTTTTTTTTTCTATACTATTAGTTATATTTTATATTAAATAGTTTAAAAATAAATAAACCGACTAAAAATTAGAAAAAAAAATTAAAAGTTATTAATAGAACCAGGGGTTATTTTGCGAAAATTCATTATACCGCACGATAAAATAAAATGATGTGTCTCACCTAGTGTGAAGAGCACCTCCCGCCCTCTATGGATAATAGCAGTGACGCGCGGAACTGAGTAAATAAATTTTTGACATCTAAGTTTGTGCAAAAAGTTAAAGAGCAAGCCGCTTAGGCATTGTTATATTTATTAATATAATAGAAACTTATAAACTTTTCTTTAAAACTAACTTCTCAATAAAATGACATAATCTATGTAACAAAATACTTCACCTTTGTGCTAAATAGCGACATCTGGCGAGAGAAAGATTCCTTCCGTTGCCAGGGTTGAAGAAGACTGCAAGGAAAACTGAACAGAGATGGGGATTTCTGATACAAAAAAACCGGTTGCCAAGCGGGGCTATAATGGTAAAATTGCCCCTAAGAGGCAGTCCAAGGGAGAGGGCTTTGTTCAGTAGTGGACTTTTATAAGCTATAATGGATGGATGATCGCCTACCACAATTTGGTAACATAATTTAAAAAAATATTTACAATGCTATACAACATTACTAATATTCCCCTTAACCACTCATGGTAAGCCTAAATTGCTTGTGTTACGAGTGGTTCACGCCAGTAGTCGAATGGCGGATTTGAACCCACGACCTTTTTGAGTTCGCGGTCCGCGCCCTGCCATTAGGCTACTGTCTCTTAATTGTCGCGAATATATCTAGTTTATTTCACCTAGTTTACTTTCTATTTTTAAGCTTCTGTGATTTGTAAAAATATTGTTTTTTTTTTATTTTTACTTTTCCCACCACCTTGTTTAATCGCGCAAGAAAGATAATTTTTATACTTATTTCAAAATTATCCCAAATTAGGTATATCTTATGCTATAAAATCAATAAGATCGGATGTTATTCTATTACATCAGATGTAAGTGCGTCGATGGAAATTCATCGTCACAACTGACTCTTCATATCGAAGACTGCGTAACTGAAACAGACATGAAATTAATTTGACTCTTTTATGTGTTTTGTCAAAAGGGTAATATTATGGCTGGTGGTCATATTATGCCATCGATTTGTCAAAATTGTTCGGGTGAACAATGGGGTAAAGACGACGATATGGCGGTAACTACTCGTACCATTATAAAATATATTTTTATTAGACGTTAATTTTTAAAGACACTAGGAATTACTTTTGTATCCTGGAGGAGTTTTACGTACATAAATTGCACACGGACGTATCCATACCTTAAACATATATTCCCGCAGTTCCGAAGTTAAAACAATTAAATGCTCGATCACTGTACAAAAATACAACGAACTAAAGCTATTTGGCACAAAAATAGATACAACTGCTACCAAATATTGGCAAAAAAATAAATGAAACTGTCTCTACTAACTACTACTACGTAGTAATATTATTTATTCTGTGCTATTAAACACTATATACACAAAAAGCTGCAGCACAATAATTAAATGTTCCTGTACATGCAACTCCTGTGGTAAATGCATAGAATATCGTATTTTGTTCCAAAAGTTATAATCTTATATATATATATATATATATATATATATATATATATATATATATATATATATATATATATATATATATAGCTTTCATGTAGTTTGCATATTTTATAATTACTATTATACATATAATAAATAAAATATTATTTATATTAATGAGCCAATGAACCCGTTTTCAGTCTCTACGTAAACCAATGAGCCCGTCATTGGTGCACTCAGTGAAACAAGGGCAGGATCTTCTGTTGACGGTCATATGAATAATAATATAAGTTATGCCGATGACATGGTGTTGCTGAGTCCATCGGTGAGTGCTTTACGTCGACTGTTATCTGGTGAAACATACGCTGCTGAACATGGGCTCATCTATAATACCAAGAAAAGTGAGTTATTGGTGTTTCGTGTTAACAGTAAGAAACCCTTGATTGTGCCGCCAGTAGAACTCCTTGGTGTGTCATTAAGTAGAGTTTTTCAATTTAAATATTTGGGATACATTGTTAACGAATATATGACAACAACAATGATATAGAGATTGTAAAATATAAATCAATGGAGAGAGAGCGACGCGCATTGGCGGTTCGATGCAATATGCATGCCCGCAGGTGTGCTAGGTGCACAAATGACATAAAAATAATCCTCTTCAAGGCGTACTGTCAAACATTTTACACCTGCTGTCTGCGGTGTGACTACAAGCAGAGCACCTGGCTTACGTGGTAGAGCCACGCTGCAGCTATATTATAGTTGTATACGAATGGGTTGACTCGACTGGGGCGGGACTACGCTCTCACAGAATACCAGCGTAAAATAGCAGCTTAATGTTGCTGTGTTTCGTATGGTGAGTGTAGAAATCCGGAGACCCTTTTTTTACCGGAAACGAGACATTCCATCTTAGTCCTCAGGGGTGACAACGTATATCTGCGTTTTGATTCTTAATCGACAGAGATATTTCAAGATAGGCTTGACAGTCCCATTCAGAGGCATTGGATCCTAATGCATGTGGGTGGGACATTCAAGTTTCTAAAATAATTGCTCTCTATACTTAGATATAATTTATTTTATCCTTATTTTATTATTGTATTTTTATTTTTCTATTATTGTTTGTGTAAATTACTAACAAATGTGTAGTGATATACTGTATATCTGAAATAAATATTATTAATATTATTATATTATTAGTAATTATATCATATCAATTATTAACCCTATTCACAATAGATAGAATTGCAGAAGGGATAATAATGTAGATACCTTTTACAGTAGATATTCATAATATATTACTGTAATTTTACGCTATTGTTATATACTTATTATCATCTAAGGGAGTTCACCGCAGGGCAGAGGCCCTAATTAGGCCTGAAAATACATCTACATCGATCTACCAGAATGTGTAAATTTTGAAGATTGCCCCTTAGTAGTTCGTTCGAGGGACTGCTGATCATGTTCCATGTTCGAAATCCTGGGGCGATCCAAAATCATTTCAAGAATGATTCTGTTAAGTAATTCTCAGAAGCAGCCAAGAGTAAGAAAGATGGCGGTGTTTCACCCCCGTGCTTCTGAAAGCACGTAAAGCAGTTGGTCCTGTGCATGATCTCTGTTTCGGACTTGATTTCGGAGTGCCGTCTCATCGGACGATGAAATTGAGGGAATAAAGTGTGGACCAGTACGTGCGCACACAGTGTTGTGTACTATAGTCTGGTCCTGCGCATATTATGTATTGGTCACAGCATGCACTTACCATCTTTTGTCACCCTTATTTTATAGAAAAAAACCTTTAGGTGTTAACTAAATCTCTTCTAACTGGCTGGCGTCTGGCGACAACATATTTTACGCAGTTTTTTGAATTTATGAAGAAATAATCATTATCATCTACGTATAAACAAAACAATTTGTATAGTTCCAATAGCAAAGTAAAGTTACTGCCTTCCTATATAGGTACTTCCCACACAGGCCTTTGCGCCTGTCGGTTTAGGGCAAGAAATATTTGTAATTAAACTGTTACAGTTTACAATCACCTATCGCCCATTTTTTCTTACAGTAACAGCGTAAAAATATGACCTACTGGGCAGAGATCTTTTATAATCAGTAAGAGTTCTCTTCATCTTGTTTGTTTTCTTATGCGTGTCAACGACTCCGAGAACAATTAGTGTGTTCTCACCGTGTCGTAATCGTTGCAACCTATAAATGTCCTCTCTTAACAAAATCCATAGTTGCCACGCTTGGCAGGTGGGTTTGCCACAGATTATTTTATTTTTTGTTTGTTATTAGAAAAGGGCTCCTGCCCATCTCTTGGTGTGTTTCCCTATGTCAGCTCTAAGAAAACCCACGGGACTATAGTTAGTCGATATTCTAACACTACCACTACATGGTCAATACGGATGTAATCTCCTTGAAGTATGTTTAAATATTTAAAAACTTCACATAATATGTAAGTTTTCTCACGATGTTTAGGTACCTTCATCGCTGAACATGTGGTAAATTGTATCTAATCTATTAAGAAGAAGGTCATTGGTGTTGTGGAGAAGCGAGGAAACTTGTAGGCTAAAGGGCTAAGGTTCCTTGTAAATTATACAGTACCCGGACAACCCGAGCTTGATCCCCACCTGCACCAATTAAAATGTTAATTACAATTTTAAGTGCCGTTATACCAATGACTCAGCGGTAAAGGAAAACATCGTGAGAAAAAAATATTTCGAAGACATGTGTTATAGTACGCCATAAGCATGAGTGTTTAATACTTGTTTGCCCTAAAACCTGCTCAGGAATGAGACGTCTGTGCCCAGAAGTGGGACGTATATTAGTTAAAGGCTGTAAATCTGCTAGGTATACATTTATTAGCGGATAGTGAGTTCATATGCTTAACTGCCAGAATGCGACCGGTTTTTCTTAGTATTCTTTTTTATAGAATGAGGGTGACAAACGAGCACACAGTCCACCTGATGGTAAGTGGATACTGTGGCCCAGTGACATTTACATTTCTCCTCAGTTAAGAATCAAAATGCAGATGTGTTGTTACCCCTGAGAACTAAGATGGAATGCTTCGTTTCCATTAAAAATGGTCGCCGGTTCTCTAAACTCACCATACGCATACGAAACATAGCAACGTTAAACTTATGGAGTGTAGAAGTAACAAGTTTCAGTAACAGCCACAAGATGTCGCGAGTTGTTTGATATTTTGTAAGTTGTAGCATTTTTATTAGAAACCACAACTACATAAGCACGGGATTAATATGCAGGACTACTGTAAGTTTGAAATTGTCTAAGGCAATGAACAAGTGGAAATGAGGACCCCAATATTTTTATAAATAAGGTAACAATAACTTACAATGTTTTTTTAGATAGTCTTTTATTTGACCAATATCTTACTTGTACCTATTATTTATTCTATGCTTGTACCAAGAATATTACATAAATAGATTATAAGAGGATATAATAATATAATATCGAAAGACAAAGATAGTGTAGGAAATGGTTACACTTTTTCGTTTCGAAAACTGTCAATAGATGGCATTAATTGTACTAAAATTAGGAAATACAGAATCGTAATCGTAATATGTATTGCTCAGTAAAAAGGTTTTATTTTATTGTTTAAGATTGACAATCAAGCTCAAATATCACCTAATGTAGGTGGATGCCCATAGATATCAATATATCTTAATATATATAAACTACACGTCACGTTGTTTGTCCGCGATGGACTCCTAAACTATTCAACCGATTTTAATCAAATTTGCACATCGTGTGCAGTTTGGTCCAACTGGAGAGATATGATAGTTTTTTTGCCCATTTATTTTTTGGACTTGGCAAAGGGTCGTCAAAACGGGCAGAACGTCTGTCAACAATAATTTACAATGTTGTACTGTTGTACAATTAAATATTAAAACATTTAGAAACAGCATGGCAGCGATCACCTCATTCTCAGGGGTTATTATCCAAACATATACTCTTTAGTAGTAAAATAACCCTTATTGAACAATTTTTGCTTAAAAAATTTTTTCAATTTTTTTATCTGCTATTTTACGCTGGTGTTCTGTGGTGTATATAAATATTTTCCACAGGTTACTTCTTTGTTGAAACAGACTTATGTTATTTTAATGAATTGACGTGGGTTTAATGGCCCGTATACATTATCTTCTTGCTTTAGAGAATAGATACTAAAATAGCACTCAAAAGAGTGTGCACGAAACAGACATTAAAAGATAAAAGAGATTCTATTTGATTTGAGGAGTCGTACTAAAGCGAGTGGTACTAATCACTTAAAGCAACCGTTTTCACGTACAGTTATGTTACAATGTACCGTCCTAAATTACTCTCATAACGACTTGCAGTAAAAATCATAATAATAATTAGTTCCACCATTTACATGCTGTCATCAAAAGTAACCTTGGAGTGTTATTATATGAATTGGACTAGGTATATTGGTAAGTTTATACGTGGTAGAGCCACACTGCAGCTATATTATTGTTGTAACATCGGAATACCGGCGTAAAATAGCAGCTTAATGCTTTTGTATGTTGAGTGTAGAAAAAAAAATATATATATATATATATATACCGGATACCCTATTTATTGGAAACGAGTCATTCCATCTTAGTCCTTAGGGGTGACAACACTATGGGCCATAGCATTTACATACTATCAGGTGGACTGTGTTTTTTTTTTTTTTTTTTTTTTTTTTTTTTTTTTTTTTTTTTTATAGAAGAGGGGGGCAAACGAGCATGTGGCTCACCTGATGTTAAGTGACTACCGCCGCCCATGATCAACCGCAACACCAGGGGAATTGCAGGTGCGTTGCCGGCCCTTTAGAAAGGAGTAAGCTCTTTTCTTGAAGGTCCCCAGGTCGTATCGGTCCGGAAAAATCACCTGTGGTAAATTAAAAACCGGTGTGCTCGTTTTTTAAACTATTCTATAAAAAAAGGAACTTCTTGTTCTTCTTGCGTGTTTCAAATGGGGTCATTTCATGCTTAAATAAACGTTACGATGACCTGCGGTGTTTGCATTTGATCAGTTCGAATAAAATTGAGTGGAGTATCGAATATAATTTATCCTAACAATAGTAATGTTACAAGCTTAGGTATCGTGACGGTACAAACTGCCGATTGAATTACCAAAATTGACACTTTAATTACCGAATACCAATTATAACTTACACACTAATAATAAAACATTTTAGTTCGCAGTTATATCGCTTTAAAGTATTCGCTAGAATGGCCAAATCAAAACTGACTCGGACCCTACTGGCCTTATATAATGCCTATTCCACTGAAACTTCTAGAATGTTCTAGCACATACCGGTCCCGACCGACTAGTTGTAGAAGGTTCTAGTATGGAATTTACCCAGAAAGCTCTCTTAGTTTTGCTACTCGATACCAGATGGCACTAGTGGCATTAATTATTGCACGCAACAGGAATTTATCCGTATTACTGTCTAACACAAAACACGGTCCTGCATTCATCGACTTCCTGTACATCTTACCATGTCATCATTCTATCCGGTGGGGGTCCGCACAACACTTCTCTTATCGGTACGAAGCTAAAGTAAAGTGAAGCTAAAGCTAAAGTATTTAACTTCTAAAAATTTCTTTGGCTTTGAAATAATTTGCTTTCAATTTTTATATAAGCGTTTTACAGAATATGGTACGAGTATAGGGCTTCTCTTTGCAAAAAAGGCCGACTGGGTTATTAAAGCTCTTGCCTATTTCTGTCCCAAAGCATCCAAGAAAAAGTGCAGTTCTGGTTCTTGTTTGAATGATTTGTCGAGTCTGTCCAGGCATTCATCACACAGGTGATAATGCTTTTGTAGCCTTCTTTACTTATGTTGTGTGAGCCGCGACAACCTTCACTAGTGTGTGATTTGCACTTCGCAACACTCGAGGGATACACTTAGTTCAAAAGTGCCGCGTTATGGAAAAAAAAACGTGTCTCCAGCTGGGTTAAAACTGTTTATTTTGCAATGTCATTTAAGTGTTAATAATAATTAGTGGCCATTTTGTTAAATGAAACATGCTCAAAACAATTTAAACATAAAATTAAAGTATCTGTTTGTAAAATTGGATGAACTGAATTCTGTTACGCTGAGGTTAGTGGCATTAAGACACGAATAATCATTATTTAATTTTTTGTCTGTCCGAGCTGACTTGATTGTAACGAAACTTCACGTAGAGAAAGAGAGCAATTTCAGGAGTTTATAGTAATCTATATATATATATATATATATATATATATATATATATATATATATATATATATATATATATATATATATATATAGAAATGAATAAATTCGAAGTGCCTGTTTGTAATATCAAAAGAACAGCTTTTTTCTAAATACATATAAAATTATATACGGTAAGTACAGAAACACAATTGTTAAAATATTTGTCTGTCTGTGAGTTTGCTCCGGCTAATCTCCGAATTGATTATACCAATTTTGACAGGAACTTTATTGCCAAATAGCTTATGTTATAAGGAGTAACTTAGGCTACCATTATTTCAGAAAAATAATTAGACTTCCGCGCAAAAAAATTAAAACTCTAAATTATACGCGGGCGAAGTCGCAGGGTATAGGTAGTCTGGGCTATATTTGATCAAACAGAATTTATTTTTAATCGAAATGTTTTAATACAAAATCGAATTTTATCACTTTTTTTAATTTAAAATCTTTTTATATCGAAGCTCTTTATGTGTGTTATGCGGTAAGGTGATCACGTTTTTAGGTTTTACTCAAAATTAACAGATTCATAATTTTTATTTTAAACACATTCTCATATGTATCTCATATAGTATTCGAGATTAAACACTGATTTTAAAGTGGTTTTTCGATAATTAGCTACTTTCCTAAAAAACCTAAAGTTTTTTGCTGAAGTTCTACGTAGAGGAAATAGCCGGTAAAATGTAGTTAATTATAAAACAAAACATATTGAGTACGTACACATTGCTGTACTTTATATAGAGTTAAGTCGAAACGCCATAAGAGTGAATAATTTAGTGTTTTCAATCATATAAAACCATAAAAATCTAACGTTTTTAAAAGTATTGAACACTTCAATTTGATTATGTACCTACTTCAATTTTATAAAGTAACATGTTTTAAAAATTCGCCAAGTAATACCAGATGAGTGGTAGGTAATACACATTTCTACATCAAAAGGTTGTTTAAAGTGTTCGTTCGGTATAACATACATATAACCTGGCGTGTTTACCTAAGTCTGTACCTATTGTTTCCTGTGTTCTCTCTAAGAGAGACTTGGAGTGCAGTAAACATACATAAAATTAAAATAACCACAGTGACTGTTCCGTAATGAAATTATCCCGAAGCGCCTGGGAACGTTGACAGATGTTCCTAAATGGATAATAGAGAGCGAGGGGAGTCGACAGGTGACCTCGGCGTTACATCAGCCTGAAGTGTTGAAGACCGACATCCTTTGCCGTGGGACCATCGACATGAACTAATCATTTTGTTTCAAAGGTCACAGAAGCTAGTTACTATAAAAAAACACTTTTAGTATTTCATTTAACGACGCAAAAATGTCTTTAATTTGTGACGTTAGGGGCATTAATTAGTGACTTTTTTTGTTTATTCGTAATGGATCGTTATTTATCATTATATGCGAATAATTTTTTATAGCCGAGAAACGATAAACGAGCATAAAGTCCACCTGATGGTTAGAATAGAATAGAAAGTAGGATAAATTTAAGTGTCAACACTTACTTGTCTTGTTCTACTTGTCGACACTTAAATTTATACTTGTGAGAAAGTATTTTAATATAATAATTTCTTTGTAACCTAAAGTAAAGATGAACGTTGATTGGAAAAGCTAAGAAAAAAAAAACCAACGGTCGCCGTGTAGTTTCGGCGTAAGAATATCCTCTACCCCATATCACGTGGCGTGGCGTCGCGTGGGTATAGTCAGAGGCGGCCGAGGCTAATGACATAGAAGATAGGTAAAAGTATCTTCACGATAAAAAGTAGTAAAATCATAAAACTCTGGTTTTCACCCGGTCAGACTAGCGTGACCTTCGTTACAATTCTTATGAGGCAATCTATGGAGAGACCCGTGTTCAGAAGTAACTTTTGATATGCTATAAAAATGAAAGAACCTTTCAAGCCAAAAACGTTGCATTTCTCTATGCTTTAAAATACTATCAGGAATCAGAGGTGTGTATTGTTTAGCTGTAAGTCTTAAGTACTTACACTGCATTCCTACTACCGTTACTACTGCTTCCATTATATTACTATTTGCTACTGACTCTATCTTTATTTCAAGAATAAAATCAGAAATAGAAATATGTGTGCAGTTCACATGCAGTATAATTGAAACCTTCAGAAAGGAAGACCGAGGTGATAGGAAACACTTTATACTGTATTTTGTCTATTTTAAGTTTAGATTTTTCTAAAGAAGATTTCACTTTAAAATTGACATCTTTGTTTGAACTAGCGTTCCAGATGCGGTCTCCTGGGCAAGCATCGCCTGTAGTAAATGCTTCATCGAACTGTAGTTTATTACCTGCTACTATATCTAAATTACACTTGGATACGGTGCTACCGACAAAGGAGTAATACCATTTCATGTAAGGGACGCTACGTGACATGGTACGAGTACCTATATCACAGAATAAATAATAGTACTACCCTATATAAAAATAATAATTGTTATTGATTAACTCATTCAGTTTTCGATAACCAAAATAATACCTACCTACCAGTGAATAAACTACAATAAAAGTTAAACTGCGTTAAAACCTTTTCCTTTGAAATTATTCGTACTTGAGACAGTGTATAAGTTACATTACACACAAAATAAACCTAACATGAGGGTATGTTTGCCACAGAGTCAAAAGATAGTCCTTTACACTTCAAGTATATAATTTATTTGATTATGCGTAAACTGAGAGGTGCCTTTTACGGAAGAAGATCCGGTTTTAATACAAAGTATAAGATAACAATTAGCTGTTATGCTAACCACGTATTTTAAGGAAGGTCAGTAGAAACATTCTGTTTGTTTCTCCGTCCAGTGATTTAAGAGACCATGAAATTATTTTATTGAGGAAATTAATTTATAAGTATTTTATTATTCATGCAATATTTATAAAATTTAAGGAGAATTCTCTTCAGCTTGTTTCATTGTAATTTTAATTTGACTTGTGACTATTTAACATACATGTTGCAAATGTAGCATGGTTGTGGTTGCATCACGAACGTTCGGTTTGAATGAAGAAAAACCACGATCGCACAGATACCAGTTCCAGTATGGTGAGTGTCGAGACAGTGAAGACCCAATACTGGTAATGAGGCACAAATAGTACCTATGATCTTATTCAATCAAATTCTTAGCCGTCGTAGTCATCCCGTGTTTTACCAGTTTATGTAAAAATATTGTAAAAAGTAAATTAAAGAAGTATTATTTCTCTTTATAAGTTACCATTACAGGCTATTAAATGTTCTAAACATAGTCCTCCCTCTTGGGATTATCCTATCCTCCCTATTATCTCTTTAGTACTCTATATTTGCCATAGTCGCACCGTTTGGCAAACGGGTTGGCGACCGCGATTTATATTTGTATTCAGTTACGTCCAGTATTCTCAGAAAGATGCTACTGCTCATCTCCTGGTTTAGGTTGCCTGTGCCGCCTCTTAAGATATTCACGGGATATATCACAATATCGATGTTCTTACGGTTCTCGATACATTGATAACAAATAATTCATTTTGTAGAATAAAAAATTATTGTCCTGTTCTTATTGTGAACAATAAATTCTAGGAATTTTAATGAAAACGTTTTTTTTGTCTTTGTTATTACTTAAATTCGTTTTTCTTTTTTAATCAATGAAAAATAAAAGCAAAATCAGTTAAAAAAATAACCGTCGACCCTGCCAGGATTCGAACCTGGAATCTTCTGATCCGTAGTCAGACGCGTTATCCGTTGCGCCACAGGGCCACTTGTCTATATGGAGGTAAATAAGGTATAATTATTTCAAATATAGGCTTTAAAAGTAGTATAATAGCATAGTATTTATTATGACATAAGTTTCTTGACCGCGGCGCCATCATGGCGTACAAGTTAAATACGTGGCGCACCACAGTCTTCGCAAAATTAACGTTTTTGCTTTCAAATTCCACACATTACATTTTAGTTCGCATAATTGATACGGAACTTCCTGTTTGGAACAGACAAATCTAAGACTATTAACAAACTTTTATTGTAATAAGACTTTAAAAATGTGTTCTGTGTATTATTTCTTTATATATAAAATTCCTGTGTGCCTGTGTCCGCATTTTTTCTCCTCCTAAACAGCTTAATCGATTACTATGAAATTTATATGGGCGCCTTTGTCAAGATTCAGAAACCACGCATGTGAAGCCGGGCCGGGATCGATAGTTGTATTATAAGAATATTACACATATAATAAAAAATAAAAAAATTACTTAGGTTAATTCAAAACTACTAACATAAAAATATAATTACTAACTAGGTACTAAACGTTATTTTTAACATACAGTATAGTGCCCAGAACGCTTTACCCCTTGGGCTTTCAGCGTGAAAAGAACCACTCACATTGTCATCAACATGCTCCGCAATTTAAAAAAAAAAGTATATTTACGTGATATAGGAAGTTTGAAAAAAGTAGGTGGCTAACTACGAAATTGCATTGAGGTTTGCTATTTCGATATTAAAAAAATGTTTCGTTTACCTTCACGAGCCGTTCTACAGAGTATAAAGTGTGTGATAAACTCGGTCGCATCCTACAAAAACGATGGTACAGCACGATCACATATTCTTATTTGATGTATAAAAGGCGAGATTAATGCGATATGATATTCACTGGTTCTACCATTTAGTTGTATCATTGTAAGTAGTTTACAGTTTAACTGAACGTAGTAGAGTAAGTAGCAGAGCCATGCTGCAGTTATATTAGTAGTATAGTTGTAGCACGAGTGGGTCGGCTCGACCGGGGAAGGACCACGCTCTCACATAATACCAGTTTAAAATAGCAGCTTAATACTGCCGTGTTTCGTATGGTGAGTGTAGAGATCCGGAGACCATTTTATACTGGAAACGTGGCATTCCATCTTAGTCCTCAGGGGTGACAACGCATCTGCGTTTTGATTCTCCACTCTCACAACATCCACTTACCATCAGGTGAACTGTGTGCTCGTTAACGTTTGTATTATTCTGTATTTAAAAAAAAAACTAGACTCAATAAAATTGTTTTCAAATTCACCTAGAATATTATAATAAAACAGATTGTAGCAAAGAACGACATAATTTCTCATTATTCGCTATAAACTAGTCCATCGATCAATTACAGCCTATAAAAGTCCATTGTTTAACATATGCCTCTCTAACAGATTCCATGGAGAATCTTTATGCTGCAGTTGCCACGCTTGGCAGGTGGCATTGCTGCCTCAGTTTTTTTTTATTGTAGCCGTGTAGTGGCAGTGCAGGAATACCCACTGACCCATATCGTCCCGTGGGTGGAGTAAGAGGCCACAGGGAGAAGCTAGAACAGAAGATATGTAGCAGCATCTTTCTGCAACTCAAAATAATTAAAATAACAAATTATTAGTTTATTACAATCGAAGGTAGACTCGTGGTTGAATGCAGTATTTAAAACGCTAGGAAAATAGTAAGGAGTCCAGACTGAAATAAATTTAAAATCATAACATCACTATAATTTTTATAAGAATCACATAATATGTTCTTATCACACATAGCAGTTTATAATTTTATCAATCTTTGGTTTAAGTTCTTTTATAGGATAGGATGACAAACGAGCACACACTCCACCTGATGGTAAGTGGTTACTGTAGCCCATAGACATCTACATCTGTCCTCGATTACGAATCAAAATGCAGATGCGTTGCCACCCGTAAGAACTAAGTGGAATGCCTCGTTTCCAGTAAAGTTAGATTCCATTGCATTAAAAAAAGTTCCGTAGGAATTATGCAAGCAAGCTAAACTGTATAGTATAAAATTTGACAGCAAATGTCAAAGATCGTGAAGGCTATGGAGCCTCGACTTCTTTAGTGACAAAGACGCTCCTTTAAATCCGAGACCCCGAGAATATCAATAAATCACGATTTATAATCAGAATCGATTAAATTATTAGCGTTATACGACTACATTATATTATTAAAATACCTATCTGTTATGAGCGTATGACATAACTAAGAATAATTATGCATGCTGGTGAATGATTAGAATATAAATAACGTTTTTTTATGTAAAGCAATAACTTAACGCGGTTGAGTTACGCTGCAGCTGATTTATGGTTGCAGCACGAATAGGTCGGCTCGATTATTTCGTGTAAGTGTAGAGGACCGGAGACCCTATTTACTGAAAACGAGGCATTCCATCTTAGTCAAACAACGCATCTGTACATTGATCTGTATATAAATGTAGATGTCTATGGCCCACATCACACACTTACGATCAGGTGGACTGTGCGCACGTTTGTCACCCTTAGATATTCTATTAAAAATATAATAGCGTCGTAATAAATTATATAAAAAATCTTGTCCGATCTGTGAGGGTTTTTTCAGAGAATATATAAAAATACCCCTCAAAATATAAAATAAATTAAAATAAATATTTCGATGACAAACGACGTTAAATATAAAATTTAAATATCTAGGGCACTGGGCCACTGATGACCTCTCTGATGATCTTGATATTGAACGCGAATGTAAAACAATGGCATGTTGTGTATTTAGCTAGAGTGTTTCCCTTTATAGTCTTCGTAATCAGTCTATTTATTTTCTTCGTTTTGATGTCATTTACTTGACTGAACAGTCTCTCACATGCAGCATTGCAGTGGGACAATCGCAGAATGTTCAACATAAATGTGGCCGGAAATTTAAATATATTTTCTCCACTTTGATACTTCAGCTAAGCTATCTGTGAACAATGAAAGCATTATTTAACTATGTGTACCAAGAAAGATTCGATGAAAATAATTTTAAATTAACAAAGTAACATATAACTACTAACCTTTGAACTTTTGTTTATAATACTTCCGTTTTTGACTAGCTCTGCTATTTAATTTAAATTAATAAAGTAACATATAACTATTAACCTTTGAACTTTTGTTTATAATACTTCCCTTTTTGCCCAGCTCTGCTATTTAAGAAATTTCAGTATCAGTCTCGTAACTATCACTATTACTTTCATTCATGATCACGTATTGTACGATTTTGTAAAGAAAAATAATATTTCATGCACCAGAGAACTGTCTACCTAATTAGAATACTTATACTTTCGAATTCGACTATCACTTACAAGGTAACTAATATTAAAAAAATATAGTAAAACTAATGTTGACTAAAAGGTTTGCACATTGCACAAAATATGTAAAAATAAGCCTTTTTAAGGCATATTGTTTAACATTTTAGCATTATTAACAAGCATTCGTATACTCTTGTGAACACTTGTTGCGTGTAGCTTAGGAGCTTTGATAGCGAGATTTAGGCTTCAGTGCGTTTCGCTCGTGACGCGACGAAAACGCCGCCACACATCTTTGCGCTTGGCCCCTCATTTATGTAAAGATTATAAAGTAATTAGTACGCCGCTCTGCTCAAAGGAATGTTGGCAACTCCATGCGTCCGTGTGATGAAACAGGAATTAACAGTTTCATATTTTTTATAGAATAGTATGACAAAGCAGCACACAGACCAAGTGATGATAAGTGGATACTGTGGTCCGTAGACATCTACATTTATCCTCGATTAAGAATCAAAATGCAGATGGGTCGTTACCCGTGAGGACTAAGACGGAATACCTCGTTTTCAGTAAAAAGGGTCTCCGGTTCTCTACACTAATCATACGAGACACAGCGGCATTGAGCTACTATTTTACGTTGGTATTCTGTGAGAGCGTGGTCCCACCCCGGTCGA
This sequence comes from Parnassius apollo, assembly GCA_907164705.1. Lineage (NCBI taxonomy): Eukaryota > Metazoa > Arthropoda > Insecta > Lepidoptera > Papilionidae > Parnassius > Parnassius apollo. The sequence continues at coordinate 3,373,619 of CAJQZP010000987.1, forward strand.
GCCGACCCATTCGCGCTAGAACTATAATATAGTTGCAGCGCGACTCTACCTCATCATCATTGGAGGCATTAAGCCCGGGCTGCTCTGGTACTGTGAATTTTAATCGGCTGGCACCTGAGCTACCACGGCTCCAATTATTTTATCACGCGGCACGTAATAGAACCGTCTTCAGCATACTAAACGCTAACCGACGTCTATTTGAGTGACATTTATATATAAAGATGCCTCGGCACACGTGTGCTATAAATCAGTGTAAGACCTTGAGGACAGTTGATTAGTTATGTGCAGAGTTTATTAGATATTTTCATCTAAACATGGCATATTAAAACACACAGAAGGATTTTTCGACTAACAAAGAAAGATACTTAGGACATAACGATACATTTCAACCGTGTAGTGGTAGTGTAAGTATATCCACCACTCCATATCTTGCCGTGAGATTCCTAAGAGACGACAGAAGAAAAATAAAATAGGATAAGCAGCAGTATCTTCCCGATAACAACTCCAAACAATAAAACAAAACCGTAGTTGTTAACCCGACTGCCAAGCGCGGCATTTATGTTACTTTAAAAAAAAAAAAGAATATTAATAATGCTATAAACATTACTAATATTGCCCTTAACCACTCGTGGTAAGTTTAATTGCTTGTGTTACGAGTGGTTCACGCCAGTAGTCGAATGGCGGATTCAAACCTGCCATTAGGCTACTGTCGCTTCGAAAACTTTAAAACTTCGAAACTTTGGCGGATGTTAATATGTATAACAAGCTAATGCTTTAATAATGTGTAACGTGTGTATTTAGTAAAATGTAAAGTTATGGTGTGTAAAGTTGTAAAGGTGATTAATAAAACTATGAATATATAACAATTAAGGAAGTATCTTTAATCAATTGCAATAACATGGTAAACCCCCCCCCATGAGGTAAGCTATCGGAGAGGTTCAGTAGTGGGCTTTTATAGGCTGTATAGAACACGTAAAGATAAGCCTCTCACGCACACGTACGCATCTAAAATTTTCAACCAACAATACGGTTTTAGGATAAACTTATGTTATTGTTTGCAAATGGTTTTAACACAGAATAAACAATACTACTGCGTAGTTTTAAATATACCTGCGTGAGGAAGGCTCATGAGGAATGAGTACGTGTCAGGTTCTTGCAATGAAATGAGTATAGATTTTATCAGGACTTTTTATTAGAAAACTTAACAGCATTATTTTAACAATCATATTTAAAAAGATATGACACTTAGTTAATAAAAAGTTACAACACGCTGAATATTACTTACGAAGCTGAGGTAAAATTGTAGCTTACATAATATAATTTAAATAATATTAAGTTAACATAATATAATTTAAATAATATAAAGAATAAATATTTTTGGTTACATTGGCAGCTATTTTATCAATAAAATAAATAAAATATCATAAAATAATATTCATTAAATAAATTAAAATAAATCGTCATATTATACAAAAATAAGACTATTGATGCCTCATTTGGGTCCAATTATCTCATAATATCTTTGGCTACTGTAGTTGTAAAGGATCTAAACGGTTTGCTTAATCAGCAACTGAGCTTACATGAGGCTCAGTTTGGTTTCAGGCCAGGGCTTTCAACTGAAACTGCCATACTGCGACTCAAGCATAATGTCCAGTATTACATTATGCGAAAAACGCCGGTTTACGCGTATTTCTTGGACGTGTAGCAGGCATTTGACTTGGTTTCGTACGTTTTATGGGATAAGCTTAACTAGGAAACTAGCATAACCAAGGAAGTAATTAACCGCTTCAAATATTGGTATCACAACCAAACTAAAGAAAACTGTGTAAAGTGAGCTGGCTCATATTCGTCAGAGTACAGGTTGGAGTGCGGGGTGAGGCAGGACGGCCTTAGCTCCACTCAACTCTTCGACCTGTACATCAACGGTCTGATCGTTAAGCCCAATGATGCCGGAGTCGGCTGCTCAATCGACATCATTTTCGACGGTCATTTTGTTAATAATATAAGCTATGCCGATGACATGGTTTTGCTGAGTCCTTCGATCAGGGCCCTCGAAACGCTAGTCTGTGAAAGGTACGCGGCGGCTCGTGGTCTCTGATATAAATCTAATTACAACGAACTACTCGTGTTTAAGGCTGGAAATAGAAAACCTAAGTGTTCCTCATTTTAAAGTTGGAGGAGTTACACTGAGTAGAGTCACCAAATTCAGATATCTGGGACACTGGTTCGCCGAGGATCTCTCTGACAATTTAGATGTTGAACGGGAACGTAGAGCGTTGGCAGTGAGGTGTAATATGTTTGCAGGTTTGCTGCTAGGTGTACGAATGAAGTTAAGATAACATTATTTAAAACTTACTATCAGACACTCTACACCTGCAGCCTGTGGACAAAGTGAAAGCGCCGAACTCTCAGTGCGCTACGTGTTCAGTACAACAATAAATTCAGGACGTTGTTGTGGCTGCCACGCTTTTGTAGCGCATCGCGTATGTTCGCTGAGGTACGCGTCGACTGCTTTGCAGTGTTATTACGCAAAAGAATAGCCTCCTTGATGCGTCGCGTGCGAGACAGCACCAACGGCCTCCTAGCTTCCATATATGGAAGGCAAGATTGCCCTGTGATGAGGTACTGGAACACAGTGCATATGGGTTCCAAGCCCATTATGTTTAATAACAAATAGTAATGTTTGTGTATTATAATAATTTATGTATTCTGTGAATTTATTAACCCCTAGCTTTTAAGTTTTAAGTGTACTAACAAAATGGGTATATTTACCTGAATAACGAAATAATAATAATAACGTACAGTGTTATTTTGCAATAACTGGCTAAATTTGTAGAGATTCCGAAGTAATATAGGCGAAGAAAAATAAATTAAAAAAATCTCAAACATTCTGACATTTTTAGATTCGAAATGCGTGGTAACGCATTATTTTAACTGATTTTACTGCGCACGCAAACATTCGTAGGGATCGCTCGGTAGACAAAAAGGTTGTTGCTGCCCATAACTCACATTCAATTTGGGATAATTTTAAATAAGAGTGAAAGCCTTATTTATCAAAAGCAAAAATGTTATATCATTGTATAAATATTTGAACTTAAGTTTATTTGTATTTCCGTACAAACGTTAGCTTCGATTCAGTTTCTATTCTAAATATTACTTTAACAGACTCTACTAGTATAATTATGACATCATCGTCCATTTCCAAACATCCCGTTGCATTCACACACTGTCCATTTTCGTTTTAGAATTCCTCAATTGCTGCAGTCAATTAATACAAGCTTGCGTTTCCAACGCAACGCGAATGCCAAAAGAGCTCAAATATTATATTTGAAGCAACTCGTAATTAATGCTGCATATAAGCTAAGTTTATAAAATTAGGTATTTATCCAATATTTATTTTAATATTATAATTAATAAGATTCTAAAAACTTTATTAAATAATACTAAACAAACGCTTAAGAATCAAAATGCAGATGCGTTGTCAACCCTGAGGACTAAGATGGAATGCCTCGATTCTAGTAAAACGGGTCTCCGGTTCTCTACACTCACCATACTAAGCTGCTATATTAGTCCTTCCCCGGTCGAGCCGACCCATTCATGCTACAACCATAAGAGCTGCATTGTGCCTCTACCACGTAAATACGTATAGCATCAGCTATCTATATCTAAATCGGTCCAGACATTTCTGAGATTAGCCGGAACAAATATTCATTCATATTATGAATTTAGTAAAAAGCTGTTATTTTGAGAAACTGATACTTCAATATCATTTATTCATATAGACTGTAGAATTAAAGCCCAATATTTTGATTTCAAAGACAGTTTGTAGTTTTATTGTCTTTTTTCAACCCTTTTGTGTGTACTAAGCAATAAAAGCAAGAATAAAAATGGGAGGAAACATCGTGATCAAACAATCTATACCTGTTTAAAAAATAAGTATACAAAAAGTAAATCCTGGTCTAATAAACTCTCTCAAAATGTCAAGATGTTGTTCCCACCACGAAGCCCAAGTTATTCTGCCTCAGAGTAATATGGAGATGACTAATGATTACAAAGTCACTTTTAAAGAATGGAAAGCATAACCCGCTTTCTTGATTAGCCGAGTAATTGACTACCAGCGGCGGTTTTTATGGACATTTATGACTTAAAGACATTCAAGAAAAGACCCTACTCTTCTTTAAACGGCCGGCAATGCATCTGTGATTTTCCTGGTTTTGCAGTTGATCATGGGCGGCGGTAGTCACTTACCATCAGGTGACCCGCATGCTCGTTTGCCACCTCTCATATAAAAAAGTAAGGGATTATACAGACTGAAATCTTAACTAACGTTGTGTTGGAAGTTCCTAATCTAATCAATCAGGTCTACTGCCTAGCTTCTATAATAGTTAGCGTGATGTTGTTATATATTCTAATGGTCCACATAACACTATAGTGAAATTCCCAACTAAATATGTTAGCAGTTGTTGTGTGATGCGCATTTAAACATTGTATGAATTGTACGCATGCAAAAGCATTTTATACGTGGTAGAGCCATGCTGCAGTTATATTAGTAGTATAGTTGTAGCACGAATGACCGAAGGATGAAGGACCACCACGCTTTCACAGAATACCAGCGTGAAATAGTAGCTTAATGCTGCTGTATTTCGTATGGTGAGTGTAGAGAACCGGAGACCCCTTTTTACTGGAAACGAGGCATTCCATCTCAGTCCTCACGGGTGACAACGCATCTGCATTTTGATTTTTAATGGAGGATAGATGTAGATGTCTATGGGCCGCAGCAACCACTTACCATCAGGTGGACTGTGTGCTCGTTTGTCACCCTATTCTATAAAAAAAAAAAAAACAGACTGACAGATAGACGGATAAAGTTTCTAAAACAATATTGTTTTTGCATTTCAATGTAAGTATACAACTTCTATAATAAAAAGAACGGCTGGATCAATCCTATCCGGATGAAATTTTGTGTGTGTGATTAAGTTGATTCGAGAATTTTCTTAATTCACAATGAGACCACGTAGGTGGCGCTGTTGTCGAAATCCTGAAATCAGCCGTGCGCAGCCGGGTCGGATCGCTAATTATATTATAAAATATTCGGTCAGATACCTACAATGCTTAGGATTTTTAATAGTAACATAAAAATTTATCTATCAAATTAAATCAGGTATACCTCAAAACTTGAACACAAGGTAATACGACCAGTGCGTGTTGCTAGTGATATATATGGATCTGAGATGTGGTTTTTCACTGCTAGTCGTATGTAGAAGCTCAAGGTCACTTATCAAGCTATGGAGAGGGCTATGTTCAGTGTTTTTCTGCTTGTTAGACTTAGAAATGAGATTACGGACAGAAGAAACAGAGTAACCAACATAGCCCAACGAATAATAATGGAATAGTAAGATAAAGATGCAATGGTGAATCTACAGTCGATGGACTAAAAAAATTCTCGAATGGCAGCCTCGTACCGACGAAGTGTAGGGCGACCTCCCACTAGATGGAGTGACGACCTGGACATGTAGGAAGCCTATGGATGCAGGTGGCTCAGGACCGTGCTTTGTGGCATTTTTTGGAGCGGCCTACGTTCAGCAGTGGACTTGTGAAGGACAGATGTTGTCATCAAATGTATTAAGTCGTCTATGCAGATTCTTGGTCATGGCGGCCTGACTTAACGGAGCTAGCCATTTATGCAGGACGTTATGTACGAGTTTTTCGGTAAAGAGTAATAATGTTCTTTAAACGTACGTAAATACTAAGGGACTACCTACATTATATTTTAATGATGCAAGACTGAATTATGCGTAAATCAAGGTGCTCATTCCATTATTCCTTCACTCTCATAGTCCGATGAGATGGTAATCTGGGTAATCTGGCACAAATATAGAGAGATCGGACGCAGAACCAACGGCTTTACGTGCTCTCTGAAACACAGGCATGAAGCTCCTTTAAAATTCTGACTCCAGGCTGCTATTGAAAAATTTTTCATAGAAAATCCAACTGATTTTGGGCGCGATCATATCGATCACTTTTAAGTTCATAAGATTTCCTCGGTTGAGTTTATTTTTATATTTCAATTGTTTGCAGGATGAGACATAGTATAGATAACTAATTTCATTCATTTTGTTAGTGTAATTACATGATACTGTAGTTTTGGTTGGCATTGGATTGTATTTTTTATTTCAAATATTTTTAACATTAATGGCAATATGGTGACATTTTAATAGAATAAGGATGACAAACGAGCACAGAGTCCACCTGATGGTGGGTGGATGTTGTGGACCATAGACATCTATATTTAGCCTCGATTAAGAATCAAAACGCAGATCCGTTGTGATCGCTGAGGACTAAGACGCAATGCCTCGTTTCCAGTTAAATAGTCTCCGGATCTTTACACTCACCATATGAAAGTCACTCACAGCACTATTAACCTGCTATTTTGAGCTGTGAGAGCGTGGTCCTACCCCGATCGAGCCGACCCATTCGTGCCACAACCATAATATAGCTGCAGCGTGACTCTACCACGTATAAAAACTTATACGATAGTACCAACAATTGGGGATGGAGCTTGGTTATTTAGAGCAGTCTTATACGTGTTGCATGAGAACGAAGTGTTGGCTAGAGAAATTAGGGAATCAATTAGCAGTCAATTCGTGGTTTACGTCATTGCGGTCAATGTGCTGTTTATTTACTATGAAGTTAACATGTGGTAAATTAACACGTTAAAGTGCAAATTAACCATCTACATCGCCACTAGGGAGAGTATAGAAACCAGGATGCGCGAGTACCGCGAATTTTACGGCAAACGGTAACCACTGAGCTATCACTGCTCTATAACTCTATGTAAAATATAAAACGCAAAACGTATGTGCATGTAGATACATATTAAATAAAAAATTAAAGTATATATATATATATATATATATATATATATATATATATATATAATATTCTAAATTTTATTAATTCTAATCCTTTTTTATCTATTTGTTTTTTTTTAATAATTTATTATAATAATGTCCTCCAGACCTAATTTATTTATTTTATATTTTTTTTTGGATTAAAATTAAAATATAAATAATATAACACTATCAATATTTTATTTACTAGAAAATTCTACTATGAAGGATGCAATCGGACGCAATTAAAACCATGACGATACCCTTAATGTAGAGCGCGATAACTTTATCAGTTTGATTAAAATTAAATAAATATTGTTACGTGTGTCCCAAATAGAAAAATGCAATGACGACTTCTAGTCTCGTAGGGAGTAGTCCTGATCTGTGGCTGATCTCCGTTGAGACCTCCTATAACATTGAAATAAGTCCTAACTGTTACATTATTTGAAAGAAACTAAGAGAAATGTGATGTAACATTTTGAATGAATGCCAAAACAACATTACAATAAAAGTCTATTATTTATATATCTGTGCTATTTAACAGTAAATATATTGTGCCTATACTACAATAATTATTGTCGTTCTTGATGTGTCCGTCTATACATTTCGTTGTTCTGTAATCATAATGAACGCGATTACGGCGTTAAAAGAGCAGATCATTGCACTGACATAGTCGTAATATTATTTGCACTTAGAACCAGTGGTGGATTTACCAGCAAGTTTAGTAGGCTGGAGCCTAGGGCGGTAGATTTTTGAGGCGGCAAATTTGAGGCTAAATTATTGTTATGTCTTAAACAAATTAAAGAGATTTAAATTTTAAAAGGAAAGCTGAAGAAATATCTGCGTCCGTAATTTTTTTATATAGAATAAGAGTGACAAAGGAGCACACAGTCCACCTGATGGTAAGTGTATGCTGTGGCCCGTAGACACTATCCTCGATTAACAATCAAAATGCACATGCGTTGTCACCACTTAGGACTAGGATGGAATGCCTCGTTTACAGTAAAAAGGGTCTCCGGATCTCTACACTCACCATACGAAACACAGCAGTATTGAGCTGTTTTACGCTGGTATTCTGTGAGAGCGTGGTCCTTCCCCGGTTGAGCCGACACATTCGTGCTACAACCGTACCACCACGTAAAGCCACGCTGCAGCTCTCGGAAATCTAAAACACTTTCTCGTTCCTTGCTCTCTTTAGATTTAGTGACAACTGCGGCTGCTTAATGTTGCATAAAAGCTTGTCGCTTCTTCATGTTGCTTCAAAAATCTACATTTTTTTGCAAGTTTAACAAAAAGCTAGGAAAAAATAACGACTTAAATCAAGAAAGGGAAAACGCTAAATAGAGTAAATCTGACACGTTGGTCTGAAGTCCTTAAAACGTTGGAATCAATCAAAGATGGTATAATAATAATGTAACGCGAAACAAAGCGACAGGAATATTTTGAATTCAGAATAACTTAAAATGTTTCGGTAATGGTTGTTGTGTAGAATGTTGAAGTGAATGTTAAATTTAGATTTCTATCGCAGATTCGATCTATACGAATCTTTTTGTAAGTTTTTCATATAATGATTTCTTATATTTACGCGAACACTACACATTGAAATAATACTAATTTTTACGGAATTTATCGCGTATATTTAACTTTTTTACCCGACGTTTCGAGAGCTTTACAGCACCCATGGTCACGGGAAGGACTGAGATGTTCAACGTCCAGCTGTCATAGTTAACCGCGGTTACCATAGATTAAAATTTAACTTTTGTTCCGATCTACACAGTATGAACTTATGGTATCATGGAGTCTTGCAGTTGTATGCTTGGGTTGGGATTTAATTTTATTTATTATAGGATCCCAAGCAGATGGTAGCACCCAGCCATCTTCTCTATTGAAATTAGGATGTTTTTTGATTTCAATAGCCTCGCGAATCATCCTTGGAAGGAATCGGTGTTCTTTAGCGAGGATTTGTGGTCTATCAAATCTGATGTAGTGACGGGGGCGATCCTGTACATGTTCACAGACTGCAGACTTCCCGGAGCGTCGATTCTTCACATCAGCTATATGTTCTTTGACGCGGGTTTTAATTGATCTTTTAGTTTGTCCTATGTAGGAGAGACCACATTCACAATCAAGCTTGTACACTCCTGCATCTTGCAGAGGGACGTTACACTTGACTGATGGTAAAAACTGACCAATCTTCTTCGGCGGCTTGAAGTATGTTTTGATGGAAGCGCGCTTCAAGATGTAGCCAATCTTGTCAGTGACTCCTCTAACATATGGCAGTACAGCAGGTACACGCTCGACTGTGGCCGGCTTCACTCGTTCTCTGTGACGTAGGCGCGGGACCCGAAGCTTGTTGTCATGCAAAACTTGCTTGACATGTTGGAGCTCGGCAGCCAGGTGTTTACTGTCACAGATCCCTCGTGCTCTCTGAAACAAAGATTTACCCACGGTAGCTAACTGTGAAGGATGGTGGTGAGAATCACCGTTTAAATATCTATCTGTATGGGTCTTTTTTCTATACACAGTATGGCTCAAGGTGTTATCAGGATTCTTGTTTTTCTCATTTTTAAGGCCTATCATATACTTAATATTCTTAAATAAAAATGAAAAGAAGTAGGTCCGTAGGTCATCATAAACTTGTGATAAAATGACGTAACACAAAAAACAAACACGGGGTAGATATGAACACTTAGAAAACAAAACTTCGAGAGAATGACGAATGCGGATTATCAGGGTAGAATAATTGTACGATGTATGTTTAAAGTATAAATACTTTTATAATAAACACTGTATTCTTTATTCTATCTCATTCTCTCGCGGGATAAATCCTATAGATGTATATGTTTGTCTCTTTTTAGTGTTGATTTTTCGTTTCATTTTAAATGTAACTAACAGCCAACATACTGAAAATTGTACAGCGTTAATGACAACAAATTGGTTGTATTCATGGAATACTATAATACACAATAGAATGGCTGTTAACCGTATTTTGTACGAGGATCGGTGTCACCAAGAGCACACATATAGGCAATTACGTCGTATTATCACTACTACAAACCCGATGTGCTGTGTTGACAGACTGAGTAAATTTACACATTTTAGACTTTTGATTAATGCTCAAGATCATCATTAAAACAAATCGTTTAAATTTTAATACATATTCATTTGTAAATAGTTTGCAATTTGGCATTTTTAAATAATTTGCATACAGCGACGCTTGACACGAAAATTGGAAATGATTGTAACGTCAAAAGAGATGTGTTGACATTAATTTATAGGTGTGAATTGACATGTTAGTGGCTACACGGGCTCCGCCCACTCCCCCGTTCTATTATGTACCTACGTAATATAGTATTGTATAATTACAGTGGACCCCCGGTAATCCGACAAACAATTTGCAGGGCAGTGTCGAACTATCGAATTTGTCGGATTATAGACTACTGCCTGAGACCCCTATAGTCCGGAATTTTTCCAAAAGAGTACCTTGTAATCCAACAAATTACAGATCCTAAGATAAGATTATATATGTTATACATATGTACTCTGAAGTACAAATCATACTTCATTATGTATGTCAAATTTAGTAAATTAAATAACACAATGGAAAGCTTTTATTATAAAACTAACGTCAACAAAGCTATAGAACTTACAAAAAGTATTCAATAACTTTACATTAAGTAAACAAATGTGTACAAAGAACATTTCTTTGTACACATTTGTTTACTAATGTAATAAAATATTACATACTAAAATAATCAAAAATTATGAATCAATCAATTTAAGGCACTCTTATACTGACACTTTAGGTATTTAGCGCATCTCCAGCGCGCGCGTTATAAACAACGCAAACACCCCAAAAAAATGAACTCACTTGATCCCGGCACCGCGTTACTACAGACCACAGTACAAAATAGTTCGCAGTAGGACCACTTCTTATAATTTGAACTGTTTTTAGTTTGTAGTGAGTAGTTACAAATTACGTCTTTAGTTAATATTTTGTATGATGTTGTACTAAATTTATACGTATTCAGTTTTTTTACTGATTTCAATTATTTCAAAAAAACTTCGTATAAAATGTTAAATTAAATTTCTTTTTAATAATTTTATGTAAGTTTTACAAATGCGTAAGTATTCAAAGTTAAATAATTACAATAATGATCTAAAACTACATCTTAACCAATCGATAAACTGTGAAACAATTTCTAAAACTCTTCCATACTGAGTTGGTGAATTCTTTCAAAATTTTTGTCAGGCTCGTTAGACGTTTGATGGTCAGTCCTAAATAAATCAGGTCTGTTATTTTCTTTGTCTGGTACATCAATTACAGACATGGAGTCACATTCCAGTTTTAGATCTCGGATCGCGCATATCTGCTGTCAACAATTTCTGTGAGTAAGCAATTTTTATAAAAAAAGTACTAACTTTGGCTCCATAGTTTTCCAAAAGTCATCATCACTTTCAATATATTTTGTGAAAATTGTTTCATTGTCACCTGACCAAATTCCTAATAAACAAACTTTCCTACCCGTAACATGCAGCTGGCCCTGAATTTGGTAGTACCAGTTACTTTTCTTGTTTACGGTCACTGTGCCTGTTTTTTGTCATATTTGAGAATTTGAATTTTGTTTTCCTTAATTGTATTTTCAAGACCTTTTTTAGAAGCTGTAATGGGACACTTTATCTCGACTAGCATATCATCTCCTACCAGTCCGTCCGGAGTTGCACCGATAAATGGATGAGTTTGATTGATAAATAATCCACTATGCATAATTTTCACATTTTCTTGCTTTTCCAGTTGTTGTAGAGCTTGACTTTCATGTTCGATTCCGTAGCAAATGGAGACAACTTTTAACAAATTCTCTGGATATAATATATTTTTAACAAGTGAAGCAGTGCCAGAATTAGCTTTTCTTTTACATATAGGGCCGAAATTTGAAGCTGTAACAAGATTTTTTCTTAACTCAAGCCATTCACTGCTGTCCCTTTGCAATACGGTAGCCCTTTCAATAGCATTCCTATCACATGTAACATCCTTCAAATTTTTCATAAATTCTTCTTTAGCATTTTCTAACTGTTGAGGAGATATATCAGGTACTGTACTTACTGGACCATAATCATGTTGCTTTTTGTTAATTTCCTTTAATATTCTTCTTTTCTTTTTTGAATGTTTAAAATATATCTTCCGTTTTTGAGACCTTTTTCTTTCTACAATCACAACATTTCCTCCGGGACATTTGCCAGTAAAAGCCGATTGAACTGTGGATATTGCCGATTTGGTGTTGAATGACACTACTGCCGCTGAACACCTACCTTGATAACCTCCTTTCAAAGCAAAATTGATTCGTTTTCCTCCAATAAATCTTGCATTTACACTGTTAAAGCATTCGACAGTGTTGGTATCCACGTCTTCAATTAAACTTCGTGATTTTACTGCAATACTGGAAATAATGGCATGGCGACACTTTGTGATGTTTTATGGCTTTCACAATTGCTTTCCGCATTGTTAAAATTTTTACATTAGTCAATGTTTTTCGTTGAGTCAACGCGTATTTTGTTTCTGTTATTAAATTATGCATTATTTTACAAAAGTTTCGCAAGATATGGTTACGGCACTCAATTTTTTCGACAGTGACGTTTTGTTCTACATATGGTCTGGCCTGTAGGATTTTCCCGTAAGTAGAGGCGTCACCATCACCAACCATTCTACCATATATGAGGCCATATGAAGATATATAAGACTTAAATCATTCCTATAGATATAGGAGACTTAAATCCTTAATATTATCCTGTGCCTTCTAACATACAAATGTAACAATTATTCCGCTATGTTTAATTGGAGGATAGAAACTTTTAATAATTTGTTGTACCTAGATCTCAACACATTTAACTACGCAAAGCTATTAGATTCTAATCTTAATCTATTCTACGATTATAGTATGTTTTCTAAATATAGTGGGAGATTAAATAACTATGGATTGATGAATATCATGCGTAACCTACTAATAATGATAAGTAACCCTAACTTAGGTCTACAAATATATCCAGGGACTAAAATTAATGTCAATAAAGAAACTATCCCTACAGACTTAAATTCAATTTTTTTTCTATTGTAATCATATGTATATCATGCACCAAAATATTGCTGGCTTTCTAAATAAATCTGATCTGTTTACTGTTCATATTCAGGAATTATTAAACAAACATATAGATATATATATGTATTGTATATTACCGAGCATTTCATAATGTCTGGCCATGAAAAATTAATTCAAATATACAATTACAAGCTAACATCATGCTATTCAAGAAGAAATGTAAAAGGAGCAGGAGCCTGCATCTTGATAAAAAAATGTCTTGAGTACACAAAATTACCAGACATCATGAAATACTCTATTACAGGGATTATTGAATGTTGTGCTATAAAATTAATAAAATAAAACACGATAATTTTATGTATTTATAGACCTCCAAAAATATGTAATATAGACAAATTTTACGAAAATTTAGACACTATTTTAAAGAAATTATGTATATATTAACAAAAAAGTAATATAATATATCACCTATTATATATAATATATCACATATTACAATCACCACATATATAATATATATGTGGTGATTTTAATATAGACATTCTGAAAAGGAACAGATTAGCAACAGAATTTGAATGCTTTCTTTTGAGCTACAACCTTAAATTGGAAATTAACCAACCTACAAGATTGGACAGCAATACCTGCTTAGACAATTTTGCTCATAACTTGAAACAAAAGTGCAAATGCCAAATAATAGACTTAGCCTTATCAGACCATACAGCTCAGATTCTAAAAATAAAAGCTAATAAATTAAGACAAATAAAATCTTGGCGGAAAACAATAAGAGATACGTCCAACGATAATATAAATAAATTCAATAAATATCTCCAACAATTATCATTTTCAGACGTTTACAATACTAACGACCCTAATAATGCCTATGACAATTTTATCGACTTATTCCTTTTATTATTTAATTTATGTTTTGCTTTCAAGTCGATTATAGTACGCTCTGAAAAATCAATTAAATGGGTGTCACGTGGTATTCGGATTTGTAGCAAGAGGCAGCGCCATTTATTGTGGCAAAAGAGATAAAACCGACATGTGAAAATAAAAACAATTTTTATACATATTCTCGAAGATTCAAAAAAATAATTAAACTGACTCAGAAAGCTCAAAATAACCATCTCATTCAAAACTCCAGAAATAAATTCAAGACATCGTGGCAAATAATAAATAATAAAAAAACAATTACGGAACCTATTTCTCAGATAAAAAAGATGATTTATTAATAACGAACCCTAAAGAAATAGCTGAAACATTCAACAATTTTTTTATTGACCAGATCACAGATATAACAGATACAAAAAACGTATCAGATGACATCAAAAAAAATAATTATAAACCACACTCGATATTTATATCACCGATTGTACCACAAGATATAATACGAGTAATAAAAACTTTAAAAAATAAAAAAAGTTTTTGTTATGATGGCATTTCAACGCAAGTTATTAAATCTGTTTGCATATCTGGACCTCTTAGCCATATTGTTAATGTAAGCATATTAGTGTGAATATTTCCCGAAAAGCTGAAAACGGTTATAGTAAAACCACTTTATAAAAAGAACAATAAAGAAGATATGTCTAACTACCGACCAATTGCTTTGCTACCCGTGTTTTCTAAAATAATGGAAAAAGTTATTTACGAATCAATTTACGCATTTTTGGCTAAATTTAACATACTCTGCGATGAACAAAATGGGTTCCGAAAGAACAGAAGCATAAACATGGCTGTTTTTAACTTATTAAAGATGGTAATGACTAATTTAGATACCCGAACCCCCATATGTGCCATATATACAGATATGTCGAAAGCCTTTAATTATGTAAACCATGAAATACTATTACAGAAACTTAACGCGAGCGTAGCGGCATTCGAGGTAACATTCTTAATTTAATAAAATCATATCTGATTGGCCGTAAACAATGTACAGAGATTACTAGAACATGCATTAAATCTAAACGTGAATGCAAATGTGTCTTCCTATAGAGAAATAAAATTCGGCGTACCGCAGGGAAGCGTCCTTGGGCCATTGTTACTTTTATATTTTATACGACACACGTCAAATCCATCATCCAATGGTATTATTTGCCGACGACAGCACAGCTCTAATAAATTGTCTAAATAAAGATTTTTATGAAAATGATGTAAACACTACGATTGAAACTATAATTAACTGGCTGAATTATAATAATTTACTTATAAATATTCAAAAAACTAAAATAATGCACTTTTACCATAAACTTCGCACTGAAGATCTAAATGTAAATTATAATAGTCAAACAATAGAAAGAGTAGATGTCGCAAAATTTTTAGGTATTTTAATAGATAGCCAATTGACATGGAAGGCCCAAGCAGATGATGTCTGTAAGAAACTAAGTGTGTCTGCTTATGCACTCTATAACCTGACAAAAAAGGTCAATATCAAAACGGTATTAGTCGCTTACCATGGTCTGGTGGTTTCCATTTTAAGATATGGTATTATATTTTGGGGCAACTGTGGCGATAGAGAAATCATTTTCAAAGCCCAAAAGCGCTGTATAAAAGCAATCTTTAATTTAAAGACTACCGATATTTGTGTCCCCATTTTAAAGCTCATAAATTATTATTTTTTCCGTGTCTATATATTCTTGAAGTAGCGTTATTTGTCAAAATTAATCATTATTTATTTCCTACCTTAAATGAAACTCGAGTACGAACTGTACATACGAGAACACAATATAAAGACTTATTGTAAACAGGAAGATTTCAAACAGCTTTATTAAAAAAAGTGTTATGGGCATGGCACCAGTCATTTATAATAAAATTCCTAATTTTGTAAAAAATCAACCGATAAGAATATTTAAAAAGAGTCTTACTTCTTTGTTATTGGAAAGGTGCTATTTCTCAGTATCGGACTTTTTAGATGATACCCATATAAAATAACGTTCAGTTAATTGTTTTGTATAATCTGTTAGTATTAGTTATTTATAATGTAATAAGCTACCGGCAATAATAATTCAAAAATCGATATAATGTAATAATAATAATAATGCAATACTTTTAATCATAATAATGTAATAACTATTTATAATCATAATTATCATATTAAATCTATTAATAATTATTTACTAGTGTAGTATAAAAATAAATTTTAATTTAATATTTGCATGCCAAAATGGTAGAATTTTGGCATGCAAATATTATGTTTTATGTACTCTGTGAACACCCTTTTTGTGAATTACCTACATTCAATGCAAAATAAATCAATATTCTATTCTATTCTATTGGGCTATTTCTCATTTCTGGGCCGGGGCACCCCAGTGGCAGTTCCTTCCACTTAACCGCATCTAGCGCAGAGCGGTTTGAATTGTCGATGACCGAGTTCTTTCTGAAGGCTCGATTTACTAGCGTTGAGTATAGATGTTGCATCCCTTTGCATTTTCTACCTCGGGGAGTGTTCTGAGTGATCATTCGGATTAATTCCAGCCACCAAATTTCACGAAAGCACATCACGTCAAAATTCACGATACTATCCACCATCTGGATGCTTGGCGGTCCACCACTGTGAGGTTTACTAGGAGTTTTCTTCCTCCTGCAACTTCTCTGTGGAATTGTTTACCATTGCCGGTTTTTTCGGAACGATACGATTTAGGGTTCTTCAAGAAAAGAGCCTACTTTTTTTAACTTCCCGCTAAGAAAATTGAAAATTTTCAAAAATAAGGAAATTATTGGTTTTACCCCGATTTTTGTAAATCGAGTTTTCATCGGATCTCAACGTTTTGAGTTCCCAGGAAGCTATTCTGACTAATTTCACGTGGACGTCCGTACATATATATATAATATATGTATGTGTGTGTGTGTATAAGTATGTAAACGTTATACGTGGTAGAGCCATGCTGCAGTTATATTAGTAGTATAGTTGTAGCACGAATGGGTCGGCTCGACCGGGGAAGGACCACGCTCTCACAGTATACCAACGTCAAATAGTAGCTTAATGCTGCTGTGTTTCGTATGGTGAGTGTAGACAACCTGTGACCCTCTTTACCGAAAACGAGGCATTCCATCTTAGTCCGCAGGGGTGACAACGCTACTGCATTTTGATTCGCTATCGAGAATAGATGTAGATTTCTATGGTGTCTTAACATCAGGTGGACTGTGTGCTCTTTATCGCACTTATCTCATTAAAAAAACGCTTAATATGGTGTTTAACTTCTGAAAGTCTTGTTGATCTGATTGGGCCACAATCAATTATTGAATTTATCTGTGAAGAAGGTTTTAGTAGCAACACGGAGGAATTTGGCGGCATTTCACCCCCGTGGCTCGGAATGCAAGTAGAACCCTTTTTACTGGAAACGAGGCATTCCATTTTAGTCCCCACGGGCGACAACCCATTTGCATTTTGATTTGTAATCGAGGATAGATGTAGATGTCTATGGGTCGCAGCACCCACTAACCATCAGGTGGACTGTGTGCTCGTTTGTCGCCCCATCCTATTAAAAAAAACCTTTCATAATCTTTGAACGTCTTGATTGATTGAGATGCGAAGATGCGTTCTAAAGATCTCAATGTGGAATAGATTTGGTGAAATCTCAAAACTAAAAATTTTGAAAAACTGTTTTTATTTAATTTCTTTTAAATGGCTTTACCGATCTATTTCAAAACTAGTCAGCTCGTAACTTCAAAAAATGACGCCGAATACCGTTTGGAAAATAAATATCGGTTCATTCGTTCGTGAGATATCGAAGGAGAAATAATTTGAAAAAAAAAAAACTTTTTTGTCATAACTTCGAAATTTCACAACATAATTTGGTGAAATTTGGAGCGCTTTGCATTTGAAACTAGCAGGAAGTTCCAGGGATGGCCTGCAGGGTCAACCGATTTTTTTAAACAGTTATATAATATTACTTTTATAAAGCTTACTCCAAAAGGCGGCAATACACCTGCAATTCCACTGGTGTTGCGGTTGTTCATGGGCGGCGGTAGTCACCATCAGGTGAATCGCGTATTTGTTTGCCTCCTCTTATATAAAAAAAAAAAAACAATGGGGAGCAGAGGACTTTTTACACTCCGTAATGAATGTTGATTTTACTCTATAGCGTTTGAACTGGTTAGGTCGTAGTCCCGTGGTTGTAAAAATAATCCTTCAATCCAATATTTATACGAATTTAATATCACCTGTTTATATCAAACGATGATACAACATTATTTGAAACACAATTACGTAACTAGTATTATATACCAGTAGAATATCATTCGCCATTCCTTGTAGTGGTTAATTTTAAAGTATATAACGTTTTGTTGACTACACAGAAATAGTTTTAATAAGACAATATTATTAAGATTTCTGTGGATGACTTTGTTCCCGCTTGTCACACTTAAAAATCTTTTGTTTAAAAAATCGGGGACACAAATCACGCGGAAAACCTAATGATAAGTGACCGCCGTCCATGAACGACTGCAACACCAAGCGGTATGCCAGTTCTTTACTTTTTTTGAAATGAGTATAATTTTTTCTTTATTCTTCAAAATACAGATGCATTGTCACTCCTGAAGATGAAAATGGAATGTTTCATTCACAGTAAAAAGGGTCGCCGGTTCACTACACTTACCATAAAATCACAGCAGCTGCTATTTTGCACTGATATTCCGTGGGAGCGTGGTCTTTCCCCGATCGAGTCGATTCATTCGTGCTACAACCATAACATAGCTGCAGTGTGGCTCTACCATGTATTAAGAAGTAATAAGTAAAAGAATGAAATATTTATATTCGTCAGAAGTTTATCAAAGAAGCAGTCAGAAGATGTATCTATTCATTTCAATTGTTATGATGTCATATTGAATAAACCATTGTGTTGATTTTTTTATATCTAATTCGGATGTTATGAAAAGTTTCGAAAATATTTGCTTAAGGGGAAATATAATGTCAAATGGCTTAGCAAGATCCTTCGTTATGCCGAAATTATTGCAGCATTTATTTTGAAATAAATATATGGTAAAGTTGAGGATTAATGTTAATGATTATGTTAGACGAAAACACGATTTCGTAAAATTTTCTCGATAGAAAAAAAATCCAAAGTTACCTCCAAAATAAACAATAAACCGCTGTTATTCATAAAATACTTTAAATAAGATCATGAAACTTTGCATACTAACTGAACTAACTATAAAGCAGTGCTTATGTTATTTACTTTTTTTAAAATACCATTATTTTCACTGTAAAAAGAAATTACCTAAACTATCGGCCTTTTGAAGCGTTATTCCTGCCGCACAGTCACTTCGCCTCGGCCTTTGAACGGGGAGGTTGTGTCGCTTACGATCAGAATATACATTACGCAACAGAATGACGTAAAAATAAAATGGGAAATAACCGTGACAAAAATAAGAAGCGGCTGGCTTGGCGTTAACAAACAGGCATAAATATGATAAACCTAATGAA
Organism: Parnassius apollo; assembly: GCA_907164705.1. Lineage (NCBI taxonomy): Eukaryota > Metazoa > Arthropoda > Insecta > Lepidoptera > Papilionidae > Parnassius > Parnassius apollo. Next base: position 3,393,025 of record CAJQZP010000987.1, read on the forward strand.
ATGAGTGTCTAACGACCTTTCTACTTACAGTATTAGTGATTACAAACATATCGGTACATAGCATACGACGCGCGGGGAAATGGGGGCGAAATTAGAATTTGAGCTGACTTACTCTATCCTCTTAACACCGAGACCGTGCAACTAATAGTGTCGTGGTTAGGGTTGCCAACCCTACTATATAAATAGTATCTCACTAAATATTATTTAATTTATTAAAATCTATCAAATGTCAACTGCTAAACGTTGACCTCCACCATAGATTGCTCTTGGATAGTTTCCGTACTTGGCAGACAGGTTGGCAACTGCGGTTTTTATTATTTTGAGCTGTTATCAAGAAGATGCTGCTGCTCATCTTCTGTTGCTATCTCTCTCTGTCGCCTCTTACGACACCCACGGGTTGTTGTGCAATAAAATATCCTACCTAAGTAAATTTGAATTTATTATTTTAATTTTATTTCTTTTATCAAAATATATTTTTGTAGTCTGCACATTAAATCTATATGTGCGCACACCGCACAGAGAAGTGTGAGATTATGCATAGTAAAAGTTTATATAAAGGTAAAGTGCCGAAACCTAAAATGTTTCTATAATTAGTGTTACAAACACGTTAAATTAAAGAAAATATAAACAGTCCACGTTCGTACTGCCAACGAAAAACGTATATTGTTCATACTGTTAACATATTAGAAGTTTAATTATTTCGAAAGTCTCACAATATCAAAAATATTTACAAACATATTATGTAAGTATGTTGTTACTATAAGACTATTGTCAAACACCTAATAGTCTGTAGTAAAACAGTCAAATATTTTTAAAACTTTAACATATATATATATATATATATATATATATATATATATATATATATATATATATATATATATATATATATATATATATATATATAGGCTATAATGAATGAATGGATACAAATAAGGGTGATAATCAGCACATAGTCAATACTCAATACTCAATAACTTTATTGCATTCCATAGGTTACAAAACATAGTTTTACCATCGGATGGGAAGGGAAGGACCGCGCTCTCATAGAATACCATTATAAAATAGCAGCTTAATAATACTGTGTTTCATATGGTGAGTGTAGAGATCCGGGACCATTTTTACTGGAAACGAGGTATTCCATCTTAGTCCTCAGGGGTGACAATACATCTGCGTTTTAATTCTTAATCGAGGATAAATGTAGATGTCTATGGTCCACAGCTTTCACTTACCATCAGGTGGACTGTGTAGGTACTCGTTTGTCACCCTTATTCTATAAAAACAGATTTAAAAAATCACACTAGTCTAACGAGGTAGACGAATGGTATATTAGAGATGTATATTTTTTCACTGATTACGGCACGCTTCATCTAAGTTCTAAGAGGTGACAATATTCCGGTTCATTAAAAACAAATGTCTATGGACCACCTACTTACCATTACGTGGACTTTTGTTAAAAGTATATAACGAATTACCCGAATATATAAAAAACATTAAAGACGAAAAACCATTTGTAAAAAAATTAAAGCAACTAGGTACTTATAAACAAGTGTTATTATAGTAGAAGATAAAAATATAAGTAGAAAGTACATACACATAATCACGCCTGTTTCCCGTAGGGGTAGGCAGAGACCACTTCTTTCCACTTGCTACGATCCTTACATACTTGTTTCGCTTCGTCTACTTTCATTATTCCCTTCATACATGCTCTACGGCTTAGGGTACTCTTAACCTGGCCTTTTTTCTTGACGTCCCTAATTTGTTCTAGAAAAGTCCGCCTAGGTCTACCCCTTCCAGCACTTCCATTCACACTCGCCTTATACACTTTTTTTAGTCAATCGTTCTTCATTCATTCTCTCGATGTGGCCAAACCATTTCAGCACACCTTTCTCAATTTTTGTCACTACATCTTCTTTCAGACCACAACGTTTCCTTATCACACTATTTCTTATCCTGTCACTCAGTTTAACACCTATCATACTTCTTAATGCTCTCATCTCAACTGCATTTATTCTATTTTCATGTTTCTTCTGCCATACCCAACTTTCACTTCCGTACATGAGTGTCGGAACCAACACCTCCTCATGCACAGCCAAACGAGCCTTGTTAGACACTTTCCGACTGCTCATAAAGGAGTGCAAAGCTCCATTCACCATGTTTCCTGCATTCACTCTTCTTTCGATATCACTCTCACACTTTCCATCTCTTGTAAACTTTGACCCCAGATACACAAACTCTTTCACCTGTTCAATTTGTTCATATTCAATCACGATATTGCAGTCTGTCACTGCCTCATCTCTTTCAAACACCATCACTTTCGTCTTCTTTACATTCATCTTCATTCCCTTTCTAACAAAAGCTCCACTCATAGCAGTTACCATCTCCTGCAACTCCTCGGCCGAAGACGCAAGTAATACTTGGTCATCCGCATAGAGAAAACATTTGACGAGTAACTCATTCATTCTCAACCCTCTTTCATTCTCTTTTAAATCTGTCAAACAATTGTCCATGAACAGATTAAACAGCCACGGTGACGCTACACATCCCTGTCTAACACCTTTTTCGATATTAAACCATTCAGTGTATGCCCCGTTTATCCTTACACAAGCACTAGAATCCCTATAAAGAGATTGAAATGCTCGTATGAGGACACTGCTCACACCGTTCATGGACAGTGCTGACCACAATTCATTCCTCACCACTCTATCATAGGCCTTTTCTAGATCTACGAAGGCGCAGTAGACTTTCTTGTTTTTAGCCAAACACTTATCGGCTATGCACCGCAAGGAAAAGACCTGATCCGTACATCCCATTCCCTTTCTAAATCCCGCTTGTGCATCCCATATTTTCTCGTCTGTTTCATTTACAACCCTTTCAATCAACACTTTCGCATACAATTTGCCGACGACGCTAAGAAGGCTTATACCACGGTAATTTATGCTGTCCTGCCGTGACCCTTTTCCCTTATACAATGAGCCGCACGCCCATTTCGCCAGCACAGACTGAAAAGGCGGTACAGCTGACTAGCCACCAGGCCCTGTCCAGCCCTCAGCACCTCGACGGTAATCCGGTCAAACCCTGCAGCCTTACCTAATCTCATACTTTTCAACGCTTTCACTATTTCATCCATGCTTATCTCATTTTCATCAACATTTATATTCGTTTCCGTGGAAGGTGGCAGATGCTGTACCTGCACTTCCTCTCTTTCAAACAAACTTTCAAAATACTCTTTCCATTTCTTTAACACACATTCTTCTCCTTTTATAATGCTCCCATCTTGACTCCTGATTGTACTCAGCTCCGAGGTAAAAGTTTTTCCTCTGGCTGTTTTGATGGTTTTCCAGAAAAACTTAATGTTTGTGAAATCTTCAGTGAGCCTCCTATCGAAATCATCTTTTCGTTCTTCTTTCTTTCTAGACACAGTTTCTTTCGCTGCTGTTTTCAATCTTTTATATTTCGTTCTTGCTTCCTTTATCTCGACATTCGTTGCCTTTTGAACTTTTTTGGTTAGCTTTTGTTGCTAACCAATCCAACCACGCTTTCTTCTTTTCTTGCACAACCCTTTGTACATCTTTATCCATCCACACGTTATCATTCTTTCTCCTTTTCTTTCTTTTAGCTACCCCGCATACCTCAATCGCAACATTTACAACCCCTTTCTTAATGTCTCCCACAAATCTTCAATCACTCCTATCTCTTCTATCCCTTTAAAACTTTCTTTCAGTTTCTCTACATACTCGTCTTTCTTTTCTTTTTCTTGTAGATTTTCCACTTTTACTCTGTCCAAAACACTCGTAGGCTCGGCCCCTCGGTGTTGCCACCGTTTAAAGAGGCCACGCATTCGGGCTATGACCAGGAAGTGGTCTGTGTCGAAGCCTACACCGCGGTATGCCCGAGTGTCTAGCACTTTCTTCTTCAGTCTTTCATCCACAATTACAAAATCAATCATACTTCTAGACTCAGCCTCATCTCTTGTATACAGATGGATCTTTTTGTGGTCAAAAATTGTGTTGGTCACGCACAGATTCATTTCCAAGCATACTTCAAGCAGGCTTCTCCCACTGTCATTCACTCTCTCGTCCCCAGACATACCCAGAACTCCTTCATACCCATCACGCTTTACTCCAACCCATCCATTAAAGTCCCCTAACATCACGATCCGTTCATTCTCTCCGCATTTATTCAAGACCTCTCTCATGCTATCCCAAAATTCCTCTCTCTCTTGTTGTGATTTTAGTGACCCACCTCCACGCAGATCCGTCGGTGCATAGACCCCAAGGATAAACAAGCGGGTGAGTCCGACTTTTAACCTAATCCAGAGGAGTCTTGGGCTTACACATTCATGCTCCATCACACATTCAACCATTCGGGATGAAAGAATCACACCAACTCCCTGACAGCCTAGGCTGGTTTGGGGGACTCCCGACCAGTATGCCGTGTAGGGGCCATGAACCGTGGTGTCACATCCTTTTCTCTTGGTTTCGTTCACGCACAGAATATCAATGCAACGTTCATCCATCATCTGACATACTCCATCTACCTTACCATCCATCCCTCCTCTTACATTCAACGTAGCGAAGCGGCTCTCCGTGGGCCGCTTTTCGCCCCCGCGAGAAACGAGACGTGCTGGGTGGCGAACCACATCGCCGCCATTCTGGTTAATTTTTTGATTATCCAGCTTCCCACGAACAAGAAATTTTCCCTCTCACAGAGCCCCGCATGCAGTAACTCAATCGCCGCCCCACGTTGATTGGCGAGGGTTAGAAAACGGAAAGAGAAAAGGAAGAGTAAGGTAATTAGGGTAGGAAATAGGAAATGTAGGATATTACGTCCAACAAGAGACAGAACAACCACACAACTAGAATATCCCTCCTTTATAATTAATGTAAATATAAATATGTTAATAATGATATCATTCAAATTTAGTGTGTGTACTTTTATATAATATAATGAATCTTAATATTAAATAATTATTTAACAATAATAGTAATAAAACAAAATAAATGTTCCTCCTTCATAATATTGCTGTGCCCATCAGGGTCTATAGAGATACAATAAAACTATGTAACACCTTTTGTAACCTATGGAATGCAATAAAGTTATTGAGTATTGAGTATTGACTATGTGCTGATTATCACCCTTATTTGTATCCATTCATTCATTATAGCCTATATAGGTATGGTAAAGTTTTAAAAATATTTGACTGTTTTACTACAGACTATTAGGTGTTTGACAATAGTCTTATAGTAACAACATACTTACATAATATGTTTGTAAATATTTTTGATATACGTATTACTACCATAATATAGCTGCAGCGTGGCTCTACCATGTATGATATCCCTTCGGTTGTATTAGGTAACCGAACCATTGGACTAAGAGTTGAATGAAAAAAGAATGCACTTGCGCTTGCGTATATACTCGGACACTTTAAGCCTATCCTGTGCAAACGGTTAGTCTCCGTTGAAACTGGCCGCCGTAACCGAAATTTGGTATTTTTTTCTAACATAACGCGACTAACCAGCACGCAGTCCATTTGATGGTAAGTGGAGGATGTGGCCCATAGATATGTACATTTATTCTCAATAAAGAAACAAAACGCAGATCCCTGAGAAGAACTAAGATGGAATGCCTCGTTTCCAGTAAAAAGGTTTTCCGGTTCTCTACACTTACCATACGAAGCACAGTAGCATTAAGCTGGTATTCTGTGAGAGTATGGTTCTTTCACGGTCGTGCCGACTCATTCGAACTACAACCATCATACAATTGCAGCATGGCTCTATCACGTAAAATCCACGCCTAATTCGGAGAACATAAATTAGGTTTTTGTTAAAGTAGGTTTTAATAGTAGTAGAGCCACGTGGCAGCTTTGCTGTAGCACGAGGGTACTGGCACCCCTGGAGAATCCCTCGCTGAGCATCTACAACCAAGTTACTTCACTCCTGAGCGTGGGTGCTCAGGCTGCCCCGGGTATTCTGGGGGGGAGGGGGCAAAATTTCGCTCAAGACAACAACTATTTGGGGCAAGCTGAGCAACAAGACCAAGGCGACCCCTGCTACGCTATCCGTGAATTTCTGCAATATCAGGGGACTTCATTCTAACCTAAACGTTGTCCACTACCATCTCGAGACAACGAGGCCGGCTCTGCTTTTTCTGACCGAGATGCAGGTGTCCTCTCCGGCTGATGCTTCGTATCTCTCCTACCCGGGGTACAAATTGGAACACTGGAGCTTGCATATACGTCAGGGAGGACCTCTGTTCTCGACGTCTCAGCAGTCTTAAAGGTTCGGACCTGTCCATCCTTTGGCTACACGTAAACAGCGACGACCGATCCGCGCGTCTACGGGTGCCTCTATAGGTCCCATAGCGGTAATGACGAAACAGATCGAAGGCTGTCCAGGGAAATTTCTGTCAGCCATCTCTTCCATCTCTGCACTAAGAGGACAACTCAGTGGCCCATATCGCAAAGGAGAAAGCTGATCTGCTATGCTCTTTTTTCTCCTCTAGATTCAAGACACTCCCCTTGTTGTCTCAGCCAGTATCGGAATCCAGCGTCGACATATCAACTGACCTGCGCTTCGTGGTCAGTTGGAAGAGAAGGCCAAATCGGCCTCTTAAAAGCTTGGCGTGCTCAGCAGAGCGGGACAGTATTTTATGCCGACACACGGCCTGCAACTTTATAAGACGCAGGTTCGACCGCTCATGGAATACTGTTCCCATCTCTGGGTTAGGGCTCCCCAGTGTCAGCTCCTTCCACTTGAACGCATCCAGCGCAGAGCAGCTCGAATCGTCGACGACCGAGTGCTTTCCAATAGGCTCAATTCACTGGCGCGCATCTATCACGGGGAGTGCTCTAAGGAATTGTTCGAAATAATCCCAGCCGGCAAACTTCATGAACGCACTACGCGGCAAACCTCTTGATACTGGACACACATCATCTGGATGCTTGGCGGTCCACCACTGTACGTTTCACTAGGAGTTTTCTGCCGCGTACGACCACTTTGTGGAATAGTTTACCACCGGCAATTTTTCCGGATCGATACGACCTGGGGAAAAGAGCTTATTACTTTCTAAAGGGCCGGCAACGCACCTGCAATTCCTCTGGTGTTGCGGATGTTCATGGGTGGCGGTAGTCACTTAACATCAGGTAAACCGTATGTTCGTTTGCGCTCTTATAAGGAATTTTGTTACGTTATAATTTTAGTTAGAAACATCTTATACTTTTCATCCACTCTTTTCTTAATAGACACAGAGTAGTCGATGATTTAAAAATTTGTATGTCTACATTTAACATAGTGATAGCGCAAGTAATATGATAATGTTTGCTTTAGCTGACAGTTGAAAATTACACGATAATAAGCATTTGTGGCTATGAGGAAAATTCTTTCGAGCGTGCGGGACGCGTGATAGCTAGGTTTACCAAACGGTAAGAAATTTCAAGGACTTTTTAAGACAATAATAAACTATAACACGGGTTTTTCAAGTGATGCCACGGATTAGGTTTTTTTTCTTAAATAAAATACACATTTACACAATTACACTTATAGTTATGTGAGCCACCTATGCTATGAGTTATTACAAAAATGGTGTATCATTTAGTTAGTATTTTGTATAAGTAATTCAGTAAATTGTATTGTGTTATTTAGTTATAAGGTACAATGGAACTGACGTGTTAAAAATAAAAGAATGATAAGAAGAGAAATTTATAAGAATACTGTATAACTTTTCGTATCGTGCTTAAAAAACTTAAGACTATCCAGTTAGAGCTGACTATTACTGTTTTTATGTCTAAATTCAATTAGAAATAAAATAATGATAAGAAGAGAAATTTATAAGAATACTGTATAACTTTTCGTATTATGCTTAAAAAACTAAAGACTATCCACTTAGAGCTGACTATTACTGTTTTTATGTCTAAATTCAATTAGAAATAAAATAATGATAAGAAGAGAAATTTATAAGAATACTGTATAACTTTTCGTATCATGCTTAAAAAACTAAAGACTATCCACTTAGAGCTGACTATTACTGTTTTTATGTCTAAATTCAATTAGAAATAAAATAATGATAAGAAGAGAAATTTATAAGAATACTGTATAACTTTTCGTATCATGCTTAAAAAACTAAAGACTATCCACTTAGAGCTGACTATTACTGTTTTTATGTCTAAATTCAATTAGAAATAAAATAATGATAAGAAGAGAAATTTATAAGAATACTGTATAACTTTTCGTATTATGCTTAAAAAACTAAAGACTATCCACTTAGAGCTGACTATTACTGTTTTTATGTCTAAATTCAATTAGAAATAAAATAATGATAAGAAGAGAAATTTATAAGAATACTGTATAACTTTTCGTATTATGCTTAAAAAACTAAAGACTATCCACTTAGAGCTGACTATTACTGTTTTTATGTCTAAATTCAATTAGAAATAAAATAATGATAAGAAGAGAAATTTATAAGAATACTGTATAACTTTTCGTATTATGCTTAAAAAACTAAAGACTATCCACTTAGAGCTGACTATTACTGTTTTATGTCTAAATTCAATTAGAAATAAAATAATGATAAGAAGAGAAATTTATAAGAATACTGTATAACTTTTCGTATTATGCTTAAAAAACTAAAGACTATCCACTTAGAGCTGACTATTACTGTTTTTATGTCTAAATTCAATTAGAAATAAAATAATGATAAGAAGAGAAATTTATAAGAATACTGTATAACTTTTCGTATCATGCTTAAAAAACTAAAGACTATCCACTTAGAGCTGACTATTACTGTTTTTATATCTAAATTCAATTAGAAATAAAATAATGATAAGAAGAGAAATTTATAAGAATACTGTATAACTTTTCGTATTATGCTTAAAAAACTAAAGACTATCCACTTAGAGCTGACTATTACTGTTTTTATGTCTAAATTCAATTAGAAATAAAATAATGATAAGAAGAGAAATTTATAAGAATACTGTATAACTTTTCGTATCATGCTTAAAAAACTAAAGACTTTCCACTTAGAGCTGACTATTACTGTTTTTATGTCTAAATTCAATTCGAAATAAAATAATGATAAGAAGAGAAATTTATAAGAATACTGTATAACTTTTCGTATTATGCTTAAAAAACTAAAGACTATCCACTTAGAGCTGACTATTACTGTTTTTATGTCTAAATTCAATTAGAAATAAAATAATGATAAGAAGAGAAATTTATAAGAATACTGTATAACTTTTCGTATTATGCTTAAAAAACTAAAGACTATCCACTTAGAGCTGACTATTACTGTTTTTATGTCTAAATTCAATTAGAAATAAAATAATGATAAGAAGAGAAATTTATAAGAATACTGTATAACTTTTCGTATTATGCTTAAAAAACTTAAGACTATCCAGTTAGAGCTGACTATTACTGTTTTTATGTCTAAATTCAATTAGAAATAAAATAATGATAAGACGCTGTACATTAAATTGGCTAATTAGTTATTTTCCTAAATTAGTGCTCATGATATATCAACGTCATCAATCATCACTACTGTTCATCACAAGTCCACAGCTGAAAATAATCCTCCCCTGAGAAAAGCCCCAAAGCACGGTTTCTACTGCGTCCGTGGAGTTCCTGCGCCTCTTATCAAATTATTCATCGATAGAATCAGGCGTTACTTTGCGGAAATCCATTATAATAAAAAATAAAAATATAAATTTCTTTGCAACTTTCCGCTAAACATATAAAATGATGTGTCTTACCTGGATTGAAGCGCACCTCCCGCCCTCCCTCAATTGCATACACTAACTCCGTCACCACTAGACCAAGTACCACTACTCTCAACACCACTATTCCAGGCAAGACACACCATCGACGATAATACGACACGTGTTTCGCCTCTACACGAGGCATCCTCAGGTAATATAGACTCTACGGCGGCTGACCGCTAAGTCTCTCTCTCTTAAGTCTCTCTCTCTTAGCGGTCAGCCGCCGTAGAGTCTATATTACCTGAGGATGCCTCGTGTAGAGGCGAAACACGTGTCGTATTATCGTCGATGGTGTGTCTTGCCTGGAATAGTGGTGTTGAGAGTAGTGGTGCTTGGTCTAGTGGTGACGGAGTTAGTGTATGCAATTGAGGGATGGCGGGAGGTGCGCTTCAATCCAGGTAAGACACATCATTTTATATGTTTAGCGGAAAATTGCAAAGAAATTTATATTTTTATTTTTTATTAAAATTATTCATCTGTCTACTGGGGAACAACTGTACACTTCTCTTACCAATACGAGCCAGCCAATCGAGAAATTTTTCCCGTCAGTTGTCGGTTCTTTAAGCTAAGCTAAGCTAAGTCATGGACGGTCCATTGCCATTTCAGCTTACTAATCGACGCTCTACTGCGGAGTTATACGTCTATCATGCAAAGAAACTCCGAGCATAGTCTTATTCAGAGCTCGCTGTCCTCAAACAGCTAGCAGTGAAGGAGCACGTTTCAGATCCATAAGTCGTCACTGGCAACACGCAGTGGTTTATAATTCATACACCATTTATATACAAGATCGGGGTTTTAAGTTTTTTTTTTAAATTCATAAATTGCTTTATGCTTTACTTTGCAATTATTTGATTATCCGTATCTTTGCAAAAGTTTGGCAAACACATCGATAGTCTAGTTGCGTCACTCAGATATCGCCGCGTTATGCTGGCAACATTCACGAAAAGGTCAATAGTATCTGGTCCTACTGGCGTATCAAAACAAAGATCACCTTATCACAATAGGATTTAAGTTCGGTTGAGAGTAAAAGAATGAGCACGCATAAAACACGTGCTTGGTGTCAATACACTAATGATTCGTTTTCTTTGTCGTGAGCCCTTAGATGTATTTATATGCGTTCTGTTTTATAATTAAGTTTTGTTTCCATGGTAGCGCCGCGCTGCATCTATATTATGGCTGTAACACAAATAGGTTGGCTCGACCACGGCTTCGATCGGATATCTCAACAACAGCTTCACCTAATGGGTCCAGTCCTAAATCTAAACCATTCTCGAATCAATATGTGAAAAAATGTGTAATTAACACATACACAATATCATCATAAAAATCGGAATTATTATAAATATATATATATATATATATATATATATATATATATATATATATATATATATATATATATATATATATATATATATATATATATATCTCTAAAGCACCTAGAGACCTACTCAAACAACACACAAAAAATTCATTAAAATCGGTCGAGCCATGTTTGAGACTAACGGTCAGCAATTTATTTTATGAACAGAGATTATTATAATCAACCTTTTATCAATACTAGTGGTCGCTTAGAGCTCGAAATTTGACCGTAATTTATTAGCTATATTTCACATTCACTTTCTCATTGCACATAAATATATAAAAATACAGATGGTATCTTATAAACAAAATATAAAATAAACAATTTTTGGCTTATCATATACTTCACACACTATTGAAACAGGGACATTTGAAATCACACAAAATTCACAGATTATTTAGTCCATCTCTCTGTCTGTGTAATTGTTCGATGGTAACGTTTTAACCTCTTAGCTACCAAGCGGCCGAATTCGGTCGCGGCGATATTCCGATAAATACCAAGTGACCAAATTTGGTCGCAGCCACTCACAACACTTTAACCCATAAATACTTATGGTTAGAGACTACTTTTCTATGAAGAAGTTTGGCATTATAAGCTCAATATGAAATTTTCCTATCCTCTAGTGCAATAAAAAGTCAGTTACTCCATGGTTATTTATTTATAATCTACGTTCATTACGTACGCCATTTTCGTGTGGATGTTATGGAGTTTTGTTGTGTTGATTTTTGGATTTTTCTAGTGTTTTATTAGTATTTTAGTATAGTGTTCTATATAGTAATATATAGAAATAGTAGTGATTTTCACGCCGCCGACATCCGCTTAGTATGTAACCGTTTTTTGTTACCAAAATACAATAAAGTGTTTCTTGTAATGAAGTAAAACCTAATTTTTGTTTAGACCACAGGATAGAGAATTTTGTATAGATTTTATAATGCCAAACTTCTTCATAGAAAAGTAGTCTCTAAATAGTTAAGTTTTAATGGTTTAAAGTGCTGTGGTTTGACGAACGCATGCAATTGCATGGGATTTTATAAGGATTGAAGGGTTAAAATTATTTGACTGTTTTACTACAGACTATTAGGTGTGTGACAATTGTCTTATAGTAACAACATACATATGCTTGTACTTACTCTGCATGTACATATTAAATATCTTTGATATTGTAAGACTCTCGAAATTATATATATGTATATAAAAATGAACTTATACCTTGGTAGGGCTTTAGTCGATAGGAGTCCGGCATAAGCGTCTGGTTGCTCCCGCAGCAAAAGGTATCCATGAGGATTTCTTTAACATCTTAGTAGAAATATTATTCGTCTTGAAGAAAATCAAGGCGATTATTTCCAAATGCCTTCGCACTGGTTATAAATATTACCAGTGTGGTAATAAATATATAGGTATTACCATACCGGTAATAAATATTACCAGTGTGAGGAATAATATCATCTTTTGGGTTTATCGTTCCTGGGTTGATTTTCCACCATCCGTCGATCACTAGAGATTTCGTCATCAGCAGGTTACTCCACGAAGAAGATAAGTTTGGAGAAAAGAAAATTTTAGCCTTCGTTTCCATTTAAAATAATTTTCCTTAAAAATATTGGCAGCTAATGGATAATAAAATTACATGTAATCAGCAGGGTCGTCGTTAAATCTCGTTGTGCGTCATCGCTGCCCCCGGACCTATAAATAAGCGTAAATAAATAGCAGATAACAAAAGTTAATTGTAAACACTTTTTGCGTTTTTTCTCGGCCGCGGCATACGCATACGCGTGTCAGACTTCACTGATTAATTGGTTTAATAAGTAATCGCAACTTTATCATGATAGCGTCGCGAGCGTTAATTTTTAACTACGTTTTCGATGAGCATTAAATAGCTGATATATATCGGAGAGTTTTCGAAGGAGTTTTAGGACTTAATTCCTCCTTCTTTCTACCTCCTTCTGACAAAGAGGCGCTTGGACTGCTTTCACCCCTGTGTTTTTTCCTATCACCATGGAGATCATGCGAAATATATAAAATTATAAAACAGTTAAAAATATCTACAACTAGCTGTGGATGTGATGAAATAAATACTAAGGTCATTAAATTTTGTACAGAGGAACTAGTACATCCCTTAACATTTATTGTTTAATACTTCCCCGAAAATCATAAAAAAATGATTGTAAATCCTCTCTATAAAAAGGTGACAAAAGACAACTAGAATCCATATGCCGATAGCACTCAGAAGATTTTTTTTAAAAATGATAGTAAAACCCATATAGAATAGGTTAAATTCCTTCTTTGAGCAACACAAAATGTTAAAACTATAGAAAAAAATGGATTTCGTAAAAATAGATCTACTTCATCAGCTATTTATGAATTAGTTAATTATACTATAATTAATATTGATAAACGTATACCCGTTTGTGCTATGTTTAAGGATATGACCAAAGAATTTGATCTTGTTAACCGTAACAGATTACTACATAAATTCTTGACCACAACATCATTATGCATGCGTCGTTTTTCTCTTATCACACAATTTCCCACTGTGTCATTAAGATTCAGCATACTCCTTAAGGGGAAATATAACCTCAAATGGCTTAGCAAGATCCTCCGTTATGCCGAAAGTATTGCAGCATTAATTTTGAAATAAATATATGGTAAAGTTGAGGATTAATGTTAAGGTTTATGTTAGACGAAAACACGATTCCGTAAAATTTTCTCGATAGAAAAAAAATCTAAAGTTACCTCCAAACTGAACAATAAACCGCTGTTATTCATAAAATACTTTAAATAAGATCATGAAACTTTGCATACTAACTGAACTAACCATAAAGCAGTGCTTATGTTATTTACTTTTTTAAAATATCATTATTTTCACTGTAAAAAGAAATTACCTAAACTATCGGCGCGTAAGCTTGGTTCCTGTCGCTCCGTTAGTATTGCTCCGGCTTTTGAAGGGAGAAGTTGTGTCGCTTACGATCAGAAAACACATTACGCAACAGGAAGACGTAAAATTAAAATGGGAAAAATTAAAATTAAAAAAAAACATAATGAAATAAGTATCTAACGACCTATCTACTTAGAGTATTAGTGATTACAAACATGTCGGTACATAGCATACGACGCGCGGGGAAGTGGGGGCGAAATTAGAATTTGAGCTGACTTACTCTCACCTCTTAAAGGCCGCATTTCTGCATACTTGCTTCTTCTGCCACACCCAACATTCACTACCATATATTAAAGTAGGGATTAACACAGCATTTTGAATTACTATACGTGCATTTTTGACACATTCTGACGCTTCATAATAGAATGTAGAGCCACATTCACTCTATTTCCTGCATTCACTCATCGTTCTATATATACTTATCATATCTACCGTACCTAATAAATACACTTCCCCAATACACGAACTCATTCACTTGCTCCACAACTATTCTTATTTCACATATCGTTTTACTTTCTTCTCTTTCAAAAGCCATCACTTTCGTCTTACTTGCGTTCACTTTCATTCTCCTTTCTTTTAATGCCCAGTTCATTAATATATAACCATCACTTGCAACTCGATCATCGGCATACAAACAGCATTTGACGATTAACTCGCCCATACTTAACCCACATGCTTCACCTTTCAAAGTTTCCAAACAACTGTCCATAAATAGGTTGAATAGCTACGAGGAAGCTACGCAATCCTGTATGACACCTTTTTGGATACCAAACGAGTCCGAGTAGACCCCATTGATTCTAACACAAGCACTAGAGTCCCTATAACTTAATGTCTGTATGAAACGAATGCTTAACCAAAATGACTTCAGTGTTTGCCATGACACAGTCCTATCCACTCTGTAATTAGCTCTTTCCTTATCGCACAAAATACTTTCTGATTTTCGGCCAAAAAGTTTTTGTATCATAGACCTTACTATCATAAGCCCCTAATATAGGCCTATACATTGTACAACAGTACTATAGTTGTCGGTCAGAACCCGACCACCCCATACTATATATGTACACCCTTGGGTAAGCGTCCCCGGCAGCTGTATAAGCAATATCTACACGAAAACCTTCCACACGCTGCTACTCTACGCGAACACGCTTCATAACTTAGGTAATTTTCGATCAATTTTCCAATTATTTTATAATATAATACAAAAACAACAATAACTTTATGATTATTAATATATCTTAATTGTTTAAAATAATACTTTTAATATAACTTTTGACGGCTTTATATAGACATTAATTATTAATAATAATAATGCGCCGTCACAATATCAATGTTATGTTTTAAACCGGTAACATTCATTGTTATGCGGATGACAGCACTGGTGATGCTCTATGCACGGGCCGTGCCAATATTTCTCGGGAAAACTTCGCGGAGTACCGGAACAAACTTGTGTCTGAAGTCGAGTCTTTGCTGAACAAGTCTCGGGATTAAACTGGACCAGTTTAATACCCAGAAGACACAAGTTTGCGCATTTACCACTAAAACGACATATCGAATGACGTGCAGTTTCGTGGTCACTTGGCAGAGAAGGCTAAATTGGCCTCTAAAAAACTTGTCGTGCTTAACAGAGCGGGAAAGTATTTCTTGCCGGGACAACGCCTGCAACTTTACAAGGCGCAGGTTCGGCCTCACGTATAAAACTGTTCCGATCTATGAGCCGGGGCTCCCCATTTCCTTCCACTTGACTGCATCCAGCGCAGATCAGCTCGGAACGTCGCCGAAAGAGTCCTCTCTGATCGGCTCGATCCACTGGCGCTGCGAAGAGTGCAACTTTTATCGCATCTACTTCGGGGAGTGCTTTAAGGAATTGTTCGGGTCAATTTCAGCCGCCAATTCATCGTCAAAGTTTATGATATCGTCAACACCATTTGGATGCTTGGCGGTCCACCACTGTACGTTTTACTAGGAGTTTTCTTTCTCGTAGGACCCCTCTGTGGACTCGTTTAACAACGACGATTTTTCCGGACCGATATGACTTAGGAATCTTTAAGAAAAGAGCTTACTCCTATCTAAAAGGCCGGACACGCATCAGCAATTCTCCTGGTGGTGCAGTTGTTCATGGGCGGCGGTAGAATTTTACCATCAGATAAGTCGCATGCTCGTTTGTCGCCTCTTCTATAAAAAGGAAACAACGTGGCTACCGTTTGTATCCTTATCCACTGAACGATAAAATATATAATGCTAAAATAATACAATTTTTTTTTGTGTTTAACAAAGGGAAGGACGCATTTGTTCACCACCTTTAAATATTTAATGTCCCCTACGTATACGAGCAATCGTTCGCAAAATATAGCAATCGTTCTTGAACGCCCTCAAAATTTCTCGGTTTGGCAATGTCATGTTATTAGTTATAGGTGGACATTGACTGAATTTGAAATGTTTTAGCTAATAATACTAATAACACAGGTTCTATTGAATAGTGAAATATGTCTTCCTGTGAAACAGTTATTTTAAATAGCCAGAATCCCACAACTTAGTATCATTGAATGATTATTAGTGACTCGATGATCTGGGTATAGATGTAGCCAAAAGTTGGTAAAGTCATACGATATTAATGCTATATTTTTTCTTCATCATCATCAGCTCGTAAAGTCTGCTGGAAACGTGCCTCTCAAGTTGCAGGGTGATTTTCAATTAATCGTCACGCTAGTCAGGCGATAGCAAACATCTCGCATCATTGACACTGCTGCCGAGTGACGTTAAAACAAAATATTTTAATTCAAAATTTGCCTTCAAAATCACTTTTTAACAGTCAAAAAAGTTATCGCTTCAACAAGTTCTACTGTAGATGAACTTGAAGAAGCGGGAAGAATATCCATTACCCCATACGTTCAGCATCGAACTTTTATTGGCTGTAACGGTATGGTATATAGCCCCTTGACATTTTCCATAGTCACCTTTTACAAAGCCGGCAATCACACACACACACATACACACACACACACACACACACACACACACACACACACACACACACACACACACACACACACACACACACACACACACACACACACACACACAAACAAAAACGCACACGCACGCACGCAGGCACGCATGCACGCACGCACGCACAGGTTAAGTGTGATGACCCCTCTAATATCTGCTTCACAGCACTCATAACAATTAGGCCGTACGTCACAGCACGGGTTGCTTAGTAAGAGATATTTTAATATAAATACTAGGCTAAGTTAACTGTATGACGGATGAGTTTTGGAAGTAATTATAAGCTGTAATGCTGTAACTTTGTATAAATAAATTATTTTTTAAATAAAGTCGTTGTCGTCAACTTAATTGGCGTAGCCAGTAGGATATTCGTAGTTGTCTAGGAAGAGTCTGTGTCGTCGGTTATCATCGTGATCCAGTACCAGTATCCTGATAACGTGCGTTTCAACGCTTGGACGAATATCACCGAACGAACAAATAAATTAAGGACTTCGCGACTTCAGCAGAAACAACCGAGACTCCAGAAGTATCAACATCCCAGAGGAACATGGGCAGATCTGCGAGACTGTGAGTAAAACTTTTTACTCCCGTAACTTTCCTTTTGTTTCCTCTTGTATTAGTTATACGTAGGTATTGTCTTGGATTAGAAAACGCCAAAACAATACTCTTATACTAAACAATCTAAATTTTGTTAGTAGATCTTAGCTAAATCAATTTTATTCTTGGTATTTAAAAACTTTGATACTTATTTTATTTTAAAATAGAAAACATTGAAAGAAGTGGAAATAACGAAAATTATCCCAATTTTTGATGGAGATGCTAGGTTATTACCTTTATTCATAAAAATGCGAATATATTTTACAAACATTCCAAGGGGGTAACTTACAAAATGAATATTTATTTCACGTCATTACTAGTCGCTTGTCAGGGGAAGCTGCTAGTTTAGTGGGAGAAAGGGAGCAGATAGACTCTTGGGCAGACCTCAAGTCGCTGTTAAACCAACACTTTGGCGACCCAAAGTCTGAAGAATGCTTAGCTAAACGAAACGAAAGTTATCAAGAATTTTGTCACCGGGTGCAACGTTTAAAAAGCATTTTGTTTTCAAAAATTAACGAAACTTTTAATAATCGAGACTTACGGCAAGCTAAACAAACGATATACGACAACACAACATTAAACGTTTTTTTATACAATTTACCTGCTTACTTAGTGAGACTAGTACGACTACGTAGTGTTACCACCTTAGAAGACGCATTACGCCGCCACCACCTTAGAGACGTCACAAGTGCCGTCGAACTCTAATACTGACGTCACAATGAGGCAGTTAGTTCAAGACGCGTAAATTATACCGATACCGAAAATACAACCTAATACCTCGCAAAACCAAGGTGATTTTAATTCTCATTCGGTCGAAGGAGAAGATGAACACATTTTTTTTTATAATAGCCTCAACAATGTGGGAAAAATAGAGATTAAACATACAAAAAATTTAAATTTGCCTCATATACGGATACCAGAATTGAATGCAGTTTTTATGTTAGACACGGGGAGCACAAGATCCTTTATTAGCCCAGAGATAGAACTATTATTATAAAAATTTTAAACAGTTGGAGCCTTTTGAAGTCATCAGCAATGCGTCAAGTAGGCATGAGGAAGTTGTATATATTACTTTGCCCAGCATTTTTAAAATTCAAATAAAACATAAATTCTACGTATATAGCGTAGATGAAAGATATGATGGCTTAATAGGAAGTGAGTTATTAAAAGTTTTAGACGCTTCTATTGACATGAAAAACTTAACGCTTATTACAAAAAATGTTAAAATTCCTATCATTTATTCACCGCCGATAAGAAAAACGTATATTTTGCCCCCAAGATGTGTACTTAGAGTTTTATTACCAGTAAACCTTAGTAATGGAGAAGCAATTTTGAATTACGTACAATTTTGCGAAGGTGTTAGAATGCCGATAGCTTTAGTTAATTGCGAAAACAGTTTCGCTACTATAATAATTCAAAATTGTACTGAAATATAACAAAAACTGGTAGTTACGTCACCTTCAAGTGGAACCACTTGAAAAATCTATATTATTAAACAAAAACAAAGAAACGAATTTAAATTTTGCAAATCACCGGGATGTAGACGAGCTACTTAACGAAAATTTTAAAAAGTTAAGGTTAGATCATATGAATGAAGAGGAGAAAAATATGATAAATAGTTTATGTAGGGAATATAAAGATATTTTTTACTGTGAACATTTACTCTTAACATTTACTAATGAAGTGAAACATGAGATAAGGACAATAAACGAAGATCCAATTAATATTAAAGCTCACCGTCTACCACCAGTCCAAACGAAAGAAATAAAAGACAGGTATAAAAATGTTAAAAGATAATATTATTCAAGAATCCCACTCTCCTTGGAGTGCACCGGTTCATCTAGTACCAATTAGATTCATCGGGTATCAAAAAATGGAGAATGGTAATCGATTATTGACGAATAAACGATATAACGATCGATGATAAATACCCTTTGCCCAACATTAACGATTTATTTGACATGTTAGGTACATATTTTACAAAGATGGACTTAGCGTCAGGCTATTACCAAATTGAAGTCGGAGAAGAAGATAGACCAAAGACCGCATTTAGCACACCTTTCGGCCATTTTGAATTTAATAGAATCCCCTTTGGATTAAAGACAGCCCCCGCTACGTTCCAAAGAGCAATGGACAACGTCCTGAGAGGACTACAGGGAATACATTGTCTAGTCTACCTGGATGATGTCATTATTTTTTCAAAAAGCCTGCCTGAGCACATTGAAAAACTTAAAGCTGTTTTTGATAGGTTTAGAAGAACAAACCTTAAAGTACAACTAGATAAGGCCCATTTTTTAAGAAAAGAGTTATTTATTAAACTTAGGTGACACAATAACAAGTGAGGGCCTCAAACCTAATACGGATATAATAGATGCTGTACTTAATTACCCTATCCCAAAAACAGTGACATAAATTAAAAGTTTCTTAGGACTAGTCGTCTACTACAGTAAATTTATCAAAGATTTTGCTAAAATAACAAGACCTCTTACAGTTTGTTTAAAAAAGGGTAATAAGATAATTTTGAATGAAGAATATAAAGAAAGTTTTGAAACCTGTAAAAAACTTTTAACAAATGCTCCACTATCACAGTTCCCAGATTATCAAAAACCTTTCATATTAACAACCGATGCATCCAATTATGCTATTGGAGCCGTTCTATCACAGGGCACTATTGAATATGACAAACCAGTAGCTTACGCAAGTACGACATTAAGTGACACGGAAACTACATATAGCACCATAGAAAAAGAACTTTTAGGTGTAGTTAGGGCAGTAAAACATTTTAGACCCTTGAAATAATACTAATTTTTACGGAATTTATCGCGTATATTTAACTTTTTTACCCGACGTTTCCGAGAGCTTTACAGCACCCATGGTCACGGGAAGGACTGAGATGTTCAACGTCCAGCTGTCATAGTTAACCGCGGTTACCATAGATTAAAATTTAACTTTTGTTCCGATCTACACAGTATGAACTTATGGTATCATGGAGTCTTGCAGTTGTATGCTTGGGTTGGGATTTAATTTTATTTATTATAGGATTCCAAGCAGATGGTAGCACCCAGCCATCTTCTCTATTGAAATTAGGATGTTTTTTGATTTCAATAGCCTCGCGAATCATCCTTGGAAGGAATCGGTGTTCTTTAGCGAGGATTTGTGGTCTATCAAATCTGATGTAGTGACGGGGGCGATCCTGTACATGTTCACAGACTGCAGACTTCCCGGAGCGTCGATTCTTCACATCAGCTATATGTTCTTTGACGCGGGTTTTAATTGATCTTTTAGTTTGTCCTATGTAGGAGAGACCACATTCACAATCTCTCTCTCCTACATAGGACAAACTAAAAGATCAATTAAAACCCGCGTCAAAGAACATACAGCTGATGTGAAGAATCGACGCTCCGGGAAGTCTGCAGTCTGTGAACATGTACAGGATCGCCCCCGTCACTGCATCAGATTTGATAGACCACAAATCCTCGCTAAAGAACACCGATTCCTTCCAAGGATGATTCGCGAGGCTATTGAAATCAAAAAACATCCTAATTTCAATAGAGAAGATGGCTTGGTGCTACCATCTGCTTGGGATCCTATAATAAATAAAATTAAATCCCAACCCAAGCATACAACTGCAAGACTCCATGATACCATAAGTTCATACTGTGTAGATCGGAATAAAAGTTAAATTTTAATCTATGGTAACCGCGGTTAACTATGACAGCTGGACGTTGAACATCTCAGTCCTTCCCGTGACCATGGGTGCTGTAAAGCTCTCGAAACGTCGGGTAAAAAAGTTAAATATACGCGATAAATTCCGTAAAAATTAGTATTATTTCAATGTGTAGTGTTCGCGTAAATATAAGAAATCATTATATTTTAGACCTTATTTATACGGAAAAAAATTACTATTTATACGGACCACAGACCTTTAGCCTGGCTCTACTCCCTCAAAGAACCCAACAGTAAGTTGACTCGTTGGCGTCTTAGATTGGAAGAATACGATTTTGAAATTAAATATAAAAAAGGACAGCAAAACACAAACACAGATGCGCTATCAAGAATAAGATTAAACATATTAAACAACGATCTTGACTCAACTTTAGCTAGTATAGACGAAGAAGATGAACGTATCAAATAAATAGTCAAAGAATTGAATGATGAATTTGTAACAATAAGAGAAAAGAAACCTAAAAACACCGTCAGTTATGTCAATTTCTGACACGGATAGCGAGAAATCTATAGTTGTTTCTGATACCGAAGCCGAGCCACCGATGGAACTGATGGAATTATCAGACGATGGTGTCACAGCTAACTCAGTATCAAACAGGTAACACTAAGGGATTCCTATCCTGAACGAAGTTATAGATACTAAACCACGTCAAATTTTAGTTTCTACATGGTTTACCGATAAAATATCTGTTAAAGATATTTCAAATAAAAGACAACGTATACTAGAAGTTCACATGCCTTTAAATAATGAAAAACTTGTCAAAGATTTTTTTAAATAATATATCGACTTTAAACATAAATATCATATATATTTCGAAAACACGGAATTTAGGAAAACTTTTAGTAAAGTAGTAATTGAATTATACAAAAAAGGTACTTATAATTTGATTGAATGTACAGACAGAATAGTTAACCTAACCGATTGAGAACACGACCAAAGACGGGTAGTCATAGCGTACCACGAAGGGAAAACGTGTCATAGAGGCATGAACGAGACCTTAGCAAAAATCAAAAGACACTACTGGTGGGCAAATATGAAAAAAACTATAACTGACATTATTAATTCATGCGAGCCATGTCGAAAAATGAAATACTAAAGAAAACCCCTAAAACCTTTTATTCAACTCACACAAAATCAATATAGCCCATTCCAAGAAGTTTTCATGGATCTTTTATTCATAGAAAAACAGTATTACCTTACTGTAGTTGACGCTTTCAGCAAGCTTGGACAGGTAATAAACATTCCAAATGGAAGTACACCAGAAGTAGTCAGAGCATTAATAAAATATTTCAGTATGTATGAAATTCCACGCAAAATAAATAGTGATTCGGGAGCTGAATTTAATAATGAACTTATTAAAGAATTTCTAAATCTGTACAAAATAGAACTTAACATTAGTACACCAAATAATCCTAGTTCAATGGTCACAGTGGAAAGATTCCATTCCACAGTAATCGAGATATATATCTTGGCAAAATACGATAAAAGTGATCTTCATGCTTGTTCAGCATCAATGACATACGCTATTATGGCATACAATAATAGCATCTATTCTGCAACGGAATTTACACCTTTTGAAATAGTTTTTGGTAATACTGATAGCGGCAATATTTTTGATATAAATAAGGAGCATAACTTAATGCAAAAGTTATTACAAGATCACAGAAAACGCCTAAAAGTACTATACGAATATGTTGGGGAAAAACTAAAAAATGATAAAGCTAAAGTTAGGGACAAGAAAGGAGATGAAGAAATACTAGAAATTAAAGAAGGTGGTACAGTATTTATGAAAACAACTCGGACAAGGAAAACTAAGGAATTACCACGTTATGAAAAAGCAAAAGTAATAGGTAAAACAAATCGTAACATTGTCCCAGTACAGCTAAATAAAAGAAAAACTGGAGTAGCTGCTAAAAATATAAAACGTCCTCCACAGGTCGCGGCTAGTGTTTCTAGCAGATCCACAGCCTGGAACTTCAAAATCTGGAGCGGAACCCGGGAATAATCCCGCTGAAATATGGAACAGCAGTGATGATGAGTAGTTATTGGACAGTTTATAAAACGGTAGAGATAAACGCATTAGGAATACAAATTAATAGTAAAATATATACAACAAAATTAATATAATTATAACAGAAAATAGTTTAGAAAAAGAACTACCAGTTATACAAAAACAAATAGACTGGTTAATTAGAGTAGTTCAAGACAAATATGATCAAATAAGTCCTTGTTATAAAAGAAAAAGAGAAATTTTAAGTCCTTTGGGTTCCATAATATAAATTATATCAGGTAATTTAGATGAAGATGATGCTATCAAATTCAACGAGGAAATTGCAAATTTGAGAGTTAAAGAAAACTTAGCAGGACGTAAAATATCTTCAATGCAAAAAGCGTTTAATGCGTTAACCAATATATCGGAGGTTGTCAATAATAATGTTGAAAACTTGCACCTTAAATTTAAACAAGTTGACCAACTAGAATCAAAAACTGACAATCTCATTCGTACAATGAACAGCCTTTACCAAATTCTTAATAACTTTCTTTATATTTATGAAAATATCCAAGAAATAGAAACAGCTATAGCATTCTGTAAATTACGCACCCTACACCAATCCATCATTAATTTTACGGTATTACCAAATGTTTTCAAAACAATAGAACAAAAGTCACAAACCATTTACCCAGTAACAAAAATAACTTATTAAAATTAGAACGTAACGTTAGCCTAAAATGTTATATAGACAAAGACAAATTAGTTTTTATTTTAGAAATACCATTAATATAAAAAGAAACGTATAACTATTACAAGATTATTCCAATCCCTATAAAGAAATTGACCAACACCTATACCATAATTCCTAAATACCCCTACCTATTAGTAAATGGTTTGAAATACGGAAACGTAGTAAGCCCGTGTACCCAAATAGAACCAAACACACACTTATGTTCGGAGGAAAATATGGCACCAGTTGATGAAGAAACATGTATCGAGGAAATAATGCTAATTAAAAATAACTTCAGTTCAGATTGCCATCAGTACGTAAAAGAAATTATGAATAGTGCTAGAAATAGTAATAGTGAAATGGTGGTGGAAACGCTAGTGACGAATAAAATAAGTATATGGACTTTAAGTCTTTATGTTGTGGCACTATTGGTTATAATTGTTATTGTACTTAAATGGAAATGTCTGAAAACGACAATTTACTAATTGTTAAATATATTTTCGAGACTTGATATCAAATCTAATGTTTTTATCAAAACAATATACTTCTTATACATGATCGAAATTGCCGAACTATTTTGTGGGCTTGTTTTCACGAATTAATTAGGATAGTGCAAATAAAAAAACAATAAACTAGGATCTAAGCTATCTAAAAATGTAAAGACCTTCTACCAAATACCTTGGGTTATTTATAATAAAACCATTGAAAACATACCTGACGAAGGAAATAAAAAAACAACTAGAGACAAAATTCTCAGAAGTCAACTTCATCTCCTATAATTTTTCCCTTGGGGAGGGAGAGGTTAAGTGTGATGACCCCTCTAATATCTGCTTCACAAGTACTCATAAGAATTAGGCCGTATTTCATAGCACAAGTTGCTTAGTAAGAGATATTTTAATATAAATACTAGGCTAAGTAACTGTAAGACGGATTAGTTTTGGAAGTAATTATGAGCTAATTAAATGTGTCGAAAAAGGCACGTATGGTGTCACAATGCTGTGTTGGTCCCCACTTTAACGTATGGTAGTGAAAGTTGGGTGTGGCAGAAGAAATACGAGAGTAGAATGAACGCAGTAGAAACGCGGTCGTTAAGAAGTATGTTAGGACTGAATCTGAATGACAGGGTAAGAAATTGTGTAATAAGAGAAGAGTGTGGTTTGCAAGATGATGTTGTGACCAGGATTAAGAAAGGAATGCTTCGGTGGTTTGGTCATGTGGAAAGAATGAATGAGGAAAGAGTGACAAAGAAAATTTATGTTGCAGAACTGAATGGCAGAGTCAGAAAGGGACGTCCTAGGCGAAAATTTATCGACCAAATTGGCGATTTATTGAAAACGGGCCAAATTAGGAGTACCCTTAACCGACGAGCATGCGTAGGTGTATGGATGTGAAGGAGGCGAGAGAGGTGTGTCAGGATCGTGCCAAATGGAAGTCTGTAGTCTCTGCCTACCCCTCTGGGTGACAGGCGTGAGTGTTTATATTTTATGTAATTATAAGCTGTAACGCTGTAACTTTGTATAAATAAATTATTTTTTAAATAAAGTCGTTGTCGTCAACTTAATTCAGGCACGCACGCACGCACGCACACACATACACACACACACACACACACACACACACGCACACACATACACACACACACACACACACACACATACATAGATAAAAAGCTTATGGGCTAAGCACCCGCCTTAAATTACATACTACGCGAGCAATCCGAATTCGGACACCATCAGCTACAACGAAATAGTAAAATACGATTTTGAGTTTGCAACTTCACTGCAACTTTACCTACCTTTAGGGTAATGTTTGTCACACAGGTGCTGGAAGTTGCTGGAAACACTAGGCTAAAATTTGTTGATGAATATGTTTACGTAGGACAAACTGCCTAACTAATAGAGTCCAAATTCGACTGAGTAATCAATCGATAGAACAACTCAGCTGGGTAGTGCTCGGGAGATTAGACACAACACATCTTTTTTACACGTACCTATTCCTCAAAACTCGAAAACAAGGGTGTAAAACCAGTTGACACCAGCACGTGTTGCCAGTGATGACATTTTATTTTGAGATGTTATCCTACTCTGCTGGCTGTATAGGAAGCTCAAAGTCATGAAAAAAAGAAACGCCGGGAATTAAAAATAAGTTAAAATAAGTAAATCAAACGAGATGAATCAAAATATACAGTTTTATTCAATTTTATTTTTATTTACATGTATAGATATAGATAATTTTATTTATCTTCTAGAGTCCTCGAGTACTCGAGCGAGTACATTAGAATAAAAATCTACATTCTTGAAATTTGTTTCATTTAAATTTTTACACGCTTGATTGTACGCTCAATAGTGGGGACATATCGGTGAAAAATTAACTCAATCAGCGATCAATGAGCCGACGAATCTTGCCCTTGCGGTCAGGATACAGCAATGGGTAGTTTTTAATTTATAACATTTGATTGATAAAGACATATTTTAATAGTAAAACCAGATCTTATTTTTGATAATAGTTACAAAAAAATGTTTGATAACCACCATGTAAATTAACAAGCTCATCTGAGGTCATTAGGTATCAATTAAAATACATTTCTACGTTTTCGTGCGCGTCATTTATTATCTTCTTTTTGATCATTTCTGAAAGTGTAATAGATAAATAGATTTTTGAAGTCATTAATAAATAGAATTAGTTAATCTGAAGGTAAAGAAGAAACGCCATTAAATATTGGACATCAACGCGTATCTTCAAGTAGCTGTGATGAAAGCGACGACAGTGAGCAAATTCGTAAGGATCTGGTAAAATGTTTATGACAATTCAGCTAAATAGGAGATGCTGAATTAGTGGATTGCATGCTGCAGTGTGAAAATCAAAATTAAAAACCTAAAAATCGATTATTAGGTTCATATTAGATATGCTGAATTTGGAAATGATGAAGGCATTTTTAAATGATTGAGCCCAAGCCATTTAAAGTGGAACAACCTCGATTAAAGTAGATCTATTGGGGTTTTTTAAATAAAAATTGGAAGACTAAATGGTCGAGGAAAACACTGTGAATTCCGATAAAGAAATCGATGGAAGCTCAGAAGATGATTAGTTTATATTCTGAGCTTTCGTTCCATTCGAAACAAAAACAAAAACATCAAGTATATATTGTAGCTGTCCATCCTATAGTCAACTTGTCGCACTCAAAAAGCAGACTACATCCCAGTCATACTAATATACAGAATCGCTGTAGATTTCGAGGCTGTTTTAAAAGTTGTAAAACTAAAGAAAGGTTCCAAAAGTGACATAAGCTTTTGTTTGACTATATAGGGAAACTACTACTTAAATTTTTATACTAATTGCTAAAGAATAATTTTCAAAAAAATTTAAAATTTGGTAGGATGTAAATCTTTTGTTCAGTAACTGTTTACTTTTGTACCTAGTTTTGAACTTAAATGATCCCACAATGGATCTAATCCAGGTGAAACCAGGACGAGTTTCTAGTGTTTAAATATATTAAGATGTAGCATTATTCTGTGATAAACATCTAAACAAACAAATTTTCATGTTTATAAGTTTGCCCAAAGTACTTACCCAAGATCAATATATTTTGTAATAGTTACACTAGAACAAGTACGTACTAGTAACGTTATCTTTTTACTCGTTCGCAACAATAACATAACATTTGATTAAATTGATAACATTATTTGACATATTTACGATAAGTAACCAAGACCAGATTAGTTCGCATTTATCGTCAAGGCACTCCGCTTTTTTATCTAATTATCTAATCACATAAATAAAATTGAAATGTATGCCTGTGATTTCAAAATAACTGCATTTATTTCAAAATCACCATGTAATTCAATGGCCTAATCTAAGGTCGTTCGGTTTCAATTACAATACACTTCTGTATTTTCATTATCTTAATTTTGATCATTTGTTACAGAATACCAACGTAAAATAGTAGCTTAATGCTGCTGTGTTTCGTATGGTCAGTGTAGAGAACCGGAGACTAGATACAAGGCATTCCATCTTAGTCCTCACGGGTAACATCGTAATCTGCATTTTCATTCGTAATCGAGGATAGATGTAGATGTCTATGGGCCAAAGCAACCACTTACCATCAGGTGGACTGTGTGTTCGTCATCTTATCTTATAAAAAAAATTCATAGAGTGTAATAGATAAATACATCTTTAAAGTCGTTGAATGTGTTATGAATTGAATTGTCTGGTCTATCTGAAGGTAAAGAAGAAGCGATAAATAGTCCGACTAAGTAAGTCCAACTTCGACCGAGAGGTCACTCGACGGATTCAACTTGGCTGGGCAGCGTTCGGGAAACTACGACAATTCTTACCGTCAGGTATACCTCAAACCTGAAAACTAGATTGTACAACCAGTGCGTATTACCAGTGATGACTTAAAGATCTGAGACGTGGTCCTTCACTGCTGGCCGTATGAGGATGCTCAAGGTCGCTTAGCGAGCTATGGAGAGGGCTATGCTCGGAGTTTTTCTGCGTGATACACTTAGGAATTAGGTAATTCGCAGTAGAACCAGAGTGACCAGCAAAGCCCAACGGATAAGTAAGCTGAAGTGGCAATGGGTCGGCCATATAGCTTGAAGAACTGACAACCGATGGAGGAAAAAGGTTCTCGAGTGGCAGCCTCGTACCGGTAGGCTTGAAAGTATTGTAGGGCGACCCCCTACAATAATTTTAATATTGAACATTAACTTTAGTACATTGAGCAAATTCGTAATCTCACGATATACTTATTTGCGTAACACCAAAACTCATAAACTGGTTATTAATTTTGTGTCTGTTTGCTTAATAGCTTCTTTGAAAATTGCTCGCTGAAATTGGCATTTTGAGGAATTTTGAGGAGAATTTAGGCAATTTTAGTCAGATTTTTTGAAACTATGGTGACCAACGGTAAACGAACTTATAACCCATCTGATAACTGGCTATTGTAGCCCATGGACACTTGCAACCATTCAAACAAAGAAGGTTATAGATGCGTTGTCATAACTTGACAGAATGCACAGACGGAAACGACGGTCTGTAATTATATGGCTCTCTATACCCTTTAGATTCCTATGCAGGAACGGAGTCATACCACCCAATAAAGTTACTTTGTAGAGATTTAGAACTAAACCATGTTGAAACCTCTGTTTTACTTGGCATCACTCTCGACGCAAAGCTTCAGTGGTCAGCTTCAGCATGCAGACTGAGCTATGCACGTTATGCTGTAAAATATAAGAGATCTCACTAGTATAGAGTTAGCTAGATTAGTTTATTTCAGTTATTTCCATAGCATAATGTGTTATAGGATTTTGCTGTAGAGAAATGCGGCTTATTTGTGAACAATTTTTGTTTTGCAAAAGAGGGTCAAAAGAACTATATATAGATACTAAAACCAAGAGAGACTCGTAGAGAAAAATTTTAAGAAATAAATATAGTATCTTTGGCCTCTCAGTACATACACGAAAATTTAACGTATTTTCAAAAACGAGGTAGTTGAAGTAAAAAGGTGATAACAGTTTCTCGACTCTACAGTGTCAGTAATTAAGTTCTTGGGGGCAATGTATATATAAAAGGTCCCTCTATTGCCAAGTTTAAGTATTTTATTTACCAAAAACTGTATGAAAAGGGTTATTATAATATAAATGAAGACATGGTTCATAATAAACCCTGGGAATGAGGTGGTCGCTTACAAGCAGTTTCTAAAATAATTTTTTTGAATAATATGTAGCCATTCATACAGTGAAATTTACTTTAAATAGAAGTCCCGCTGGGTTTCTTGCTGGTTCTTCCCAGGACACAGTTTTTTGTTTGCCGAACCAGTAGAAACTAGTCAACAAGAATTATATGACTGTGATTATATTGAATAAAAAATTATTCTACGCTAACGGTTTGATACATCGTTAGTCATGCGTACAGCAAAGGAGTTGAATAAGTTGCCAGCAGTCTTTCTATCGAATACAATGTGGGTGTCTTCAAGGCAAGAGTGAATTGGCTTTTGTTAACTCAGTGCACTTCACCATCTTAGACTGCATCACCACTAACCGTCAGGTGGATTGTAGTTAAGCGCTGGCTTAGACTAGTTAAGAAAAAATATTACGGTCCGTTACGAGTTCACTGCTGAACATAGGCGTCGCTCAAGGAATACGACAGTGTACCCAAGAAATATGTCAACTTCTTACTTCTCTTAACAGGTCGTCACTCTAAATATTGGAGTGCTTCTTTGAACTTCACTTACCAGTAAGAGGCTGCTACTTGCAAACTTTTCTTCCCCATCGATTGTTGGTTCTTCGGCCAAATGCCACTTCAGCTTACCGACACAGACAAGGTCACAGATCACAGTCACAGACAAGGTTGGCTACATCTTGAAGGTAACCTCCATTTAAACATACCATTAGCCGCCGTAGAAGATTAGTCAATTTTTACCATCCATCAAGTGTAATATTCCTCTACAAGATGAAGTAGTGTACAAGCTAGATTGTGAATATGGTCTCTCTATATGGGACAAACAAAAACATATAGCTGACGTGAAGCACCGACGCTCAGGGAAGTCTGTACAACTGTGTGTGTCTGTACTGTAGTCTGTGAACATGTTCAAGATCGTCCCCATCATTACATCAGATTTGATAAACCACAAATCCTTGCAAAAGAACAACGATTCCTAGTAAGGATGATACGCGAGGCTATTGAAATTAAATAACAACCTAATTTCTATAGAGAAGATGGTTGGGTACTGCCATCTGCCTGAAACCCACACAAAGTTGAAGATACTGTAAGCTCGTTCTGCGTAGATCGGAGCAAAAATAATATTCAAAAACTGAAGGTAGCCGGGATAACTATGACATTGGGATGTCAAACATCTCAGTCCTCCCCCTCCCGTGACCATGGGTGCTGTAAAGCACTCGAAACTTCGGGAACTTAATTAAACGCTATAAAATCCGTATAAATAGTTTTATTCATCCTGTGTTCACTTTTAACTTATTATCAATATAAATACTAAAAATTTTACTTCGTCTAGACATGACATTTTCTTATCATTTAAAAACACATTGACATATTCATTGTATCATTCATGATGTTGTTTTAGGAAGTTTCGTTGGTCTTGCTTATATCAAGTTCGAGGTTATTAGCACTGAATCATTCATAAAAATATGGTATCAATAAAATACTCACTACTACTAAAATATTTCTTAAATCTTTATTAATACTAGAGGCAAAAGATAACAAAGTCATTGGAATCAAGGCGTTAGTCACTTGCAAATACGGTTGACATTTGGTACCTATCCATATAAGTAGATAAGTCTTCCTTTTCCAAAAATTCTCTTCTCATACTAAATCTTCTACTAAATATTCTCTTTTTTAAATAGTACAACACTGCTTAGAACGTTGACCTTTCAAAAACGTAGTGATTTACTTACTCTTTGCTTACAGTAACACGCACGCAGCCACCGGCATTCTGCACGGTACGGTTCATGGGACCACACTATAAATCTTTAAAAAATATCGATATGTTTTCGAATTATGTAAAATACGTGAGTTGTTCTTTTATTTGAGCTCACAATGCTAATATCGGATGAGTCGAGTACTCTCGCTCAAAAATCCGCAGCAGTTAAGGGTGCAGAATAGAAGCAATATATAGATATAAATTGTGATTATTTTAATCACTTAGGCACTTATTACACCACACTGACTTTAGGAACTTAATTAGAATTCAGGAAAAGAAATTTAGATAATTGACAAATTTTAAGAGGTAGAGCCACGCTATAGTTACATATATTATAGTTGTAGCAGGAATGGGTCGGCCCGACAATTGTAGAGACCTTTTTTTCTGGAAGGCAGGCATTCTATATTATACTCAGATGTAGATGTAGACTACAGCTAAAACAAATCTTTATATTGACAAAGAACAGAACCACACTTCATTAATGCGATGTTAAAATAAAAAATATATAAAATTATAGTTTTTTTTTATAATGGCAAAATGACATCGTCTTTCGTTTTTTCGTTATATGTACCGTATATATCATATATCCTACACCTTTAAACGAGCAATTCTTGAAATATATTTATATATATATATATATATATATATATATATATATATATATATATATATATATATATATATATATATATATATATATATATATATATATATATATATATATATATATATATATAAGTAAGTAAGTAAGGCGTGGGCGACGTGGGCAACCGCCTACGGCCTCACGATCCAGGGGCCTCGCGCCCTGGAGGTTTATGCATTACTTAAAACCGTAAACGCATCGAAAAAATTTCATTGTCATGAATCGATATTATTGACCTAACTAAATATGTTTTTATTCAGTCTAGCAACGTTAGTTTGCGTTGCTATTGCGGGGAATCTTCGCTGCGGGGCGACCATTATATATAGAGTAATCTATGGGGGCGACATAGGCTGAGGAATGAGGATTACCCGTTCTGTTTGTTAGACATAAAACACTGTCTTTATTTAATCGTGGGCGCGTGGCGATCGAGTAATAATTGCAGTACAGCAGTCCACGTGGTTGCTGTAGGTATATTTTCGCGCTGTACGCACACGAGTAGATAAACGGAACAGACACAAAGTGCAAAATTGTTAACTATTTTGGTAGGGTTGTCACTATAGGTGAAGACAAATTAAAGCTCTTGAACGTTTATGTACCTTTTGTGACTGGATTAAATAATATCGACAAACTTGTTTCGGAAAACGCTTGTCTGGTATTTAACAGTTTATTGAAAAAAACTGTTCTGATCTGCCGAAGGACTTTAAAAATAAAAGAGTAGCCAAAAAGAAAAATATGTTGGATTATCAAAGCAAGGATTAACCTATATAATCTCCTAAAAGTCGGTATTAAACAGATTTTTTCAACACCATGCTTGTTCAATTATTACAAATTTGGGTTTGAGATCTATGGCTTTAAACCCACATTATGAAAATTTTGGTTTCCTTAATGATTTAAACAAGTTAAAAAATATTCCAAACCATCTAATATTAAAATAACTGTCAAGATTTACACACAGCCCTGCGAGTGGATGAAAGCAGTGACTTTTAACCTTACGAATTATATGAAGAATTACAATTAATGATCTCTAATTTACCTAACTTCGTAACAGATGTGAAACAGCTTCTCCAATAAGTTACAAAAAATAATTTAAAAAAATACATCCAAACATTTACATCGTCATTTAACAATACCGATCAGTACAGCCTCCGCTGAAGGAAGCTTCTTAAAATTAGTACTTATTAAAAATTATCTTAGGAAT
Source organism: Parnassius apollo (assembly GCA_907164705.1). Classification (NCBI taxonomy): domain Eukaryota; kingdom Metazoa; phylum Arthropoda; class Insecta; order Lepidoptera; family Papilionidae; genus Parnassius; species Parnassius apollo. The sequence goes on from CAJQZP010000987.1 coordinate 3,426,406, forward strand.
TCATTGTCACAGAAAAGACTTTCAGCGTTGAAAGTTTTATCTATCGAGGCGGATATAGCATCCAAGCTGGATTATGAGGCTATAATTAAACAATTCAGCAGGATAAAAAACAGAATATCTATTTCTTCATTTTTCTTTGAAATTGTTTGGTGTTGGTACTTAATGATTTTGTAAAAATAAAAATTTCATAATGTCAATTGTTTTGTTTTTCATTTTATATAATCCGTCTTCTTGCGCGGGCAGAGGGCCTCGCAAAATGTATCTTGCCAGAAAAAAAAAAAAAAAAAAAAAAAAAAAAAAATATATATAAAACGAAACGGCCCCAGAGTTTCGGGGGGCAATAAATCGATCTAGCTTAGATTTATTTTAGAAAATGTATTTTTGTCCGTGTTTTCAGGCAATGAAAAACTGCTACAATATAAGAAGGTAAATTTTTAAATTTTGACACATTGTTAATGATCGTAATAGCTCAAGTGGATATCGAGCGGTCCTGAAATCGTAATGCCTTGGTTCGCGTCCCGTCTTGGGTCTGACTTTTTTTTCCCTTTTTTTTTCAAGTTCCCTTCTTTTGTGAGAAAATCTATTATTTAGCCCTTTTTTAGTATTTTAAGAATACGAAAATTTTAATTAAACTAATTACACTCATGATTTTTTATTCAAATAACCAGTTCAGTTTTTTCTATTATGTCAGTAAAATCAAAAAATATTATTCATGTAATTTATATATATTTTATATATATATATATATATATATATAACATGTAACAAAAAACAGTTTTAAAAATTGTTGTCCGTCTGTCTGTTCGTTTCACTTAATCTCCAAAATGACTGAACCGATTTTGATGAGAGTTTCACTGGCAGATAGCTGATGTCATAAGAAATAACTAAGGCTACTAGTTTAGATATACAATTAGGGTGCCGCGCGAAAAAATCAAAATAATTAAATCCAACCGTAATATATTCCTCGTGGACGAAGTCGCAGGAAACAGCTTGTATTGCATATTATTATTAGCTTACATATCATTAATTATATAATATAGTATTAGGACGGTTATGATCCTAAATACAATTTAGGAAGGTTAGAAAAATAACATAAAAAATTGTATTGTTTTATATGACACAAACTTGTGTCTGAAGTCGAGTTTTTGCTGAACAAAGTCTAGGATTGGGGTCGACTAAATCTAGTCCAGTTTAACCCTCAGAAGACACAAATTTGCGTGTTAATCGCTAAGAAGAACCCCTTTGTCGTATCTCCGCAGTTTCAAGGCACTCCCCTTGTTGCCTCAGCCAGTATCGGAATTCTCGGCGTCGACATATCGAGTGACGTGCAGTTTCGTGGTCACTTGGAAGAAAAGGTCAAATTGGCCTCTAAAAAGCTTGGCGTGCTCAGCAGAGCGGGACAGCATTTAATGCCGGCACACCGCTTGCAACTTTACAAGGCGCAGGTTCGGCCTCATATGGAATACTATTCCCATCTCTGGGCTGGGGCGTCCCAGTACCAGCTCTTTCCATTTGATCTCATTCAGCGAAGAGCTGTTCGAGTCGTCGGCAACCGAGTCCTTTCCGATCGGCTGGACTCACTGGCGCTGCGAAAAGATGTTGCATCCCTTTGCATTTTCTTTCGCATCTACCACGGGGAGTGCTCTGAGGAATTGTTCGGATTAATCCCAGCCGCCAAATTTCATGAACGTACTACGCGGCAAACTTCCCGTTCCCATCATACATTTATAATTAAACTAGCTGTTTCCCGCGGTTTCGCCCGCATGGTCACTTGGAAATGAACTATCCATTGATTTTTGAATTGAAAGAAAACTGAGTTTTATAGATTTGTCAGAGATGCAGCCATTAAAAGGAAACTGAGCAAAATTGATTCGTCAGCCTATTTAAATGTTTTGAAACGCAGCGTATAGGAAAGCATGAAAATAGCCTGTTTATTCCAAATAGAAATGGGATATTTTTTTAATTAAAGGAAACTGAGCATAATTATCCGTCAGTAATGCAGACATTTGAAAAGAAACTGAGCTAAATTGATTCGTCAGAGATGCAGTTTTCTGAATTGAAAGGAAACTGAGCCAAATATAAGATCCGTCAAAGATGCAGCCTTTTGGTTTGAAAGGAAACTGAGCTTAATAGGTCCGTCAGAGGTGCAGTATTTGGAATTGAAAAGAAACTGAGCTAAATAGGAAATTTTGAATTGAAAGGGAAGATCTGTGGGAATTCTGATTAATTGATTGTGGGAATTTTGGAAAAAAAACTAACTGAACACTATTTTAAGACGCTACTGTACACAATGTTATATGTTTTTCCATTCGGGGAAAGAATGTGGAGATTCTGGGCATTTGACACACGCGAACATGCTACATACAGCTGACCATGAGAGAAGCACGGCTTTTCTAAGTTGACCCCCGCTACCTGTACGTTTGCCCTTACGCACCCAACGGCGCCTATTTTTTTTCTTATTCCTCAGACATGCAGGTTTCCTCACATTTTTCCTTCACAAAACTGCAAACTAAACAGGCTACGTTTGCCCTTGCGCTTTATTAATTGTCATTGCAAAACTGAGCTTAATAGGGAACTGCAACCTTTTGAATTGAAAAGGAAGATCTGTGGGAATTATAGGGATTCGAGGTATAATAACATTTTCACCTTTTCCTACGCCTGTCAAAATTGTAGCACCGATTATGTTCCGTCCAAGATGTGTCACACGCAGCCTTGTCCCACCTGATAACTCTAGAGAATTTAGAAACTCTACGGGATATGAAGTGCTCTGTTCTGTGTCCATAACTGTGTCTACTGACAAATACTCCTCCGTTATTTCTCCTACTACTTCGCTTAATATATCTGAATTTATTTTGTTAACGCTCTCATTTTTGGTGCAAGAATCGCCCTTTCACATAACCATTTGTCTTCATGCATGTTGTTCGTTAAATCTGAATAAACGCTCGCAATTAATTGAATACATGAAGCACTGCACCTGTCCGAAAATTTTCCCTTTGTTAATTACATACATTAATTTTTGTACTTTTAATCTAAATACTCTAGCAACTAAATCATGTCTGTCAGTACTTTTTTGGCCCGGCATTAGCTCCTCGGTTATTTCTTTCCATGTGGGATTGCAAGTAAAAGTAACAAAAAGATCAGGTCTTCCGTAAGTTCGTACATAGGCGAATGCGTCTTGTGTGTACTCATGTAGGTAGTGAGGACTGTTAACGAATGATGAGGGCAGAATTACCATGTTACTTAAATCTCTGGGGTTTACATTGGCGTTGCTAGAAACTGCATCTTGTAAATGTATATAATTCTCAACGCGCAGCTTTTTTTGATTTAAAGATATATAACGGAGACGTTCACTTTCTACCTTCACATACATGTCTACCAAAAATTGATGAAATAATTGTCTACACCGGGCTAAGAGGTTAAAATTATTTTCTCACAACATCATATGATACGCATAAAAATCCATACATGATACTTTTTTTGTTCGGAGTAGGCTCCTTTGTGACCGGGTTAATGAGTGGAATTTGAAAATGATAACCCTCTTGTCCTTTGCAATAAATTAATGGGTATTACAGAGCGTCATAAAACTTGTGTGTATCGGCTACCCGTTGCAACCTATCAACACGTGCTCGCAAGACAATGTCTCGTGAAGAAAATTGATCACCACTAATTACGGCTGCTATTTCGTTTAATCAAAGTTGCATTGTAGCGCCTTTCATGCTCTTCTCGAGGGATCCGATCTGCGTGAATGACGACTTTATAATCCTCTTCAGGTAGGTTTTCTAAAGCAGTTTTAAATGTTTTGAATAAAATGTTACGTTCATGCAAGAATCTTTGAATTTTGAACACTGTGTCTCTCTCAACTCCCTGGATAAATTGGCAGCGACGGTCTACCTCAATTTCTTCGTCACCCATAAAATATACTTGTAAAAATTTATGCTGTTCGTTTTCAGCTGGAAAAAGTGAACCTATTCTATGATAAATTTGCCCTTGCACCGTAAATGTAGGCGTAAATCCCGGCATTATTATTTCCCGGTCAACTGCGAAGGACGTCATTTGAAAGCATGAGTTATATTTCCGGATCCTGTTTAAAAAGCGGAGGGACTCATTAGCATCATATAAAAAGAGAGTTTTCAAAGGTTCTTCTGGTTCCCCAAGTAACGGAAGAGACACTTTGCCATTGGAACAGCACATGCCTGCGGTCTCATCTTTCCATTTTAAAGCGCTGCAAAATCGACAAGCCTTGTCCATCAGTCCGATAACAACTAACCTGTGATTTTTATAATCAATCAACGGATCATAATTTAATGCTGCGTCATTAAAAACCGACCAATCGTTTCTTTGAAAATTTTGTATTTATAAAAAAACGTTAAAATACCTAAAAGGAATTAAATTTCATTTTAAATATTTTTTTTAAAAGCAAATCCAAAATATCTAAAAGGAATAAATATTAAATAAATTGAATGGAATGATATGTTTATCCGCTGAAAAAAGTAGCCTATGTCACTCTACAGCCACCGAACTATCCCCATACAAAAAATCATGCCATGCCGACGCTCTGTTGCGACGTGAAAGAAGGACAAACTTGTGCAACATATTCGATTTTCCCATGGGAATGAGGCTGTAGGGTGACATAGGGTACTTTTTCCGCGGAAAAACATCTCATTCCCGTGGGAAAATCGAATATGTTGCAAAATTAAATTCAGCTAGGTGGCGCCACCGTGAGTCTACAAGACGGACGACGGTACGATAGACGAACTCAGAAGGTCAGAATATCTGGATTATTATGTCTTTTACCTCTGTTGCGACGTGAAAAAAGGACAAATAAACAAACAAACACACTTTCACATTTATAATATTAAGTATGGTTTATTATTATCCACACTATCGGGATGCTTGGCGGTCCACCACTGTACGTTTTACTAGAAGTTTTACGTACAACCTCTCTGTGGAATAGTTTACCACTGGCGATTTTTCAGGACCGATACGACCTGGGAACCTTCAAGAAAAGAGCTTACTCCTTTCTAAAGGGCCGGCAACGCACCTGCAATTCCCCTAGTGTTGCGGATGTTCATGGGCGGCGATAGTCACTTAACATCAGGTGAACCGTATGCTCGTTTGCCCCCTCTTGTATAAAAAAATATGTGTACTCCTTTTTCTATAATTCTTGTTTTTTGCGAAACAATCTACATATTTTTTTCATTTATCCATCTGGAAAACAAATTGCAAGGGATAACTTATTCAACAGGCCTAATAGACGCCTGGGAAGGCAATATTTCAGAACGCGCTGCTAAAAATGTCGGGAAAGAATCTTTGAAAAAATAGTTTTTAAGAAAATTTTTATTGCGTTTTAGTTTCAATCGAGGTTACTGTATGTGCGTGTTGCATAATTCACTAATTGTCGGCACACACGGTCAGTTAAAGTGATTAGTAGAACTGATATATATATTTTTTAAAACATCGGACATTCGGATATCAATATAGGAGGTTTATATGTCTTAGGTTAATATACAGTAAGTCAATATCGGGGTTTTATATATCGAAAAAATATTGATATATCATTTAGTTTAGTTCACTAATTATATCTATTAAGTAAATTAAATTATAAATGCATGAAAATGTTAGATTTAAGTTCTTATTAATGATTGTTTCATTTAAATTAGATGATTATGTGTACCAATAATTTTCAGTAATAGTTTTAAAAATACTCGCTGTTTTCTATGTTCAGCTGTTTTTTTATGTTCAGTAGCACAGATGCTACAGTAGCTGAAGAAATCAAATATTTAACAGCTATTTCTGATAGAACGGAGGTAAACTTTCTACCCAGAGAACAGTCGATGACGACAGTAACTTAACTTCATAAGATCTTTTTAAGATCGATCAAACTAACTTAGGTTTACATAATGATTTTTTATATTTACGCGAACACTATACATGATTAAAACTACTTTTACGGATTTTATCGCGTTTATTTTACTTTTTATTTACTTTTATTTTTAATTCCCGACGTTTCGGGCGCTTTCCAGCACCCATGGTCACGGGGGACTGAGATGACTGACGTCCCGATGTCATTGTTAAACCCGGAGTACCTTCAGCTTTTTTAATTATTGTTTATGGTCCGATCTATGCAAACTGAACTGACTATGTCCTGAGGTCTTGCAGTGGTATGCTTGGGTTTAGATTTAATTTTATTGATTATAGGATCCCAAGCAGGTAGTACCAAGTTACTCCGGGTTTAACAATGACATCGGGACGTCAGTCATCTCAGTTCCCCGTGACCATGGGTGCTGGAAAGCGCCCGAAACGTCGGGAATTAAAAATAAAAGTAAATAAAAAGTAAAAATAAACGCGATAAAATCCGTAAAAGTAGTTTTAATCAATTTAGGTTTATATTAATATCAAAGCACTTGTTTCCTTGTTTTATCTATAAGTTCACATGCGCAGCCACTTAATACACAAAATCGTATCACTTTTACGTAGAAAAATATATAGATAATTATAAATATATCAATATCGGAGTTTTATATATAAGTTCATTAATTGATATATCTAAAATTCGATATTTTAGAAAATATCAACAGTCCTAGTTTGAGCTGATCAGTTGAACTGACCGTGTGTGTCGCCCATTATGTGGGCGTACGCAGATGTAGCTTTCGCGCACGCGGGCCATACGATCTATAAGGCGTCCAAAAATATTATATTATTACGTATTTCAACGCTTTGCCCACCGCGCGACCATTGTATGGCTGGGTTACGCTAGTATCGTACAAAAATAATAAAATAAACAAAAGGCTAGAATTAGTCAAATATTTTTTTTTTTGATAATCAAATATGTGGACTTTTATAAATAATAAATTTTTCATATTGTATTAAGTTACATTACACATATAGGTACATTATATGTAGTTTAGTTTTCTTTATTTTTCTTGTGTGTTCTCCGCCTCCGCGTTCGGAGGGGCATAAATTAAATTTTTTATTTTAGAAGTGTCACAGATAAAATTGCGTGACTCCTATAAATTAAAAATAATGAAAATATAAAAATAGTGCCGTCACTGAGATCCTATACTCACCTTAGGATTGCACCATCAGAAAGGTGAAATTATAACAGTCACCAAGGTCTTAGGTCTTTATGAGTCCTTTCATATGAGTTCAAACATGATCCTCCTATCTAGTGCCGTCACTGAGGTCCTATACTCACCTTTGGATTGCACCATCAGAAAGTTGAGATCATAACAGTCACCTAGCTCTTTATGAGTACCTTTAAAATGAGTCCAAACACAATGGTTATATGGAGTGACGTCACTGAGATCTTAAACTCACCTTCTGAGTAACTTATAAGGAAAGTGACATCATCACAATCACCTTTGTCTCCATCCTCCGTCAAAAGAAATTCTCTAAATATATAAAATAATAAAAAATCTAAACAACATAGAAATATGCTGTATAATATAAAAATACTATGTGGCTACTAAGAAAGTAAGTAATTACCAGTAATTAAAACTAATTGAAGCCAGCGGATTACTGTGCGCTCGGATTACTCCGTGGAGTGTCATCAGTTAAAAATTTCAAGTTAATATTTCACGTTCACGATCAGTTTTTGGATGTATATCAGTTCCACTGAGCAGTTCAACTGACAGTACGCCCGAAAAAATCTGTGGGTTGCCGTCATTTAAAAAATTCAACTTAAGATTTCATAATTACGATTAGGTTTTGGATGTACATCAGTTCAAGTGATCATTTTAACTCACTGTGTGTGGCGACCATAATACAAAATAGCCGTGTTGAGACGGCATAAGAGATTCCATCTCCTTATAGACAACGATAAATATATATAATCGGATCCAGTGGGTCGTGTAAAATTGAGTTTGTCAATTATCATAGTTGTTTAGCAGAAAAGAAAAACGCAAGTCCGAACCATTTTTTAAGAATATTAAGTAAAATAATATTTTTATTAAAGATGATATTGATATGTATGTAATAGTGGAATTTCGGTATCACATTTCCAAGGGGCATTAACGAATAATTGCTGTTTTATTTCGCCGGTGTCTAGCCTGTAAGCAGGGAAGTAAGAAGATATACGGTCCACTGAGTACGTGAATGAGTTTTTATGTCTGGGGCCCGTAATCTTAGTCGTCAACCACTTTCTTTTGAGAGAGCGGTTAAGGTTCTTAGTCGAACGTCTTTTGAGAGAGCGGTTAAAGTTCTAAGTCGAACATCTTATCAGGGGTCACGCCCACCGCTTTGATTCCCGAAACCAACGATAAGTGGTATAGGAAAGGGGACCAGTAATAGGTTGATCACTGTTACGGCGTGAGATGAAGAACGCGCCGCTTATTTTCAACTAACATATTAATGTTATTACTACTATTTATATTTGTACGCAAACGGGCTATAATATTTACAATAAAATTAAGCACGAAGGGCACCAAAGTATAAATTTCGTTCTACTGTTAGGTTCTCATGTTATAGCAAGTAGGAGCTCTTTTATATAAAACTATTTATTAATTTATCAATGTGGCGTCATCAATAACCATTTATTTTATCATTCGTTTCATTAAAAAAATTCTAAGTTTTGCGGATAGTTAAAATCACTTCTGACTTTGCTCTGTATGGGTTTGCGAAGTTTATTTACAGTCGGTTCAGCTATTTCGAAGTTTAGCTCGGACAGACAGACACACAAATATTTAATAAATGGTTATTATGTCTTAACAGCATGCAAATAACCCCTGAGTTCGATAAAAGGCAAGAAGAAGAGAAGAAGAGTGTGGTTTGCAAGATGATGTTGTGACCAGGATTAAGAAAGGAATGCTTCAGTGGTTTGGTCATGTGGAAAGAATGAATGAGGAAAGAGTGACAAAGAAACTGCAACATAAATGCAGAAGCGAGTGGCAGAGTCGGAAAGGGACGTCCTAGGCGAAAATTTATCGACCAAATTGGCGATTTATTGAAAACGGGCCAAATTAGGAGTACCCTCAACCGACGAGCATGTATGCGTAGGTATATGGATGTGAAGGAGGCGAGAGAGGTGTGTCAGGATCGTGCCTGTAGTCTCTGCCTACCCCTCTGGGTGACAGGTGTGAGTGTTTATTATGTTTATGTATATGTATGTAATATGTGTTTCGCTTGTGGCAAGACGACAGCGCCGCCACATCACCTCTGCTCAGACCGGAGGTCGATAGTGCAGTCCGATTGCCGGTGCGTCTGTCTTGTGGGGAATGCATGCTGTGTGCGTAAGGGCAAGTGACACCGGTGCGAATGATATGCCGATGTGTAATGCAGCCGTACTACGCTTTGGCAAGTGATGACGGTGAGAACGATGTGCCGGAGCAAGTGCCAGAAGTCTGCCTTATAAATCTGCGGTGAGTCGAGATGAAGATAAGTTGGACTGGTTTGCAGGAACTGAAGACTGCAGAAGGCGATTCTCAGTAGTGAATGGTAGGGGTTCTTGAGGATAATGACGAAGGCTTGAAGTTGTAGTTTCCGAAGGTTGTTGGTTGCATGTTCAGATCACGTCGGGTTGTCACTACTGTGGCCGTAGAAGGAAAAGGGGAGATCTCCCGCCGAGCAAGAGCGGCCAACGCTCCCCAGGCAGAACACCTTGCCCGTATCTTGCACAGTATCGTTTAGACTTTGGAATACTTACAATTCATTTATGACACAAGGCAAAAAATACTTAATTCAATACTAGTCTTGTCTTTGCATAAATTTAACAAGTATGTTTTTTTAAATACTTACTTAAAGAAAAAATAAAATACATTTTTCCTGAAAGTATTCTACACAATAAATGAAACTTGCCGGATTAATTAACAATTCTGCAGGTCGGACACGAAGATTTTTGAACAAATGTTATTGATTTGTTATTGTATTTTTATTTAAATTAGTACCTACCTATTATTAGTAATATATGTACAACTATTTTTAATTATATTTTAATTAGATATTTAGTTATATTTTTTGTAACTGTCTATTCATAACTGATTACAATTTAGCCTAAATTAATGAAATATAAATAAATAAAACAAATCTCTCGTTAGGTATTTACTGCAAAATCCAATATGTTTGTCACTGAGCTATCGAAGTTTCATTCTTATGATGTATAAGATTAATGACCACTTTAATACGTAAACGCCTAGAATACAAATGCGACATACTAAACGTATTTCTGGTGTAATGCACTGAGCGTTGAGCAAGATGAATACGTTATACCTAACTGTGGCTTGGTTGGTGAACGACCGTCCTTATACTGACCTTGTTGCGGACGATAACAAGTACGTAATTATTCTAAAGTTTCTTTATAAGCATTCTTTTGAAAGATATTTAATAATGTCAAGCCGTAACAAACAAATGTCCAATTAAAACAATTGCCTCTTAAAACATATGATGACTGTAAACACTCATATATTCAAGCTCAACAATGCATTGGTAATCTAAACATCTGTTTACAACTTTTGGATGGTGACTAAAACAAGGTTTTCGCAACAGCCAGTTCATGTCCGGCACGATGGACTAATTAAACACGTATAATAAAAGAAATATTTTATACTTCAATATTACCTTTATTTAATAGTTTCTACGCAGATTACAATAGGGACAGCGACTTCATAAAACAAGATGAAAAGAAAAAAATGCAAGTATCTACATACAATTACATGTTATAGGAGTTGTCGTCTTAATATATCCCATATTGAATAACTAACTTCTGAGAAGGTGCCCTCTGTAGAACATGCTTGAACGGTTACTGATGTCTGCTAAAGGTAAAGTTCGGTATGATAGAATTATTTATCGCTTACTTGCCTTGAAATTGGTATGTACTCGTATATTAAGACTTGAAACGATAAAATAAACCTAACATTGAACTGATGTTCTAGCGATATCCTTTCTATAGAATACTTGAACGTTTACTGGTATCGCTAATAAAATTCGGCACGGGGATATTGGACGAAAATTATATATTAAAGATAAATATGAGTGAATTTTGTAGCCATTTTATAGGAATTATTGGTATCGCCTTGAAGTTCAGTACACATAGAATAAGCGAAACAGTGACCATCGTCTTTTCTTGAGGGAAAACTTAAATTTAACTAGTATAGTCCCAAAATTAAATAATAAAGTTATGTTTAAATTAGAATAGAGTGAATTCTTAAATTCATTTAGAGCAACTATAAAATAAACTCAATGGATAAACACAATAAATCAGCTGTAACTAAAATCTGGTAACTAATCTCATCTAAATTATTTTGAATTGTTATCAGAAAGAATCTGTTACCTATCTCCATCATCATTTCATTTCCCTCTGTCGCTTTCTCCGAAACTCAAGGTATGATATGGGGCAGTGGATATTCTTACACCGACACTGCACGGTGACAATAATCAATAATGATTAAAAGAAGTTAATTATTTAACAATTGATTAACAGAAGTACAATTTCAATGTAACGTTATTAACAAAATGTTTTAAATTAAATTAATAATCTCTAAAATTAACGATACAATGTTTTTGAAGTAACTGGATATATCTATAGAAACATTGAAAGACACAAGAGATAATATGCGCTAAACACAAATTATATACATATATTTATTAAATGTACGTTACGTAAGAGTATCGTAAAAGTTATTTCAAAAATATCTTGAAACAGCTTCGCAATTTCTATTAAAGCAAGCCTTTTAATTTGTTAAGTAGCTGTTTCTCAACGAGGGTAATATGAAAAGTATATAAGCTATGATAAAGAAATAGAACGAAAAGAAAACTGGAATAAAAACTCAATGAATTTGAAAGGGGGGGAGCTTCAATACAAGTGACTTCCTAACACTTCATCAAAATGTATTATGGATATGGATGATTAACATATACATAAACACTCACGCCTGTCACCTAGAGGGGTAGGCAGAGACTACGGACTTTCATTTGGCACGATCCTGACATACCTCTTTCGCCTCCTTTACATCTATATATCTACACATACATGCTCGTCGGTTAAGGGTACTTCTAACGTGGCCCAATTTCAAAATATCGCCAATTTGGTCGATAAACTTTTTTCCAGGACGTTCCTTCCCGACTCTGCCGTTCATCTGCCATATAAATTTGCTTTGTCACTCTTTCCTCATTCATTCTTTCTACATGACCAAACCACCGAAGCATTCCTTTCTTAATCCTGGTCACAACATCATCTTGCATGCCACATTTATCTCTTACCACGCAATTTTTCATCCTGTCATTCAGATTCAACCCTAGCATACTCCTTAAAGACCGCATTTATTTTACTTTCGTGCTTCTTCTGTCTGTCTGTAAGTACCATCCACACTTGGTTGACATTCCGAATATTTGCACGAATTGCTATAAGTCAGCTTTTATAATGCGCACAGTCAAGGAGTGGAATGCCCTGCCAGTATTTATTTTACAACTATAAGTTTTTATAACTATAACTTCTTTATGGTGCGAGTAACGGGCATCTCCTGGGCATACTAGCTCAATCGTAGAACTCCTCCTTGCTTTCGGGTCAGATAAAGGTCAATAGTGAGCTTATTTATTATATAAAAAAACAACTATAAAACATATACAAGCGGTTAATAAACTTATCTGGAATACTGCCAGCCTCACACGAGATTGATATCGGGGCTATCCCGCTCTGTCTATATTTCTTTGTTGGTCAGAAGTAAAATATAAAATGATCAGACAGGTTATAGTAACAGTAACAAAAGTGCAAAAAATCTGACGTTAGAAAATGTGGTTGTGTTTATGTGAACCACCCACTATCCCACCCCACTATCACGCTTGTAAAAGTCTACCGCTACAAATATAAAGTTTGTAGCCGTAATTATCACTATTAACAATCAAATTCAATATCTGAATTTGTCGCATGCGTCGTACTTAGCTAAGTGGTAAATAATAGGCCGGCCTTATTGCTTTAATAATTGACAATCGATGAAGAATTCCAACTGCCTAGCGCAGTATTTGGTTCAATATTTTACTAGATAGAGCGACGACCTGATGAAATACAAATGTCACTGGATGGACATGAACAGGATTGTTCTATACGGCAGGTTCTGGAAGAGGCTTACGCTTAAACGAGGCCTATGGTGAGTTGCTGATGATAAATATACTAAAAAAGTTACTAAAAAGTCCACTGCTGAAGCACCATGCATTATACATTACCACAAAGATCCTAGATTGGAAGGCATTTTAAATTGTGACGCTGCTGCCTATCTCCTGTTTCTTTTTCCTCTGCCGCCTCTTACGACATCCACTTTTTCTATAGAATAAGTGTGACAAACGAGCACACAGTCCACCTGATGGTAAGAGGTTGCTGTGGCCTATAAACATCTACATTTATCCTCGAATACGAATCTAAATGAAGATAAATGCAGAGGACTTAGATGAAATACCTCGTTTCCAGTAAAAAGTGTCTCCAGTCCTCTATACTCACCATACGAAACACAGCAGCATTAAGCTACTAATTGACGCTGGTATTCTGTAAGAGCGTGGTCCTTCCCCGTTCGAGCCGACCCATTCGTGCTACAACTATACTACTAATATAACTGCAGCAGGGCTCTACCACCGCATATTAATATTAGTTATAGTAACTGAAATTCGGTCTGGAGGACACTTAGCATGATGATTTTCATGTAGAAATCCAATCAGGAACTAATCTAAATAGCGAGTTAATAGCTAATTACCTAAGGATATCTGGACATAAGGCTGAGAATATTATTACGCATTGATGAATTTTAATAAGTTCTCTTGAGTTATTTTATCCTTTCGCTGTTCGTCTAACATTTAGATTTATTATAACTGTGTCTTTGCGATGTTACCGCTACCGTTACAGTCCATTAACGTCCACAGCTGAACGGAGACCTCCCCCATAGATTGCCTCATAGGGTGGACATTTGCCATAGTTCCCACGCTTGGCAAACGGATTGGCAACCGCAGTTTTTTATTTTAAGTCGTTATTAAGAAGACGATGCTATTTTGCAATGTAATTTATTAAATTGTACGCCGTATACGATTATTAATGAATTAATTTTGGTCCTCAACGTTATTAGACGCTTAAGTGATTAAATACAAGTACCCGGTGACCGAACTTTGCTCGGTTTTTTTTAAATTACATTTAGATACAATTTACAAGAATAATATTTTTTGTTCTTATTGACATAATAGAAAAAACTGAACTATTTATTTGAATAAATATTCATGAGTGCAATTAGTTAATTAAAATTTTCGTATTTTTAAAAACTAAAAAAAGGGCTTTAAATAATAGACTTTCTCATAAAAGAAGGGAACTTGAAAAAAAAAAGGAATAAAAATCGGACCCAAGTAGGGACGCGAACCAAGGCATTACGATTTCACATTCGCTCGTTATCCACTTGAGCTATTACTATCATTAACAAAGTGTCAAAATTTACCTTCTTTTATTGTAGCAGTTTTTCATTGTCTGAAAACACGGACAAAAAGACATTTTCTAAAAGTAAATCCTAGCTAGATCGATTTATTGCCCCCGAAACTCCCTGGACAATAAATTTTATGAAAATCATTGGAGCCATTTCCGAGATTCCGATTGTATATATAAAAGAATTGCTCGTTTAAAGGTATATATTATATACAATATTGTAAGGCATTATTTATAGACATTGATGAAACAATTAGCCAAAGTGTTGTTTTCAACTAGGTGACGAACGTGTAGCGGGTCGGGGCGTTCGGCATGCTAGCAAACCGACATAGAGTTGTAATATTATAGTCTTCACATGGTGGCCACTCAACATGAATAAAGCTCTCTACTGAAGCCTTAGGCTAAAGCTTCATTATCATCATTACAAACTTTCACAAGTCCACTTCTGAACCTCAAGAAACGTCATACATCACGGTCCTAAGCCACTTGCATCCATCTACTTCCTGCATTTCTAATCAGATTATTACTCCATTTTAGTGGCGGCCACCCTACACTTAGTTTACGAAACTACTACTTATGAATCTTTCTTTTCATCGAATGTCGGTTCTTCGAGCAAAATAGCAGGGCCATAGTCACATCAGCTTACTGAGAGGATCCTCTAATTCTACTAGGGATATCTCAATACTTCCATTACGCAGAGAAACCCTGAGCATAGCCCTCTCCATAGCTCGCTGAGTGACCTTGAGCGTTCTCATACGGCCAGCAGTGGAGGACCACGTCTTAGATCCATAAGTCATCACTGGCAACACGCACTGGTTGTACAATCTAGTTTTCAGGTTTTGAGGTATACCTGAAGAGTAGATGTATCGTAATTTCCCGAACGCTGCCCAGCCGAGCTAAATCTGTCGATCGACCTCTCGGTCGAAGTTCGACTTACCTGGTCGGACTATTTGTCTCAGGTAAAAGTACTCGTCAACAACTTCGAGCTTAGTGCTCCGAACAACTACCGGTATAGGTGTGACATGGACATTAAACATGATCTTTGTTTTGTCCATATTCATCTTAAGACCTATCCGACGGATTGAGGTCATTGAGCATGGTGCTTAGGTCCTCCAGCAATTCTGCCATAAGGACTATATCGTCTGCAAATCGAAGGTGAGTGATGTAATCTATGTACTATATTGAGTGACTCTATGTTACTCTATGTATTTTATTAAATTAAATAAAAGATTAAATTATATATATACTAACAGACCCGGCCACGCGTTGCTGTGGCTAACGTCTTTGTTATATTACATTTTATTACCACCATGCTTTTTTTACATAGATGCCATTTGTAAAAAATGGCGAACACCACGGCTGATTTTCTACTACCGTTACCCTTAATACAATGAAATTGTTATTTACAAACGAAGACTGAAACTTTAAAGCTGGTATAAAACATCCGGTGGTTTGGGATTTGAAGGAGAAGGACTTTGAACACGATTGATCAAAATTTTTGTACAATTGATATCAAGCAAAAATAATTACAATAGAATTAATTTTAAAATTTATAATTTTTTAATTCAAGTTTGTAACAAATGAGTATATTACAAACTTTACAGTAAATAACATGTGACACTTAAACTTATAAATGAGGTAGGTACGGCAGATAGTTTTAAATATTTAACAATAATATTTATTATTTTGAATTACAAATACTCTTAATTTCAATTTAATTTAGCACTAATCGGTGAACAATATTTTTGGTTAACCTGTTTTTAGCTAACAAAAACAGATTCGACGGTTTTCCTACTCGTGAACATGCTACATATAGTTGCCCACGAGAAAAACATGGATTTTCCAAATCCAAACCACAAATAGACATTGTTTGGCCTTGAGATTTATTTATAGACATGGCAAAAGCTAAACAAATTGGAAACTGTAGCCTTCTGAAGGGTATCGTAGAATCTGACGGTATCATTGGAATACGTGGCAACAGAACCATTTCTCCTTTAAAATTTCCAGTTAAAATGGTTGCCTCAAGGATATTTCCAGTGATCCTTTTGATGACCAAACGCGTACCGTTGCATAATCGAGGTGGATTCAAATTACGCAGGAGAATAATAGGTGAACCATTCTTTAGTTGAAGATTATGTGGTGGCATTCCAGGCATATCTAGTGAATTTAAAAATTCGATTGGAAAATTTACACTTTCATTTTCATTAACAACAGTATCTATTGATTTAAAAGACATCAGATCGCCAGGTAATAACTGTTTTATCTGGAAGTTAATTTCGTCAACATCAACATTTTTGGCTGCCAAAATAGCCCGATCACTGAGCCAGTTATGATTCAAGTAATTACTCTGTATATCTGGAAAGATACTCTGAATCAATTCATTTTTTCCCGGAAGAACAGTGTCTGGCAGTTTAATGCATTGCGTATTTGGTTGCAGTTCTATTTTACCGTTCCCAATATCTAGTAATTGTTCGGAAAATATTTGTGCAGATGAATCATTTTGCAATCGTACGAGCATGTTTATGGTCAAACGAAGTGTTTCTATACTTCGCCATAAGAATGATTGTTTAAAACATACATTAATCTCATCCGCGAAAGTAGAGCGAGGTATAACCGGTAAGGTCTGTCGGAAATCACCAGACAAAAGTAAGATAGAACCACCGAAAAGTTTATCGCTGCCGTTTAAATCTTGCATAGTTCTATGCAATGCTTCGAGTGAATGTTTGTGAGCCATTATGCACTCATCCGAAATTATGATTGAACTCTTCCGCAACACTGCAGCTACTCCACTATTTTTTTATGTTACATATTGCGTTTGGTTTATTATGAATGTCCAATGGCAACTTCAATGTTGAATGTGCCGTTCGCCCACCATCTAGCAAAGTAGCCGCAATGCCTGACGATGCAACTGCCAATGCTATTTTCTTTTGTGATCGTACTTTGGCAAGAATCAGCGATGTTAAAAATGTCTTACCGGTTCCACCAGGTGCGTCCAAAAAAAAAAAAGCCGCCTTGTTCAGCAGCAACAGTCAGCATAATCCGATCATAAATAATTTTTTGTTCTGCTGTCAGTAATGGCTCATTGTTCGAAATGTTGCTAAATTACCGTGGTCATATTGTTTTTCTCGTGTAAATCGGTGTTTTCTAAGTTGGTGGCTGGGCGATCAGGTGATGGCATACCATAATGATTAAGTGGTAAATTTGAAATTAAAACACATAAATTTTCTACCAATACAAACGCTTCATTATATACTCTGGCGTATAATCTATGTTTTGGCATTGATCTCTTTGTCTAATTCGGTGCAATATGTCTTCTGTCATATATATATATACACATATATATATATATATATATATATATATATATATATATATATATATATATATATATAAATATTTATATTTTTCCCACAATTTTGTGCTTGCGATGGATAACATGTTGTTAAAATAATTGCAAACAGCTGATGAATGTTATTGGGCGTTGATATCAACGCAGCATCAGCCAGCGTTAAGTCCCAAACCATTGGGATAACCATATCGTCTTATAGCAATTGCAGTTCACGACATGCATCATGGTATATATTGAATACTTGACCATTAACTATTCGCAAAAATTCAAAAGACGTTAGTCAGCGAACATTCACCAATAACAAACGTAAATAGAAGCACTCATGTTGCTTTGGATGTACCGTGTAAAGTCGCCCCAATGTCTTAGCTTTGAATATGCTTTGTATAATGGAAGGATGTAATTTTCCTTGTTTTCGTGGCTCCCATTTTTTACTGGATTTGTTCCATGTGAAATAACGTGGAACATCAGTATATATCAATGTCTTTGCGAATTGGCCAAATATGTCAGATTTTTGACACCATGTAAAAAATCCAGTTAGTGTCATTTTTTTGGACGGATTTTATCTTGAAGCCAAATTAAAATGTGGGCATGAGGCAAACCTCGCTTCTGCCACTCGATCGAATATAGCCAACAACGTGTGATACCAAAAACTGAATATTTAACAATGAAATCAATTAAGGATTTCAATTTTTGTTTGTACACACGTGCAGTTATATCATGACGATGAAT
Source organism: Parnassius apollo (assembly GCA_907164705.1). NCBI lineage: Eukaryota > Metazoa > Arthropoda > Insecta > Lepidoptera > Papilionidae > Parnassius > Parnassius apollo. The sequence goes on from CAJQZP010000987.1 coordinate 3,444,867, forward strand.
TACTTGTTGTCCTGGTAATAATAAAGTTTGTGTAATAAACAAATCTGATCGGCTGTAATAACGTACGTAAGTCATCGCAACTTGTATGTATTCCTCTGCATATTCCGTGGACTGCCGATGTAGCTTGAAGGTAAAATGAAAGCATTACTGATGTCTTTGGGATTTAAATTTCCGTCGATGTTTCCAACAACAGCATCTCGTAAGTGAATGTATTCTTCCGATCGTAATTTAGCCTGGTTGTATCGAATGAATCACAAGCGTTCGCTTTCAACCTTAGCATACATATCAACAATGTATTGATGCAATAGCTGACGATATCGAAGGATATAGTTGTCCTGATATAGTCTTATCATCAATCGGTGTGCGTAGTAGTTCATTGAGCTAACGTTTTTATCTCTTTTAGCACCTAAAAACAATAAAAAATAAAATAAAATAAGAAATTAAAATAAGTACACACATTAATATATTAAATAGTTAATTGTCAAATTTACCTGTATTTGGATCACACTGTTTGATGTTAAGGTGATATTCATCCTGTCCTTGCAAAATATTAATGGATATTGTAGTGCTTCATATGAACGGTGTAGATCCGAAATCGTACTGACAGTGTTGTCTCGCCGTGTAATTTTTATAGCTCTTTTGTCAACTGGATCATCAACCATAATAATAGCGACCTCATCAACAGTTGGAGCATTGAATCTGCCAGCATGTTCACCTAACGGTACTTTTTCGGCTTTTATGACGACTTGATAGTTGTCATTTTGCAGTCGTGGCGAAACTCTTTTAATCAATGGAATTAGTTCATTATGATCTTCTAAAAATGTTTCTAGCATAATCACAATTGCTCTTTCTTCTGCTTGTTCAATGAAATTATACTGGCACCGAGTTGTCACGCGCTCTTCACAATTGCCCATAAAATAAATTTGAAGAAATTTCGGATCATTACCAGGCATTGGCATCAATGACCCGATTTGATGGTACACTTGGCCTTGTATTTTAAATGTCGTTTCAAAATTACGTCCATCAGATGCGAAATCGCAAATTTTAGTTTGGAAGCAAGAACTAAATTTGCGTATCTTACGCAAAAATAATTTTGAATCATCTGAATCGCCCGCAAGAACGGATAATAAAGGCTCCGGCGGAGTGTGTAGAGATGACAGCACAACTTTTCCCGATACGCAGCACATGCCGGGTGTTTTGTTCTGAAATTTCAATGCCTGACAATATTGACATACTTTATCCATTGTAGCGATAGCGATTTTTGAATGCGCAGAGTAGTTAATATCTGGTACATATTCGAAAGCAAGACAAAAAAATGATGCTCGTGATAATGAGCGGCTGGCCCGCCGCCTCTGTCGTTCTTGTACTCGAGCTGTAGCTATGTTTTGCTCTCGTGCTGTGCTCTTGTGCGTTTACGTACTGCGCATGCGTCAATGCGCTTGAAAGCGTATGTATTGTGACTGTCAAATTATATACAAATATAATTTGGAATAAAATAATATTGCGAATATGAATTGAAATGTAAGCTATCCTATCTCACAAGTTGGACCAAACTGCACACGTTGTGCAAATTTGATCAAAATCGGTTAAGTAGTTTAGGAGTCCATCGCGGACAAACAACGAGACACGTACTTTATATATATAAAGATATATATATATATATATATATATATATATATATATATGTATATATATATATATATATATATATATATATATATATATATATATATATATCGACCGATTCAACTCGGCTGGGCAGCGTTCGGGAAATTACGACACATCTTCTCGTCAGGTATACCTCAATCTCTAAAAACTAAATTGTACAACCAGTGCGTGTTGCCAGTGATGACTTACGGATCAGAGACGTGGTCCTTCACTGCTAGCCGTATCAGGACGCTCAAGGTCGCTCAGCAAGCTATGGAGAGGGCTATGCTCGGAGTTTCTCTGCGTGATAGACTCAGAAATGAGGATATCCGCAGTAAAACCAGAGTGACCGACATAGCCCAACGGATTAGTAAGCTGAAATGGCAAAGGGCCGGCTATATAGCTCGAAGAACCGATAACCGATGGGGAAGAAAGGTTCTCGAGTGGCAGCCTCGTACCGGTAGGCGTAGTATAGGGCGACCCTCCACTAGATGGAGTGACGACCTGGTAAGACATGCAGGAAGTCGGTGGACGCAGGTAGCTCAGGACCGTGCTTTGTGGCATTACTTGGGGGAGGCCTATGTTCAGCAGTGGACTTGTGAAGGGCTGTAATGATGATGATGATATATATCATAGTAGTAGTATCAATATATATTACAGTGACCTCCAAAAAAAAAAAATCGACCCACCTCCGTGTCGAAGAGACCGGAGAGGGACCATGCTCAGAATATCAGCCTAAAAGGTAAATATAATATTACTAAGTTTCATGTATGTAATGAACCGATGTATGTAATGAAGACGACTTTTGCTGGTAATGAGGCATCACATTTTAGTACTTAAGGGTGATAGATAACATATCTGCAAATTGATTTTAATCGAAGATAGATATAGGTGTCTATGTGCTACAACATCTACATACTATCTGGTGAACTGTGTTTGCCATTATTACTTCCAGAAAACTGTTAAGAGTATTTAACACTCATGGTACTAAACTCAATAGAATTACATGCACTCGTGACTGTTTCGTTAGTCTAGTGGTTGTGTGTGCGACTGTGACAGTGCGACTGTTGATCACGAGGTCACTGGTTCGAAACTTGGGTCGGGTGAAAATATCAGTTATTGAGTTTTTCCATTAAAAAATTCTCAGTAGTTGCCCGGAGTCAGGAAGTTGGCGGTGTCTCACCTCCGTGCCTTAGAAAGTACGTAAAGCCGTTCTTCCTGCCCTGATTTCTCTCTGGTTGTGTCGGTTGACCGTCCCATCGGACCATGAGAGTGAGGGAATATAGAGTGCATTTGTACTTGCGCATACACTTGGGCACTATAATCCTGTCCTGCGCCGATGGCTAGTTTTCGTTGAAGTTGGCCGTCGTGACCGAAATTCAAACACATACTCCAGACTGAAGTTCGGTACACGTATGCGTGAGATAATTTACGTTGAGAAAATTTGAATACCTATAAACCTCACAATAAGCGAAACAAAGCAGCATTAAACTGCTATTTTTCGCTGGTATTTTGTGAGAGCGTGGTCCTTACCCGGTCTAGCCGACCCATTGGTGGTACAACCATAATATAACTGCAGTGTGGCTCTACCACGTATAAAACTTTTGTCAAAAGCGTCTCAGTGTTATCAGGTTTAAAAAAAATAAGGGTGACAAATGAGCACCCAAGTCCACCTTATGGATAGTGGATACTGTAGGCGATAGACATCTATATTTAACCTCGATTAAGGATCAAAATGCAGATGCGTTGTCCCCCCTGAGGACTAAGATGGAATGCCTGTAAAAAGGTTCTCCGTTTCTATACACTCAGCATACGAAACACAGCAGCACTAAGCTGTTATTTTACGCTGGTATTTTGTGAGAGCGTCGTCCTTCCCCGGTCAAGCCGACCCATTAATGCTGCAACTATAATATAACTGCAGCGTGGCTCTAACACGTTTTGCGATGAGCTACACTGCATGCGCAACGGACAAAGGTACACTAACAATTAAGGCGTACAGCAATAAAGTTGAAAACTCGTATTTATAAAATAAAAGCTCGAGCATACCTCAATTAGTTCTTTTTCAATAAATTCGATTTATTCATGACCCACGGTTGCTATTTAAATAATTAAGTAGTACGTATATTATTGAATTTGCTTTACCTAAATTTTACTCACTTATTTATTACTTTGCCTGGACGAACTCATTCCTACAAAAGTGTCTTTTTACTTCTGAGGACTGTCCATATTGTGTACAGTGTGATTACTATCTAGATTGCCTACAAAAGGAATTCGTCTAAGTACGTTTTTTCTTTAACACTGATTTTCGTTCCAATGTGAAAATATGTTTGTTTGAATATTAGAGTAATGAAATTTGGCTAAGGATAATAATTATAATAATTATTAGTAAATGTTAATTTACGCCGAGAAAAGCGGGCAATTAATAGTTGATACAGTTATAATATAATATATAATATCGTTATATCGCTATCCATCAGAGCCATGGCCTGTTCAGTCGCCTCTCTTGGAGTGAGGTGCACACAATGTGGACCACACTCACAGGAGCGAAAACGCAATGTTTGTAACGTGCACAACCGTTTGTCAAAAGTGACAATGCACGGGAAGGGGGCAAGGAGGCAGAAAGACGAAGCGGGGAGGGATGGGAGGATGCGCTGCAATACAAGAGCGGAAACGTAAAGTTTGTTGGGTGCGCAAATGTTTGTTAACAGCTCAGCAGGCACTGAGTGTGTCGAAATCGGGTTAAATTGTATGCTAAAGTCCTATTTGGACGAAATCATAGCGGTGCAACGCACCTTTAACGCCTGTGAGACTTCAATGCCGCAACCCTAAGTAACGTTACCTAAGTAACGTTTACCATAATCAGGAATTTACAACGTTCTTTGTGATTTCATAATAAATTAGATGTATTTCTTTTTATTATGTGCGAGCAGCTATGCAGGTATAGGTAAGGAGACCAGTATCACTGCGACCCAAAAGATCTATTGTGATCGCTGCTATGGCTATAGTTCACGGCTAAGCCCTATATCTTCAATGAATAGAAGGAGTTGCTTAGCCGTGAGCAATTTCACTTCTTCTGGGCGGAGTACATAGTTTCCCAGATAAGTGTTACGTTTTGGGATTAAGGGTCCGCAATTAGAATGTGCACAGGCGTTTCTTCCGTTATGGAACAGAACCGACACATCCTTGAATTGCTTAGTCCCAGGATGGACATGTGCTTTTCAAGAGAACAATGTCGAGTTGGGCTCTTGCCAGAATACGAAATTTATTTTTGCTTAATCCCAGGGCTTCTGAAGCAAATTTAATGTCAAATTAGATGTAACTAAACTTGAATTCATCTGTCTACATTTTTTTAATCAAAATCTTTTAAAGTTGTCAATAAAAGAAAATAGTGTCAAGATATGTGTTTGGGCAAATTTAGAAGTCAATAAGTGTTAATGTTAATCGATTAAATTAAAAAGTAAAAATTTCCGTAATATAATTATAAACTAATTTGTAAAAAAATGTGCGTATAAAGCGGGCTACATACGACACGATATCGGTGGCGATCTAGGGTGGAGTAGTGGGGATGCCTCCTAGATTGCCTCTAAATCGTGTCGTATGTAGAGCCATCCTAAGTCGTAGCCGATATCGCCTCCTTAATCGGCTGGCAGGAGCAAAAATGCTTCCTAGATCAGCCGATGCTTCCTAGATCGGGGCACCGCCCCTCCTTACTGCGTGTGTGTAGGCGCATCGGCCCGATTTCTTTTGGCAGTCGCTGCCGGCAACCCTCGCGGAAGGAAGTTAACAAAACAGTGATACTGAATGACCTTTTTTATGTAACAAAATTTTTACATTTTAATCATATATACGGAGCAGAAGCCTATGGCACTGATATTTTACAAAAAAACCAAAAAAAAAAGTGAATAAAATATATAAATTAAATGAAATTTTATCGAAATTCAAATCACATCCACCCTAGCCTGTGACCCTGCGAAGTGACATGGTCAAGAATGCCTACTAAACTAATTTTTTATTGCCGTTCGTAAAGTAGAGTGTATGATGTAAGTGAGGAGAAGATAAAGCCTCTCCTCAACAACTAACTCCTATTCCAACACTATCAACACAAGACCGCACTCATATCTCTTACAACTCCACAAGACCAAAATTCGATCTCTTACGTGCCTTCATCCTCTTATAAACAACTAACTTCTACTCCTTCACCATCTCCACATCAACAAACAAGTTATATAAAAGGGAGTATGTCCGAAATTAAAGGTTTCTTTATGTTTAAAAAAAGATATAAGCTATTTTATTTTCTGATAGTTTTACTCCATAAATAAAGATTACATTAAAAAAAGTATACATATTATTATACAAAAGTATTTTATTTCCTTGTTTGTTGTGTGTAATACATAACCAGATTTTGACCAAAGCAGAAATGAACAAAGAGAAGAAATAACTAAATAGCATAGGTACATAGGAGAAATTGATGTTTTTATATAAGTGGAGAAATCATTTCTAGAAGGTTATAAAAACTGTCTTCATCCATCCGGAGAAAATTAATCATGTCTTTGGAATACAGATCATTTAGTACGTTTATGTGGCTTAATTTTTGTCTCTTTTGGAGCCATTTTTTCACCCAGCAACTCCTCTTTTTCTATTTTCGAATAAATTTACCGAGAGGGCTAATGCCAAACCAATACATTGGTGTTTTAAGAGAGTTGAAGCTATTTTGAAGAACTCTACCGCATATGTGTTCCGCTCCAAGTCCGAACGCGTACTGCTAGGCAGGCCCGTGTGTAGGGTCTGCCCCGATAAAAGCCCCGATTTCTTTCCACCCTAGATCGCCACCGATATCGTCTCGTATGTAGCCCGTTTAAAGCTTAACATTTTAACATGAAAATGGCACAGGCGAGTAATTCGTTATCTTTACTAACTAATGAAGTGTAATGTAAGTCTAAACAGCCGCAAGTACAGCGTACAAAATTGTGTACACATTGTGTGTGTTTTGAATAGACTGTGGTGACACCGTCTCAAGAAAACCTTGAAATAAAAAAATTGAAATATTTTATGGTTATGTGACGACTATTAAGCAATAAGTTATTGGCAGGTCCCTTCATTCTACAAAAAGCTCTAAAAAATAAGAGTAGACTTATACCCAGCATTGGTATGTGTAGATACATGCCCACATTCATCCTATCAAAAGTCAACCTCATACAGATCAAATATGGAATACTTATCAGGAAAAGCTGCTGGCAATTTATTTTCTCTTCTGTCGCTTCGTACGACAGCCAATGTATGAAATAGGATTATGGATGTTATTACAACACAGTCAAAAAAAAAAAGAATAACGAAGTAAAATGTTTAAGAAAAGTACTATTAATTAAAAAAACTTAACTTTGAAACAGTAGAGTAACGCTAAAACTAAATAAGTACAATATAATAGCTTCAAGAATTAAAACCGTGATTTTATTTAAAAATTCTTTTATTGTTTTTCTTGTCTGAAGTATTTTCTACGTTTTTTAAAAAGTTTAATTGGTTTTCCCTTTTAAGTGGAACTAAGAAATATCACAAGTTAAGCTATTAAGTAGAATGTCATGAAATAAAATTGTTAATGTAAAATAGTTACACTGAAAAAAAATTACACCGACTATTTTATTTTTTATTCACGATACATAGAGATATGGGAGTACTGCTGCAGTGTAACAAAATAATCATTAAAATTGATTTAGCCGTTTTCGAGATTTGAGTGAACATACAAAAAAATCACACGCGTGGCATATAAAACGTTTTCGCTAAAAATACCTGCACAAATATCCTCTCATTTCTGAGTGTTATTTAGAGCTAATACTCTTACGTATTTCTGTCGCCATGTGCTTGCATTTATGTGTTCCGTTTTCTAAAGGATATAGAGTTATAGAGTCAGTTACAGGCTCTGAAGCATTTCATCTTAGTCCTCAGAGGTGACAATGCATCTGCCGCCTTGTTTGATTTAAGATGGCTGCAGGTAAGTTCCGGAGATCCATTTTACTGGTAACGAGGCATTCCATCTTAGTCCTCACGGGTAACAACGCATCTGCATTTTGATTCATAATCGAGGATACGTGTAGGTGTCTATGGCCCACAGCATCATGGTAAGTGCCATCAGGTGGACTGTGTGCTCGTTTGTCACCCTTATACTATAAAAAGAAGTTCGTTTATCACTTCGTCCTATTAAAAAAACCAAGTCGGTGCAGTTTGCCACCATCGCCGCGCCGGTTACTTACTTATTACCATGTGGAATAGTAGTAAAACAATAGCTTAAAATGTTAAAAGGTTTTTTGCGATGCCTTCCTGTATTGCTGGAGCATGCTTCAAAATCTATTCAGAATTATTGTGCTATTAGAAATATTTATTATTTCACTTTTCAATGTAATACGCGTGGAATATAGCACCTTCTCGATAAACGATCACGAACAATTAAGGAGGACACAATGATATTCTGCATTTGTGATAGAGGAAGGAATAAGAGTTAATTCTATATCGTGGAAACCAAGAATGATATTATGCTAGTTTAGGGTCCAGCGGAAAGTATTTGTATGTTTTTCTTAAACTAAATAAAAATAATTATTATATATTTATAGTAATAATATACTGGATGACTTTTTCCGTGTAAAAAAAAAATAGGGTATAACATGTGAACGGAGTAGAAGACTATGGCATTGATACTTTACAAAAACTTAAAACAAACATTTTGAATTAACTAAATAAATTAATTAAAATCTACCGAAGTTCAAATCATATCCATCCAATATTGTAAACTCAATTGTGGAAATGTTCAATAACTATTATTTAAATTTATAGCAGACATGTAATACCTGTACCTACTTAATTCAGAAATAAGTTATTTCTGATTTCAATTTGTAAATGAACATTCCAAGGCTATATTGCTAATACGATGTAACAGGCCATTAGTAAGCGAATCGTGACATGACATAAACACGAGAAGGAAAATTTGATGACAAAAAGAAACAACAAATGTTTATTTCCCCTTTTTTAATATGTTAAACCATCACGAGTAATCTTTAAAAGCTCTTAATAGAAGGAATCAATGCCTAGCAATTATTAATAGATAACTATATGTTATTGAATGTTCTCCAAACTAAATGTCGGTCACGGCGGATAGTCTCAGCTCTCAACAGAAAATAGCCGCCTGTGCAGGACGGTATCGAAGCGCACGAATGTGTGCGCAAGCACAGGGGACCGCCATCAGGATATCGCCATCGTTTATGCATATGTCTATACCAGAATTTTGTAGTGAAGGATAAGTAAAAATTGTAGCGGAATCATTTTAAAATCTTGCTAACAGATTGACTGAATAAAATGGGAGAGGGTTATGTCCAGCAGTGGACTACGCCTAAGGATGATAGCGACGATGAAAAGATAGTATATTGCCTCTTATACATCAGCCTTCACATAAAATGTGTATCTTAGTAAACCTTCATACACTTTAATTTAACGATACCGCATTTATTATTCATGCTCAACCTACTATAAAATTACTAGCAATTTGCAGATACCTATTGCTTCAGAATATTAATGATTCGCTGGAAGGAATTCCTTTACCCGATTACTCTGTCTTAAGTTTTTGTGGAGGTAAGACATGAATGCTGATTTGATTAAAAAATCACGTGTCTATATTTTTGTAAAACATTGTATATACGTTTCACTAAACATTACGCCAGCGCACACGTATAAAGCAGTTCCTGAGCTCTTTTTCTTACGACATGTTTGACAAAAATCTATATATAGGGCTAGTTGAGAGTTGACGCGACGCAATGATGCTTGAAGAGGCCAGTGGTTTCGCAACCCGCAGCTTGCCACCGCGAGATCCATCACAACGTCGTGAGGCGCATCGTTAAGTTGCTGGCAACGCCGCTCATGCACGTTGCGCTTACCGACGAAGTACCACTGCGTCGTGATGCAAGGCACTACGCCGCGGCTTATTTCAGGACGAAGCGTGACGCAGCGCGGCGTAGCGCGTCGTAGTTCGGCGCCGCGAGACATTTTCGAATTATCTCAATAAAACGTGTATCTTTTTGTGTTGTTAATAAAGTTTTATTTTGTATCACTATCTTATAAAGTCCGCGCCGCGTCACGTTGCGTCACGTCTAGGTGTAAGCTGACCCTAAAAGTAATAGTAGAGACAAATCGCCACGACGGCTTCAGGCTGCGCTTCGTGGCATCTCCCTGCATCATGCGGCTTCGAGCCTAGATGCCTCGCGGCGTAGTTCGATGCCGCGGAGCATTTTCGAATTATCTCTATAAAATGTGTATCTTTATGTGTAATAAATAAAGTTTTATTTTGTATCGCTATCTTAAAAGTGCTCGACGGGTCGCGAAGTGTCTCGTTTCGGTGGGAATTGATCCTAATGTTACATAGCCTAAGCTATTGCTCATAAATCTAATGGGTATCAAATCGGACTGATAGTTCCAGAGATTAGTATGTTTAAACAAACAAATTACCTCTTCCACTTTATTATATTATACTAATAATATAGATTCTATCTCATTCTCTCACAGGCTAAATCACATATATATATATATATATATATATATATATATATATATATATATATATATAATCTATACTATATATATATATATATATATATATATATATATATAATCTGCTGTTTTTAGCGTCACTTTTTCTTTTCAAATGACAACGATACTAAAGAAGTTCACTTTAAAAGTACGCATATAAGAAATACTCAATGCAATTCTCGACTAGACTTTTCAAATACTTAAGCCTAAAACGGTCATTGGTATGTATACGAGTATGGTATGTAATTATTACTGTAAAAGTTTATGTTTGCCGTACGACGGTGGCTAAGAAAATGTATCACAACATTACAATTAATCAAGCCAACAAACAAAATAACATGGTTTGGACAATTCCAAACCATGTTATTTTGTCGCGTTGTTTTTGTTATTTTCCTCCTATCACAATTGTTACTAAGAATCTTTCGCTTCGTTTTCCGGAACATTATTTATCCTTATTTAATTGATTATTTTCTGTTAAACTAACTATATTAACTGTACCCTTGTGGAATTCCTTGCCTTAGTAGTTAGTTAGTACCAGTTCTGGCTCACTGAGTCAGAAGTGGTACAAGTACGACGTTCGTCGACTCACGATCCTAAAAAAAAAGGTTTTGGCATGCTCTGATCACGAATCTGCGGTCCATTTTTGCGTAGGATGCACGGTTCCGGAGATGTGCAGATCAATTAACTCTTATCTAATTGATATCCGGTGAAGGCCTCCACCGTCATTAGCGCTCCATTGTTCTTATATATTTATCTATTGTTCATTGAATACCGTCATTATCTATTCTTCCTCAGCGTGGTGCTATTGTATTATACTCCTTTGTTCCTATCTACACTAGTCTGACTCATCAATAAAACACAATACCTAATTTTGTTAAAATTTTTGTTTACAAAATACAAAATCTTATTACTTATTATCTATAAAATAGGAGCGAAACATCTCATCCACTAAAATATCGTTGTACAATGTGTTCCCTGTAAATATACTCGTAAAACTATGCATTGAACATCCCTGAAACTTATATAGCAAATACATTAAGCAATATTCGCCACAAACTGAAGTCCACTCATTCTGAATCCTATCAACATTCCAGTTCCATCTTTTACAATTTCTTTTTAAAAACTCTAGATGATATCGTACAGGTGCTCGTCCGAATGAATCAAAATATTGACCGACGTCATTCGTATCGATATATAAAGCTACCCAATGTGACCCTGGTTTATCATCTGTATCCAAATTGCATATTATATACGTTGGTACGTGGGTGTACATGGGCAGTTTATTGGCAGCATAAACATTATTTTCTAGAGTGGGGTGAATCTTTTTCAGATGTTGTTGTACATCTAGTGTATCCATGATACTACTGCTATTAGTAGATTACAGATACAGTACCAATCTACTCAATGACTAACATAGGAATAATCAATTATAGCGATTTCTAAATATTAAATTGCATTCTTTGTGTTATACAAAACGTATTTGAGTCATCAATATACTGAACAAGACACGACACGAAGGACGAAGGAATGCTGAGATAAGCAACAGAATGTGAGATAAGCTTGTTGACGCATAAAGTTAACATCAATTCCACTGCAGAAATTCTTTAGATTAGAATTATTACTTACTGGTACTATATAAGACCAAGCAACTGCAGTCATTGAGTTAGTGTATGGTCGTTTGACCGCAGTGGATCTATCAATACTACATTTGTGTTACTTCAACGCATCAAAGGCCATGGATGTAAGTGTTTATTCTATTGACAAACTCACTTTTCTTTCTGTTATTTTCTTAAGTGTGTATGATTTAGTGTTAACAAATTATATTTAAATATTATGTGTGTATATGATTAAGCCGTGGTAACTCAGATGGTTAGCGCAAAACGTAAATTTCACAGTACGCGACCCGGGTTCGATCCCCGTCGGCACCAATTAAATTGTTAATTTCAATTTTAAGTGCTGATTTACCACGTGCTCAGCGGTGAAGGAAAACATCGTTAGGAAACCTGCATGTCTGAGAAAATTTCGAAGGCATGTGAAGTTTGCCAACACGCATTGAGGCAGTGGAGCGAACATTTCCTAGCCCTAAAAGCCTCTCAGAAATGAGAGGAGGCCTATGTTCAGCAGTGGACTTTAATAGGCTGTAACTTTATCTTTTTTAACTTTTATGATTAAGTGTTAACAAATTGATATTAACATGATAACTGTGTTGTTGCAGAAATCATTGAGCTTCGATGAAAATACCTACAAACAGTATTACTACTCGCCACTCTCCCCTCAAGAAGAGAGTGATGACATCGTCATTAATAATAACACATGCGATGGTGGAAAAAGAAAATCGCAATCGATTGATAATTTTTTTGAAGCTGAATAAAAAATAAAAAAAGAGGAAGCTGTGAATCATCAACCGTAGCACGAGCCGCTAGAGGTGGTGTATCAAACATTTCTACTAATTCTGACGACGGAGACCAAGCGACGCATCTCATCAAAATTGAAATGTACGATATGAAGAAGCTATCCAAGATTCCAAAATACTGATCATTGGAAACATGCTTCCACGAGGATTAAATATTACGTAAAGACTAATAAGGATAACATCTACGACAACACAAACTCCCTCCTATACAATATTACAAAGACAATAGCAGAAAGTGAAAAAGTTAAAAAATACTTTTTTAACAATGACAGTCATTAGCTGATCATGAGTGAGGATTCAAATCGTACTTCTAATCTTACACTACCATGCTTTATGAGATTCCAATGAGCTGATGAGTTGGCTGATAAATCAGGAGTTAAGTCAAATGCTAATAGACAGTAACCTTTGGCATACTGTTCACAAGAGCTTCCATTTGCTTCATTAAGAAAGTGAATACCAGTTCCCAAGAATAGAGTATGATATGCTGATGTAAATATGCTATTATTAAAAGATGGTTGTGAACCTTTTGAAGGTATTTGTTGACCATCAATATATAAGCTGAAAGAATTAACACCATAGTTTTCAAAGTTAAATGGATTTTGAGTAAGGGAACCATTAAATGCAGAATTGTTCACAAATCCAATTATACATCTTTTGGGGACCTGCCCTAAAAATATATTATCAATAGTTTTTCCTTGAACAACCGATGGAATTGTTAAAACTTTTACTTCAACTCGAGTAATAGGATATTTAGCAGTGGTAGAAGCTAAAACTTTTTGATGTACGAGTAATACACTTGGATTAACTCGTGCTCGTCGAACAATAAGAGTTGCGTCCGTAATGCAAACTTTAAACTTTACATCGTTTGACCCCGCAATTAAATTAAAACTCTCTCTTGATCGAACCAATTTAACACTCATTTCAACACCATTAATTAAAAATTTATCTTGATTGAAAATGTCACCTTGAAGATGACCAATCATTTCTATTTCCTTACTTTCACTAATCAATTCCTGTCTTTTAACAAATTCTATGTTTTTACCATCCGTAGAATCCATTTTTCCTGCTGTATCATCATACCAAAGACTACAAGTAAGATGAGATTGTTTAGCAGCAGGAGCATAGTTTAAAAGGGTTTCCATGTATGCTCGATATGCATAGGTATTATTAGGGGGTGATACAAGTTTTTGGTATAAACATCAAGTTGACTTAAAAGTGAATGCAGCCAATTATTTACAGGTGCTACTATTGTAGTAGATATCAAGTTAGTTGAATCTTGATTTAATACTTTTGCCTTTATATGGAGTAAGTCAAATCTATGTAGTCATCGCCTGTCCCAGGAACTTGAAACTCGATAGGTCCATCATCACCAAGAGATAAAATTGGTTTATAATGAATCCACAATGCATTTTCAATGCTAGTTTGAGTAGACGGTTGTGTAGAAAGACATATTTAATTTGAAAATATATCTTTGATATTTTTTGGTTTTGGACCAAGTTTTCTCGCAGCTTTTACTTTAGCAGTAAATGGTGGAATGAACGAGGTCAATCGTTTTCTTTTAGTTTTATACCCAGATCCCGTCATGTTAAATTGATCAATTTTATCATCAGACTTTCGTTTTAAATTCGTACTAACTTGCTTTATACGATCTTTTATTAAGGCTTCCATAGGACGCGCTTGAACCATATCCGATAAAAGTCCTACTCCAGCGCTTAATGCCTCCTTACTAATCACTCGAGCACCACTTGAAAGTAAAGGTAAAACTGATCTAAATAACCCCCCCTAAGGAGCTCCCAATACCATGACCGCGTTGGTATGGTGAACCCTTATAAATTACTCCAACTCCTGACCCAGCTTGATGTGTATAATAATTTTCATATGGACATTTATGATGATCACGAAGAGAATTCATTATTATAATTTTCGGAAATGTAGTTTAATACACACGGTTCCAAACTGGAATGGTATTTTTTGTCCTGTGCTCGATCTTATAACTATTTCCAGCGTATCGAACTCTCTTCGCATAACAGGTAAGTAGTGAGGTTGAGAGAAAACGTGCATTTTATTTGCACCATAAATGTATTTTGTAGGATCTAATGAAATGACTCTTAGTAAAGGAGTCATAACATCACCCACAATCTGAGGATCGATAATGTCGCAATATAGAAAGAGTTGAGATGGTAACCCTAAGTGTAAATTATCAGGACACTTTCCAAAATTTCTCTCTAGGAGATTTTTATTTGGTTCATAACCTAGTTGTAAACTTAATTTGGGTGATATTGTTACGGATGTTATATTTTTATCCAAAACAGAAATAGACACAAACTTTGTTATTTCATCATAGCGAAATTTCAAGTTCTCTCCGATACCATTTAACACTCTTAAAATATGCTCAACGTTATCATGGTTGGTAGCTGGAATATGTTTTTCGTAGTACACTATGGATGGTTTATCTTCATTAGGCATTAACATAGATTTTGTAATGTATATAACATTTTCATGATCTTGAACAGTAAACATGGTACATGGATATTGAAACTCGACAATTCCAACCGACCTTCTAATTTAATAGCTGTCGGTAATTTCCTTGAAAAATTTGTGGTCTTGTTATCACGAAAGTATTCCATTGAACTATTGCTGAGCAAAGGGAAATAAAAACTTTCTTTATTCATATTTTTTTTAAACTAGAAGCTAAAATCCAACTGTTAAATTTATCTGGATAACCTTTCCACTTCACTAGTACTTCTTTTCTGTTACCTGAGTAACGAGTGTCAATTATTTTATCTATTTTATATTGTGAGGTGGGGTTGTAAGTGATTTTCTGTAATTCTCTTTCATAAAAAGCACCAACTATTGGTTCATTTTGTAAATCTGTTATTGTATAAACAACCCATGGAGATCTATCAATTATTGAAGATATAATAAATATTTCATCACTCTAATTTGATTCATATCCTTTTTGGAAATCATGTTTATATTTAGTTATTTGAACATAATCACCCATCCAAACTGTCATAATATTGTTGGAATTTACATCACATGGGCACATCTTAATACTAGAGTGAAAGCTGTGATTATAAGAGTATATTAAATCTTGTAGAACATCTATATATCTATAAGTATTATTATGAGTGAAATAACGCCACATTTTCATTTTTAGTGTTCTTTGAAATCGTTCAACAATACTGGCCTTAATGTCAGGATTGTTAGTGGTATAGTAATTAATCTTTTTGGATTTAAAGTATTTTTGTACATCTTTTGAAACAAATTCTGTACCTTTATCAGATTGTATGTGAGTAGGTGTTAAATTACTTTCAGTAAATATACTTTCAAAACATTCTTTAGTTGTTTCTGAATTTTTCTTTTTCATTAGTCTTGCAAAAGCATATTTACTAAATACATCAATAACACAAAGTATATACTTGAAACCATCATTATATTGAGAATAAGTTAATATGTGATAGAATGTACCTATTACGCGGGATTTTTTTTCGAATAGGTTTATGTAACATGTATGTTTCTTGTGATTTTAACCATTCCTTTACTTGCTTTTTATTCATTTTACCCCCCAGAAATTTTTTCATTATCAATTATGACTGTACCTTCATTATCCCAATGTATTTTACTTTTACTTGTTTCAGCTAAGTTTAATAATAACTGTCCTTTTTTTATTATAAGTTTTTGGTATTAAACTGAGTATTTGAGCTGGTGTGTAAAGTGGATTTTCATCATTTTCTTTAATTTTAATGGATCAATTCTCCTCCAACAAAGATTCAGCATCAACTGAAGTTTTTAGTTCTCTATCTTTATTTTTAAAACCAATTTTAGACTCATTTGAATCTTCATTAGATGTATCAGAATAAATTGGTAATCTGAGTGGTTGACGATCCTCTTCGGTAAAATGAAGGTATCTTTGCAGTGTTTGTAAATATAACACCCATTTCTTTCGGTCTTCCGTCTTACTATTCATAATATTTTGCATTTCAATATCTAATCGAGATAAACTACTATTAACCTTATTTTCTTGTTTTAATTTTTCAATCAATCCAGGTTCGATAAGTATCATTTTCTTTGCATTTTCCATGTTAACTGGTTAGTCCACTCACTAATCCACTCAATATTGCACCTAATATTATTGGTAAGAAAGCCCCTCCTTTTTGTATAATTACATTTTTTCTTAGTTTATGTTTACACTTACGCACTAGTTGACGGAGTATATTTTTGTGTTTATTCAATTTTTGTTTATCTTGATCATTAAGAGGTACTTTTCCTTGTAAAACCTTATGAATATACTCACAAATACAGTTAATTTCTTCTCTCACACGTTTTAAGTAATGCTCTTTGATATTTTGATTTAAGCGTATGCAAAGCGTTTAGCAAATGTTTATGCGTTGTGAGTCGACGATGCATCATTTAGCAATGATTTGAAATGTTTAATTCTTGTTGTATTTAAACTCTTTTGTGGGGACGTAGACTGTACAGAAATCATTAAATGGGAAGACATTTGTCTTGATACGACAGTAGTAGTAGTAGTTGCATCCCTGTAGGCATCTTCAATGAATTTTGGGTTATCTGGTGACACTTGTCGCGCTAAATATCTTATAATTTAGAGTTTTATCTCGAGGGTTTTTAAAATATACTATATAACTTGAGTTTAAGGATATGTCTCTTTGCCCTTTACCCTAATGCAATAAATTTTGTGTTAAATAAAATACACTAAGATTCCTGTGATGACTACCTTTTGTAAATATATCCACAATTATTCCATCGGACTCTCTCATTAGATCATCAATAATAACAAGACGTGGGTTTTCACCATCAAACATATTAACATTTGGAATTCCTTGATGGTAGTTAATATTTGGTAAATTATATAAAGGTTGCATTTCATCAAAGCACCATGTGATCTGATTAAAAGCACAATTACATATTTCTGTAACTGATTTTATGAAATTTGACTTCCCACATCCACTTGGTCCTGCCACAATAGTAAATAGTAAACGGATGGATAAAGTGAAACATTACACACGTCTAAAGTTCTAAGGGGTGAAATAAAAAATGAAAGTGTTGGTGTAAACAATTAATATATATTGCAAAAATTATATAAAACAGAATGTCATAAAATCATAATTTTACAATCAACTCAACCTCAAATAAACACACACACACACGCAAATATAAATAACAATTAACTTAAATTATTTACAATAAATGAACGATTAAATATGTAATAAACTCTACGTCATATTATACTATTATCATTATTTTACAATCGATACAAATTTTATTTACATGCAGACATAAAATTAAAAACTATCAACACTTAGCGCAGTTTATAATGACCCCAAGCTAATGTTTCAATATTATTATCTAAAATATGCCTCTTTGTGTCATTATATGATAAACCAATCTTATTTAATTTTTGTGTAAAAATTGTGTGTTTAATTGATTTAAATCTAAGCATACTATAAATTTTATGTTAACCCTTTTTTCAATATTCTCCATAGTCTTACCGAAGACTAAATTATTCATTAATTTATAAAAATCTTTTTCGAAATCTGATTTTGCTAACGTTCTTAATTTTGTGTTTAGATCTATGTACATCTTCAACCAGGGAGACTGTTTAAATTTTAAAACTCTATGAATTTTAGTTAATTTAACCACCATTTCTATGCACTGCTTTAAATTTCTGTAATGAATTACATATTTATCTTTATTATTTAAATTTGGGACTAGTTTATTTTCATTAATATTGCCTGCACAAATGTTTTCGGGGCATAAAAGAAAGTTCGAATGTAAATCATGAAGTTCATCTGGATATTCCAAATCAACTTCTAAAATAAAACCGAAGTTCGATGTCTCAGACACATTAAATTCTGTATTCGGATTTACCCATTCGAATCCACTAGTAGGAAGACATTGATACATAGCCCAACCATATAAATTGTTGGCATCAAAATATGTGATATTAAAAACATTAATACTAATATCATTTAATTTCTCTACTTTTGCTATGTCAGAAATTTTAACTGGAAAGGAAATACTATCAAATTTTAGTTTATTTGCATGTTTAATGTACGATGAAACACGATCCGCGTTTTTGTTTACGGGATATAACGCCGAGAGTAACGCCCATTTAAATCAAAAATAATCCTTGCTTTTTACATTTATAACAGCCTTTTTTAATTTTATGTCACGAGGAAGATCTATGTATGAAGTATCGGGTAGGGGGTTAAATTTATTAACATTCATGTCTATAGATTTTATGTTTTTTAGACTCCATCCACTATCTTTTTTTTTCAAATGCACTAATTTAATAGTAATTGTATCATTTAAAGATGAAAAAAAATATTTAAATCATCTCCTTGAAAAATAATATAGTTAAGCGTTTGAAAATCGAACGAATATCTTTAGTTTGTTGAACAAAATCAGCATGCAGTATGAAGTTTACTTTAAAAATTATGTGTTGATAAATACACTCTTGAATTAAAAATAAAATATCATCTTTAATAGAATTTAAAAATATTCAGGAGTTTCAAAATTTACCAATGTCGAACTATCTACTCCAGTCTTGATTTTATAAGCTAAAATTCTATTTCCAAAAGTAGATTCAATAACACTAACGTTTGATAAAGAATTATGTGAATTTAAAAGATTATTTTTGTGAACATTACATTTAAAATGATTAGCTAAATACCGTTTATTAGTTAATTGCCGTTAGCTTCTTCATATCGTACATTTCAATTTTGATGAGATGCGTCGCTTGGTCTCCGTCGTCAGAATTAGTAGAAATGTTTGATACACCACCTCTAGCGGCTCGTGCTACGGTGGATGATTCACAGCTTCCTCTTTTTTATTTTTTATTCAGCTTCAAAAAAATGATCAATCGATTGCGATTTTCTTTTTCCACCATCGCATGTGTTATTATTAATGACGATGTCATCACTCTCTTCTTGAGGGGAGAGTGGCGAGTAGTAATACTGTTTATAGGTATTTTCATCGAAGCTCAATGATTTCTGCAACAACACAGTTATCATGTTAATATCAATTTGTTAACATTTAATCATAAAAGTTAAAAAAGTTAAAGTTACAGCCTATTAAAGTCCACTGCTGAACATAGGTCTCCTCTCGTTTCTGAGAGGGTTTTAGGGCTAGGAAATGTTCGCTGCACTGCCTCAATGCGTGTTGGCAAACTTCACATGCCTTCGAAATTTTCTCAGACATGCAGGTTTCCTCACGATGTTTTCCTTCACCGCTGAGCACGTGGTAAATCAGCACTTAAAATTGAAATTAACAATTTAATTGGTGCCGACGGGGATCGAACCCGGGTCGCGTACTGTGAAATTTACATTTTGCGCTAACCATCTGAGCTACCACGGCTTAATCATATACACACATAATATTTAAATATAATTTGTTAACACTAAATCATACACACGTAAGAAAATAACAGAAAGAAAAGTAAGTTTGTCAATAGAATAAACACTTACATCCATGGCTTTTGATGCGTTGAAGTAACACAAATGTAGTATTGATAGATCCACTGCGGTCAAACGACCATACACTCACTCAATGACCGCAGTTGCTTGGTCTTATATAGTACCAGTAAGTAATAATTCTAATCTAAAGAATTTCTGCAGTGGAATTGATGTTAACTTTATGCGTCAACAAGCTTATCTCACATTCTGTTGCTTATCTCAGCATTCCTTCGTCCTTCGTGTCGTGTCTTGTTCAGTGTATTGATGACTCAAGTACGTTTTGTATAACACAAAGAATGCAATTTAATATTTAGAAATCACTATAATTGATCATTCCTATGTTAGTCATTGAGTAGATTGGTACTGTAATAATCTACTAATAGCAATAGTATCATGGATACACAAGATGTACAACAAAATCTGAAAAAGATTCACCGCACTCTAGAAAATAATGTTTATGCTGCCAATAAACTGCCCATGTACACCCACGTACCAACGTATATAATATGCAATTTGGATACAGATGATAAACCAGGGTCACATTGGGTAGCTTTATATATCGATACGAATGACGTCGGTCAATATTGTTATTCATTCGGACGAGCACCTGTACGATATCATCTAGAGTTTTTAAAAAGAAATTGTAAAAGATGGAACTGGAATGTTGATAGGATTCAGAATGAGTGGACTTCAGTTTGTGGCGAATATTGCTTAATGTATTTGCTATATAAGTTTCAGGGATGTTCAATGCATAGTTTTACGAGTATATTTACAGGGAACACATTGTACAACGATATTTTAGTAGATGAGATGTTTCGCTCCTATTTTATAGATAATAAGTAATAAGATTTTGTATTTTGTAAATAAAAATTTTAACAAAATTAGGTAATGTGTTTTATTGATCGGTCAGATTAGTGTAGATAGGAACAAAGGAGTATAATACAATAGCACCACGCTGAGGAAGAATAGATAATGACGGTATTCAATGAACAATAGATAAATATATAAGAACAATGGAGCGCTAATGACGGTGGAGGCCTTCACCGGATATCAATTAGATAAGAGTTAATTGATCTGCACATCTTCGGAACCGTGCATCCTACGCAAAAATGGACCGCAGATTCGTGATCAGAGCATGCCAAAACTTTTTTTTTAGGATCGTGAGTCGACGAACGTCGTACTTTTACCACTTCTGACTCAGTGAGCCAGAACTGGTACTAACAAACTACTTGCCTTTTTCGACTAGTTTAGTCCGTTTTTGTACGTACCATGTGTGCGTAATCTATATTCAACTATTCAATCTTGACTTGCTTACGCCTATAAACCATACCATGCATACATATATACTATCACTTATTTTACTTTTTCTTTACGTTGTATAATTGAGTCAGTGGCATACATACTAGTAAACAACGTCATAGTTTCTTATTGCAAAAAAATCTGCAAATTTCTAAATGATAAAATTCATCACATCCAACTATCGATAAAATCATCTATAGGTTTTATACTTATTTATCTTTTTCCAAAAAAATCTTTAAAAATAGCAGTCTAGCTCGACTTTGCATTTAGTCTGTTCGGCGAAAGTTAATAAATATTATGTAGCGCTTAATTATCGCGATCTGTGTGACGTGCGTCGCTTATCGTCGTAAATACAACTTTTTTGGTACGAGGCTCGCAGCTGTTGTCAAGTGCGATGCATGGATTTTTTATTATTTATCAGCAAAATTAGTATGTATTTTTTTCAACCTTTGCCAAACATACCATCTTATTACACTAAAGGTTCATGCAAATTCTGGCAAGAAACTATTATTTATCTTTTACCAAAAAAATCTTTAAAAATAGCAGTCTAGCTCGACTTTGCATTTAGTCTGTTCGGCGAAAGTTAATAAATATTATGTAGCGCTTAATTATCGCGATCTGTGTGACGTGCGTCGCTTATCGTCGTAAATACAACTTTTTTGGTACCAGGCTCGCAGCTGTTGTCAAGTGCGATGCATTGATTTTTTATTATTTATCAGCAAAATTAGTATGTATTTTTTTCAACCTTTGCCAAACATACCATCTTATTACACTAAAGGTTCATGCAAATTCTGGCAAGAAACTATCATCCTGAAGGGGAACATATCTTTACAATAAGCTACTTGGCGATGTAAAAAGTGTAAGCTTATTTGAAAATAGTCTCTTGGTTCTAAAGTAGTTTTCACTTCACTTAAAATTTGTTTATACAAATCTTTATTTTAAAACAGGGTACATCAGGAACAGAATCGTGATTTAAAACTCACAAAAAATTAAGAGACAATCGTATACACCTATAGGATTTAGCCTGCGAGAGAAAGAGATAGAATACATTATACAGAGTCTATGATAAAGTTATTTTTAATAAAATTTTACAATTTCCTACTCCCGATACTCTGCATTCGTCTCATTCTCTTGAAGTTTACTTTTTGAATATTACACTTTTACGGCATGTGAACTGCACACAGGTTTTGGTATAGTAACGTCGCTCTCCCCTTTAATATATATATATATATATATATATATATATATATATATATATATATATATATATATATATAATTTTATAGATATATGTGACCAGGATAAATAAATATGTTTTGATCTTTCCCATATCAATAATAGGCCGTCTGTAATATTTATGGCGTGATCGTCTTAGTTAGGACCCTTATTTACGTTGTGTTTGTTTAGTAACTTAAACTTTTCTTGTGTCAGGTGTCCTTTGTAAGAACGAATATTTACTAGAGCAATTGAAAGCCGTGGGCCATATTCAGAATCACCAAACGGTATTCGCTGAAGGTCATACAGGTTCACGCACCAACCTCGGCACATTCCGATGAGCAGGTGGGGGGAAATGTATGAGGATATCTCTGGAACCATGTATTCTTCCAAAACCCACTATACGGTGTTGATGGGAGACTTCAACGTAAAACTAGGCACAAAAGAAAGTGGTGAGCTGAAGTTAGAGAAATTTGGAACAGGACAACGGAACCCAAGAAGCCAGCAGCTGGCCGACTTCATGGAGAAAGAGGGACTCTTTATGATGAACTCTTTCTTCCAGAAGCAGCCCCACAGGAAGTGGACTTGGTCGATCCCCGATGGTTCGACAAAAATGAGATTGACTTCATTATGATGACCAGACGCCAACTGTTCAGTGATCTCTTGATCACGAGGGTGAAAGCTGGCAGCGATCACCGAATGGTTAGAGGCACACTGAACCTAAACGTTAAGTTGGAGAGGTCTCGTCTAATGAAGTCAACACTCTGTACCCTCTTGCTCTAATCGAGAATTCCGAAACCTTTCAGCTCGAGTTACAAAACCGTTTTCAGTGCCTAGAATATTGAAATACAGTGGATGGAGGAATGAATGACAAGCTCGTGGAAACTGTCCATGCGATCGGAGCTAAGTTCTGCAAGAACCGCCGCAGAAGAACACAAAAACTCTCCGATCACACTCTTAATCTCAAAAGGAAATGAAGCTGCAGTCTTCAGCAGATTTGCCAGCATACAGGCAACTGAACAGACAAATCTTCAAATACATGTGGCGGGACTTACGCAACTTCAGTACAGCACGTATTGAAGAAGCGATCGAGCGAAACCAAGGCTCCAAAGTCTTTGCCAGAGATCTGTCTGTCACAAAGAGCCAACTACCGAAGCTGAAGACCGAGTGTGATAGCATCGTTTTCGGGACACGGGGACTGAGATTTTGAGTGAGATTGAGTGGTTCTATGGGCAGCTGTACACGTCATCGTCGGAGCCACACGCAAGTGTGAATAGCGATCCATGAGCAAGTCTTATCCGATATTATTCCGATGATATCCCGGACGTCAGTCTGAGCGAGATTAGAATGGCTCTCCAGCACCTTAAAAATGGCAAGTCCCCGAGCGAGGATGGAATTACAGCAGAGCTTCTGAAAGCGGGTGGGAAACCGGTACTCGAAGTGCTTCAGCGGCTCTTTAATTCCGTCCTCAATGGTGGCACTACTTCTGAAGCGTGGAGCAGAAGTGCGGTAGTCTTGTTCTTCAATAAACGAACTACAGACCAATATTCCTTCTGAGCCGCGTCTACGTGCTGTTCTCAAGAGTCATTACGAATCGTGTCGTACGACGACTTGACGACATTTAGCCTCCCGAATAAGCCGGTTTCCGAAAAGGCGCTAGCACCATAAACCACAAACATACCCTTCGGCAAATTGTACAGAAGTCCGAAGATTACTATCTGCCACTTTGCCTGGCGTATGTGGACTATGAAAAAGCCTTTGATTCCGTCAAAATTTGGGTGGTGCTGCAGTCCCTTCAGCGGTGCTAAGTTGACTGTCGGTATATCGAAGTGCTGAAGTGTTTTTACAGTAGGGCTACGATGGCTATGCGAGTAAAGAACCAGAGTACGAAACCTATCCAACTGCAGATAGGTGTGAGTCAGGGTGACGTCCCCGAAACTCTTCACCGCTGCATTGGAAGACGTTTTCAAGTTACTGGACTGGAAAGGATACGGTATTAACATCAATGGTGAGTACATCACTCGCCTTCGATTTGCCGACGATATATTCTTTAATGCAGAATCGCTGGAGAACCTAAACACTATGCTCAATAACCTCAACAGTGCCTCCCAACGGATATGTCTTAAGATGAACATGGACAAAACAAAGATCATGTTTAATGTCCATGTCACACCTATGCCGGCAATTGTTGGGAGCGCTATGCTCGAAGTTGTTGACGAGTACGTGTACCTGGGGCAAGTAGCCCGACTAGGTAAGTCCAACTTCGATCGAGAGGTCAATCGACGAATTCAACTTGGCTGGGCAGCCACAAAACCTGAAAACGAGACTATAAAACCAGTGCGTGTTGCCAGTGATGAGTTATAGCGAGGGCTATGTTCGGGGTTTCTCTGCGCGATAAACTTAGAAATGAGGATATTCGCAGTAGAACCGTAGTGACCTACGGATAGTATATTATATAGACCAACGGATTAGTAAGCTGAAGTGGTAATGGGCCGGCCATATAGCTCGAAGAACCGACGATCGTTGGGGAAAAAGGTTCTCGAATGGCAGCCTCGTACTGGTAGGCGAAGTATAGGGCAATCCCCCACTAGATGGAGTGACGACCTGGTAAGACACGCAGGAAGTCGATGGATGCATGTGACTCTGGACCGTGCTTTGTACTACCTAATACCTTGGGGGAGACCTATGTTCAGCAGTGGACTTATGAAATTATATACATAAATTATTATAATAATGGGCCGTCACATTATGTATACATCTTACACCATTCATACTTACTTCAACATACATAATTATTATATTTAACAGTTTTAGATATAAGCTCGCTCAATACATTTTTAAAAACTATGGAAATTATACCAAATTAATATTACAATTATGCACAGAATCATTATTTTAGAAACCATTTACCCTATTATATTTTATCCTAATGTCAGTGACGCTTTTGTCTTTTGGGAATTAAACTCTTTAGAACTAAAGCAATAAAACAAAAGAGAATAACAAATCGAAGACACTAAACTAACTTAACTAGCTTTAACATAAATAAACTAAAACTTAAAAAAAGAAAAACCGAGCTAAGTTTTGAGATAATTCTGAAAATAGAAGTTTGAAATAACGCGACGTAATTTATTACTGTAGTGTCAACACCCCATTTCTATCAACGTCTTATTTTTCTCAAGCAACCTACAACCAACTGCTTCCAAAATTTATAAGACTTAGCGTAAAGGCCGTATAAGTACAATAAGAATTAGTTATTTGAAGCATTAAACGCAAGGTTATCCTAGCAGTCGAATTTCCATTATTGAATCTAGCTATCTATTTTCTTAATGTGTATGTAGAAAATGGAGAGCATACAGCTATAATAAATTTGAAATGTTGCATCCAACTGATTTGAAATTGTAGTTTCAACCCAATTTCAAGTTGTGTTAGAATCCTTTTCAATAAGAGAGATTAGGCCATACACGCATTAGTACCCGGTTGACCGAGCTTTGCTCGGTAATTTTCGCTCGGTTTTTTTTTAATTCGTGTGTTTTGGACATTATATTTAGATACAAATTACATACTGATGAAATACGAATAATATTTTTTGATCTTAGCGACATAATAGAAAAAACTGAACTGGTTATTTGAATAAAAAATCATGAGTGCAATTAGTTTAATTTAAATTTTCGTGTTTTTAAAAAATACTAAAAAAAAGGGCTCGAAAAAATAGATTTTCTCAAAAAAGAACGGAACTTAAAACCTAAAAAACGTCGGTCGGTCTGGGCTCGAACCATGGTATAACGATTTTGAGACCGCCCAATATACCAATTAAGCTATTTGTAATCATTAATGAACTGTCAAAATATACCCTCCTATTCTTACGATATTGTAGCAATTTTTATTGCCTAAAAACACGAACAAAAAGACATTTTCTAAAAATAAATCCTACTAGCGGTTTATTGCCCCCCGAAACTCCCTACACACAAAATTTTATGAAAATCGTTGGAGCCGTTTCCGAGATTCCGATTATATATATACAAGAATTGCTCGTTTAAAGGTATAGGATTAAATCAGTAGACGAAAGAAAAATGTTTTATTTTCTAATAAATAAATATAATATAATATTATTATACTAGCTGGCCCCGCAGAATATTAATGACTTGGCCACATTAAATGTATTCTTATTTTTTTTAATAATAATGGTGAAAATGAGCACTCAGTCAACCTAATGCCAAATGGATGCTATGGCCTGAAGACATCGACATCTATCCTCAATTAAGAATCAAATTCCAGCGTTGTCATCCCTGAGAAATAAGATGGAATGCCTCGTTTCCACTTAAAAGGGTCTCTGGTTCTCTACACTCACATAACGAAACACAGCAGCAATAAGTTGCTGTTTTACGAGTATGCTGGTTTTCTGTCCAAAAGTGGTCCTTCCCCGGTCTAGCTAACCCACTCGTGCTAGAAGACCACGTACATAATTATTCGACCATACCGCCATCATATATCATAGATAATGAATTTTGTTACTTTCTATTTGGGCACTCAACTAACATATACTGTGGGTATGAGTTATTTTCATCCGTAAGTTTAGGATTTTTCGTTACAGTGCTATCTATTGGAGCTACGGGCTTAGACCATGCTACAGGCCATCGTCTGAACAAAAAATTATATTGTGTGCAAACTATTACCAACTTAGACCAATGGTCTAAGATTACCACAGTCTAAGAAGAACATACAGTCAGTCATTGTGATTGATATTGTCGGAAGAGCCGATATAAACAATAATTTGCTACGGTTGTCGGGACGGGAAGTAATAAAAAACTGATTTATACAGATAGTGTTCGAAAATAATAAAAATGAGTTATGATGACTTTAATTTCTTATCTTTAAATAAGTTCGTCCATAGTTTTTACCGCACATATAGTGTGAAATATTTTAGTTATTTATGGGAACGGAAAATCCTAATAGACAGTTCCCGATCGACTAAGGAATAATCGAAGAATCGATTTATTGTGCCAAAAAGATCGATTTTTTAATCGATCTATACTACTGAATCGGTCCAGTGAATTGATATTTCACCCTAGAAGATCGAGATCGAACCTTTTTCTGTTTGCATAAGAACTATAAAATTATTTACAATTAGTTGAATGTACCCAAACTCGTAAAAAAACTACTGTTTTTCTATGCAAAAACAAAAACTAGCAAAACTGCTGTGTGGTCAGTTTGTTTCGTCTCTTCTTAATGGATAAAAGAAATTAAAAATATGTTGCATTTGTAATTTGTACTTTGTACGAATCTGAAAGCAAATCGAAAAAAGATCGGTTTTTATGTAATTCGATTCAACAGATTTGGATTCGAATCGATTCAAAAATCGATCTTTTTCGGAATCAACATCCATACTAATGGGTAACGGCCCCTCGGAAGTGCACCGCCCGCATCTCGGCCCGCCTGGGTCTCGCTCCGCACTGCACCGTACGATTTCCCCATCTAGACCAAAGACGTATAAAAAAGGAAAAGCATCTTAGGTCTAGACAGGCCTTCGATGACCGACTGTTGGAAGTAGTCTGATCTGACGGTGCTATTACTAGCAGACGCGCATTAACGACAACGATTATATTATAAAGATCGGATAATAACTATTTTGGTTTACAATTTCAAATTCTTTAATCGTAGTGTGGAACTTCTTAACTTTTTATATATTTAGAACGATTTTATACGCTTAAAATAAAAACAATTCAATAATTAAAGTAGTAATTCAATAATTAAACTCTGATTAACATTTTTTCTCAGAAATAATTAAGCGCTTGTTGCATGGGAATACAGAAAAGGCAAACATCATTTACACGAAATTAAAACACTAAAGTATTGGCTCTACACAAAAATCCCCACACTTTGTCGACTTTCGTATACCTACGTCCTAAAATTCGATTTCGATCTACATAACGATAAATTGTATGACATTCGTGAATACAATACTCTTCATTAAAATGGCAGTTAGCCATTTTAATGAAGATTATTCTTGGTACTGTCGTTTTACATATTTTAGACGTTCAAAGAAAATAGAAAATGTAATAAAGTTACTAAATTAACTGTGATATATTTCATATTTACGGGCAGCCAGGTACTGAATAAACTTCAAAATATACGAGAAGAGGTAATTGTAATTAGACTATGAGCAAATTTTCCATGTAGTTGGTTTTCAAAGAAAACATCTCAAACTATTTTATAAACATGCAATCGCTATGCTCCACCAAATCTAAGAAACACCTTTCGATAGCTGTCGCATTTATTGGACTAGGTATTCCAACTGAAATATTGGTACAAAAATATTCGATTCTTAAGAGATATCGGTATCAATTCTTTAGAGTTGGTAATCATTTACAATTTCATCTGGATTAATACCAGAATAAATTAGAGATGGATTTCTTAAAATATAAAATTTATTAGTTTTTTAAATAGACGGGGTATTTACTGCAATAACCGGCTAAATTTGCAAAGAAGTTTCAGAATATGTAATAAAGGTAAAAAAGAAAAGTTAATTTAAATAAATCTCAAACTATCTCTCCTTTTTACATTTTGATTTCAAAAAGCATTGTACTCGTAATGCATTATTTTAACTGATTTTAGTGCGCATGCATACATTCGTAAGGGTCGATCGGTAGCCAAAATAGTTGTTGCCCATAAGTCACGTTCAATTTGGGATAAGTTAAAATAAAAGTAGAAGCCTTATTTACTCGTATTTGCAAAAACTGCAATAACGGTATATCATTATTTATATATTTGAACTTAAGTTTAAAATTTGGCTACTCTTTGAAAAATAACCTTGTATATCGCTTACTGTTATATGATATAAAGTTATTTATATAAATTAAAGACTGCACTAAGTTTTAAAAAAATATATTTAATCACTTTCGCAACTGATTATGTCGTCATCGTCATCATCCTTGTTTACATTAATTATAATTTTATTTTCTAGAATAAAGTCAAAATAAACGTTTCTTTCATAGGCTATTACTATACAAGCATAGCTATGTTTTGTCTATGAATATCGTTGTTCCAATGCAATCCAATATTTATTCTTTGTATTCATGTCTCTAAATAATTATTGTGCGTTTTTAATTATTACTTTTTTCTTTTGGAATCTAATTCCTTCTTAAATAGTTCTTAATGACTCTATACTACCATTGTACTATCATAGGCATAATATTCTAAACTTCCTTGCAACTTCACCGCAGTGGGATTCGCAGAAATTATAAAAAAAATACTTGCTTAATTCATTATAAAAATAAAATTTTAAACAAATAATAAATTATAAAATGTTCAATTAAGTTATAATTACAGAAGGTTCGATTATTTGAAAATTTTTACCGATTATTCGCATTAGCAAGAGAATTTGAATCTACCAAACACTACAGTAAGGTGCATCACGATCACAGAACACAATTAATCTCAGATCACGACATTAAATTCAAACAATGTCAAGTATAAAAGTTGATTCTGGTAAATTTTTTATATTTTGCTTTATTTGAAAGACCTAAATTTAAATTCAGGTATAAAATTAATTAATTAGGTATAAATTTAATTAGGCAATAAAGAACTAACACGTTGTGATGAAATAAAGATAACTTCATAAATATTTGGATTTATGTAAAAGGTTATTTGAAATCGTGTGAGTACGCTTGTATTCCGGATTGATTAATGTGAAACGTCAAAAATTATTTCTTAGATTTGTTTGAGTTCTTTCTTTCTTTGTTTGAGTTTCTTCATAATATGCAGATCTAGTACTGGAATAAAAAAAATACGTGTCAATCAATTAGAGGAGCTTTTCTTCATATGTAAATATAACATTGGTATAGTAGGGTATTACACCCATTTTCAAAAATTGTTTTAAATGACTCCTAGAGTGATAATGAACCACTATAACTTTTATATATATTTAAAAAAAAACCGAATAGTGCCATAAAATTGCTTTTAATCTATCGTTTTAAATTTTCGCGTGAAAATGCTAGCCGCCATGCTGTTCAACTCGTGACGTCACTGTCCTCGATTTTGCCGATTTTGGAAAGGAATATTTTTATCTATTTTTAATGTTTAGTAATGAGTTATCATCTATATCATTGTTGTTTTGTGCCTGAATGCAAAAATATGAGCGTAATGTCCCGGCTACACTCTCCGTCCTGCCTGTGAGCATGCCTGCACAAACCGGTTTGCACAGGTAAGCGTGTGCGTGTGGACGGTAAGACGGTGGCTCGCGCAGGCGACCTGCGTAATCGTTGACGTGCTGAAGATTGAACTGCGCGGGCTTGGTTTGCACGGTTTTAGCTTACTTGAGCGTGTGGCCGGTTATTCAAGCCGCGCTTCAGTCCTTCTAAATTCTTGTTGACGGCACATGTTATGTTATAAAATCTTAAAAATGAGAAATGTACGCAATTATTCCAGGGATTTTTTTACTGAATTCGTAGAATTGTACAAATCATTGCCGGCGTTGTGGAAAATTAAAAGTAAGGAATATTCCGACAGGAACAAAAAAAATTAAGCTTATCATTTATTAATTGAAAAACTAACTTTCTTATTTGTTGCTTTTTTACAAGTAAACAATAATATAAGGCTCCGTTTAAAAAAAACCTCTTCTGGCCACATCGTGACGTGACTAGCTCTCAAAACACTTCGAGGTTTGCACAGTCCAGTTTACACAAACTTACCTGCACGAGCCATTGCACAGTCATGACTGCACAGGCCTGGACTGTGCAGGTAAGACGGAGCGTGTAGTCGGCGCATAAGAACGCCGGGAAAGTTATGGATTCAAATGCCAAGTATTTGAATGTAAGAAATACTTGGTTATAACTTTCAAGAAGATACCCGAACATATTGTCTACAAAAACCAAATTATTTTTCTGTGAAGATCATTTTGATGTAAGTATAACTTACTTATTAAAACTAAAAAACTTAAAACTATGGTTTAATACAACACAAAAAATCATGAGGTGAAGGGTATCGCAAGTCAAATTTTGAAATAAAATTACGTTACCTTAGATATTTTAACTAATGATTGCTAATGATTGTAATTATAGATAAACTAAACTATGTTTTATCAAAATACACTCTGACCTGGTATTGTTTTTGTGTGTTGGGCGGGGGTTAATCTACTCCTAACTCTTTGACATTATTAGTAGGACTAGATTAACACCTATTCTGCTCTCCTGTCCGGTGAGCAGTCTGGCGTATGGCTCTGGGGGAGAGCGCAGGTTGTGTTGATCCCCAGGGCAAGTCTGAGGAGTTCTTCCTTCACGTGGTTGCCACCTGTTTTTTGGTCTGGTTCAATAGGAAACAGACAGAACAGAAACACTCAAACGATTCTCTTCTTTTTTTTTCTTTTATCCCACCCTCTTTTTCCTAACCTAACCCAATCTAAGGTGTCAGGCGTACCGTGCCGATGGATGCAGGCTGGAGGGAGTCCAGTGGCAAACGATACCTACCCGAGACCAGGGCGATTCAGGTAGTATTTTAGCCTTTCCCTCGGCATGCGGGGCTCTGCTGTGGGTGACCGTGTATTTCCCTAGCTAATCTTGGGAACAAAATGGACAAAAACCGACATTTTGAAAAGGATGATAAAAAATCTTCTCTAATGAAACTAGTTGTAGGTTTGGAAGAGGCACTTTTAGCCTCACCAATATCCTGTAACATTATACCCCAACCTGGGACGAGCTGTGAAGTGGAGGGCACGTCGGAAACGAATCAGGGAGGGCAAAAGAAAATGTTCGCTAGGACTTATAACCTTAGTGGCGCAGCAAAGAAAAGGTACCGAAGGCTAATAGCCGCTGAGATAGGAGCCGAAGAGGCCCTCTCTCTCTGCCAGAAGCCCTAAGATGAAATTCCTCTGCCCAAGCCTCCACCAGTTCCGAAGGCGGAAAAACGCAGTCGGTCAGAGGAGGAGTCCCCCTAAGACCAGTCCAGGAAGTCTGTAAAGCTGGCAACCGGGAAGAAGAAGCTCAGCTTTAGTACCGTAGCTGGCTTCGGGCATGTAGGAGTTCGCAATTCGAATCCTATGAGTATGGAGCAGATGCTGTTGGTCCGCCATCGCAAAGACGGCCTGTGAGGCGCAGCCAGGAATAGGACCAAAATTTTCGGGTTTCACCCACAAGCCAGGTTGAATTCTGGTAACGTGCCTGAATAAGGCAAGTCAGGACTGGATTGTGGGTGAAATCGGAAAACCGAAGCCCTGGCTGGAGGCAGAGCTCTCAATAATAGCCGAGGGTGAACTGCCTAAGCCTCAGCTGGGTATTACCAACTTGCCTCGAAGCGCAACTAACCCTCCAGAGCAGGCGGCTGTGCTGTTGATAGCACATAATAGAGGGCTCCCTACTGAGCTCTGGAGAATCCTCCACCGTAGGGACGTAGAGAATGGGTTCTTAGTAACCTTTTTTCTGGATGACCCATCGGTGGAGGCTCTTCGGAAGGCAAGCGGTAGAGTCGCCCTTGGCTTTAAAATTATAACTTTTAAAGTCTAAGGAGAGAGCCTGAACCGCCCCAACTCCAATCCCCGCTGCCCTCCACCTCTCGGGGTGAGACTGGAACTGGACTGGAACCCACGCCCATAATTGGGTAATCCCAAGGGTAAGACGAGGGTCCTCCAGGCTAATCTTCATCATCCAGTGGCTGCTTCTGTCGTGATTGAGAATTTCCTTGTAGAGGACAATATTAACCCCACCCTCATACAAGAGCCTTGGGTGGCCAACTGTCAAGTTTTGGGATTGTCAGTTGTTGCTGCCAGTAAGATTTTTGTCAATACTAATGGCAGTAGACTCAGAGCTTGTATAATTTACAATAAAAATATTGAACTTTTAGCTGTTTCAGAGTGCTGGTTACAGCCTTCATAAATCTCAAGGAATGCACAGAGCCCAGAGTAATCATTTACTCAGCCTATCTTCCCGGAAAGAACGCAGATCCTACCCTAGAGTTAGAGCGAGTGGCGGAGTTCGCCTGTAAACAATACGCCGAACTTGTGGGGGTTGTGGCTCTAATGCTCACCACACAGCCTGGGGAAGCACCAAAATCAACGAAAGACGTGAGATACTTTATGATTTTCTCATCTATAACCGCCTAAACTTAGGCTGTATACCAATCTTTGTAACGCGTACTACGTACGCAAGAAGTCTTAGATATAACCTTTGTCAAGGTGGATAAATGACTAGCATGTTAGTAGTGAAAAGTCAATGTCTGATCACAAACACATTAAGTTTGTGATTGGAGCATCACCAACCTATCAAACTTTTGCTTTTAGGGGTACAAAAGCGATCTCCTGGGATATCTACAGAGATAGCTTAAGAAAGAATTTGGAAATTTTTTCTAAAAGCATCAAAACGATTAAAGGTCTGGAGTTAGCGACGGAGACAGTAACCGTAGGTATCCGTGAAGCCTTCGAGGACAGTTGTCTAGTCAAAACCAAGACCTCAACACGAAAAGTTCCTTGGTGGAATACTAAGCTAAAAGACCTTGGGGAAATTACCAGGAAACTATTCTAAGAAAACTAAAAAAGTTTTCCTAATTTCTTTATTATAGTCAATATATATATATTCAACTCGGCTGGGCAGCGTTCGGGAAATTACGACACATCTTCTCGTCAGGTATACTCAATCTCTGAAAACTAAAGTGTACAACCAGTGCGTGTTGCCAGTGATAACTTACGCATCTGAGACGTGGTCCTTCACAGCTGGCCATATGAGGACGCTCAAGGTCGCTCAGCGAGCTATGGAGAGGGCTATGCTCGGAGTTTCTCTGCGTGATATACTCAGAAATGAGGATATCCGCAGTAAAACCAGAGTGACTGACATAGCCCAACGGATTAGTAAGCTGGCAGTGGGCCGGCCATATAGCTCGAAGAACCGATAACCGATGGGGAAGAAAGGTTCTCGAGTGGCAGCCTCGTACCGGTAGGCGTAGTGTAGGGCGACCCCCTATTAGATGGAGTGACGACCTGGTAAGATATGCAGGAAGTCGATGGATGCAGGTGGCTCAGGCCAGTGCTTTTTGGCTATTACTTTTGGGGGGGGATTTACTTGGGGGAGTCTTATGTTCAGCAGTAGACTTGTGATGGGCTGTAATGATGATGATGATGATATATTGATTATAATAAAGAAATTAAGAAAGCCGAGAGAGCATCGTGGAGGAAGCTATGCGAGGAATTTGAGCCTTTGCCTCGCAGTTCAAGACTACACAAAATGCTATCGAAAGCTAAACCTAATCAGATCGGGCTACTTAAAAAGCCTGATGGTAACTTCACTAATAGTCAAACAGAAACATTGGAGCTACTAGCGTCAAGCCATTTCCCAGGGTCACATAAGACTTCAGCCTTGAATTCTTTCAGAGCCCTACGAGGGCCTTGTAATGAGGACTGGTGTAGGACTGCAAAGATAATAAGGCCGAACCCGGTGCAGTGGGCTGTTGACTCCTTAGAACCATTTAAAACAAGCAGAGGGATGGAATAATTCCCATCCAACTACAGAGGGGTATCGACATCCTTCTTCCTTATGTGGTGAAAATCTTCAGAGCAACTTTTGCATGGGGATATATTCCAGAAGATGGACAATTGTTAAAGTTCTATTTATAGCTAAGCCTGGTAGAAAGGACTACGCTTTACCAAAGCCCTTTAGACCTATAAGCCTATCTTCCTTTCCTCTTAAGACATTGGAAAAGATCATAGATAGATATAGAAGAGATGTAGCTCTAGCTACGAGGCCCATACATTACAATCAGCATGCTTATTAACATTGCAATAATTCAAAATCTTGCCAATTGATATCAGGAGCTTTTTATATATACTCGTGTGAAATAGTGATGGGCCCAGTGTCAATTACTGGTTCGTTCGAACGTGTTATAAATATATTATATTATCTACCGGACGCACGCTCTTGACGGGTTGTCCTCGTGTCGCACTTCCGGTTGCTGGAGAGTAGGAGGCACCTTTTAAGACATTCCGTTTAGACAGTTTAGTTTTATGAAATAACTTTTTTATGGTTTATACAATACAATACTCTTTATTGTACACTAAGGAAGGATAAATATAAAACAAAAGGCAAGTCCATCTTTTTTATATTTTCCAATTGTCAACATTGGAAAATATCCATCACTATTTCACACGAGTATGTTTAAAAAGCTCCTGATATGGGTGTTTTATATCTGACAGAAATACAAGATGTTAATACCACCATTTACCGGAATCCGTGAGAATTTTCTCGAATTTCCTATTGTCGTGTCCAATTACCATTACAATTTTATTATTTGGAAATACTAATAAAAATATCTGAACCTTAAATCTGCCTATTACTCTAGTGTTAAGACAGCTAAATTATTTAATTTCATTTATTTCCATCATATGGGATTTTGCTATTTCGTTTAGAAAAAGAGTGTTAAAAGAGCCGTTCGTAAACTAAAACCGAAAGAGTATCTCAGAGAAAATTTTAAAGAAATAATTATGTCGAAAATTTCGGGATTACATCATAAAGTAATATGTTAAAAATAATAGTGTATAAGCGGATGTTTAACTCTCCTGCTCACGCAATTAATCATTAACAGCAATAAAACAGTGTACTGCATTACACATTCAGTACAGAGCAATTACAGTTTAACCATACCGTAATATGTCCCCGTCACATTTACACAGAAATGCAACGTGAGGGACGTAATTACATGATAACACCAAAGTATGCACACCAACAGCAACACTATCCATGATCCATCTCACTATAACACAGAACAGCCTCTCAGAAACATGACCTATAGAAGAATTACTACAACGAACAGAATTACGATACTGTCATTCTATGAGTCTTAGCACTCGTCAATTTACTTAGGCGAAATCTCCCTCGCACGACACCTACAGTAAGCTTTATATTGCTTATAGGGGGGGGGGGGGGGGTTTGATATACTTACCCTCAACTCTACCACGCCACCATTTCATTGACGCCCCCGCTAGAGTAATGCAACCTCTCGCTCACTCTCGATGCAATCGGTGTTTTATAGACGCGCCGATAAATATATTAACATGGTTCTCTCAGTATATTTAATATACGTTTACAAAAAAAAGTAAATAGTTTCAATAAAAAAGTGATATACAATATATAAAATTATGAACAAACACAGGCTGGTGATACCAGTTACTTATCTCCACAGAGTTAGTAATTCATTCATGGGGCAATATACGCTTTTTTACCAAGGTCCTAGAAATTAAAAAAGTTTCAATTTTCCCAAATTTTTTTCACAAATACCAGCGTCGCTGTGCTAAATATCGAGTTATCTACTATAGGAGTAGACTATAATATAATACTGTATATTTACTGTATTGCTTATATGAAGCTTTCGTACTCTCGTTTACACTGATTACAGTTTCTGATTTTAGGTTACTTTCTAGCGCTATATTAAGGGCTTATTAAACGTTAATATTGCGCGGTCACGCCAATTGCACATTTCCTGTGTGCACATTGTGACCCAAATTGACATATTATTTTGCGCAATAATATTACGTACACTAATATGTGGTTATTCCAAATGGTTAATTTAAAAAGACAGCAGTCAATTGTGAATTTCCATTAAATATACAACGTAATTTTCTTTAAAAAAAAGAGGAAAAGCAAATTTTAATTCATTCCAACTGTAGCTATTCAGCCACGCGTAACTGTGGCTCAAAAAGGTTTTTAAAAAGTGTTAAAAACACGCACATATTCGAAAGTATCGTATTGTCAAAATTTCCGGCAATCGGTGAAGAGATTCAAATGAAGTAAAATTTTACAAAATGTACGTTGTTATGTTGTGTTGAGCATGTTTTCAGAATTAAAGTAATTAAAAATTACGTAATGCGTGTTACCATATTGAATATTGATGGCTGAAGAAAAAAACTATATAATGCCATAATATCTATCTTATTGAATAAAACTATTTATACGGATTATTTGATCTATTTTAAGATAAATAAACTGCGTTATAGCTCCAAAATCAGTTACAGTAGTCTTTAACATATTTTATATCATTAAATAAATAAAAAATAATGCAGTCATATCCGAGGCTTACGCAATTAGATGATGCGCCTATTATCTGATGAATGGTGATGCAGCCGAAGATGATAAAGCGCACTGATTTAACAGAAGGATATTCACTCTTGCCCTGAAGACACCTACATTGTAATTGCATGGAAAGACATGTTGGCAACTTATTCCACTCCTTTGCTGTACAAATGAACGATGAAGCAAACTGTTTGGTAAAAATGTTGCATGTGCGGCGCCAGTGGTTGTCGAAGCTACGAGTACCACATATACGTTATACATACGTTCCGCAAACGTCCCCTGTCACAATTGTGTGTAACTTTTCCTTCTAAAGGTACTATCATTTATTAAGTATGAAACACACTCCTATCGAGGAGAAACGAACGACATATTGCGGAATTCTGAAATTTACATTATGGTGTCTCACGCTGTATTTTTCTATGGCAATACTGTTTTTGAATCAAGGTGACCTATACGCAGAAACACATTACAACTGTAATCATCGTATGGAACAACGCCAACACGCATTGGAGCAAGGCCGCGGTCACTTACCTACTCGCCCTCAATCTCTCGCAGAAGTGAGGGGAGGTCTGAACCTAGTAGAGGGACACATAAAGGCTGTAACTTACAGAATAAAAACCTACTTTTACTTTAATGTTAAAGAGGGATCTTTAATAAGGTTAAGCAATTTCAGTCAACTATTTATTTATGCATTTCTATTGAGGCGATATCTAGGGTCGGCACATACACGGACATTTCAATCCCATTTTGCCATTTTATGGTCACATGGCGACCGCAAAGCTCAAAGCTCTGAGTGCTCTTTACTGATTGAATTTTATTTTGAGATGAGATGGAATGACTATCCTTTCAAATGATGCTAAATATAGATATATCATAGATATTGGCGTTTCACTTAATCGATTCTTCAAACACCCACGGGACAAGACGGGGCGATGCAATGGTTTCTCACTTGTCTTTCGCCACCCTTATATACGTAACAAATGAATTTTTTTAAGTACAACATACTTTTGAAACAAAATTTCTACGATAGTCTCCTATTTTTCTAATTTTCATGAATTTGGCGTAGATCATATTTTATACGCACTTATCAAATTTTTAATGATATAGAACTTAAGTTTCCGCACTTGATTTTTTTTCGCAAGACGATAAAAACTACAGACAAAAGAGATTAACACCTAAGATGTAAGATCGACATCTAGTACTAGAACTTTTTTATGTAGAATAAGGGTAACAAACGAGTCAGCTCATTATGAGCGGAGGTATGTGCCCAGCAGTGTGACGTATATAGGCTGTAAATTAAGTATTAAAATAAGGAGAATAATATAATCATTACAAAAGAACCTTATTCTGAAATTTTAGAAGATTTTAAATTAAAAAAATATCAAGAGTTAGTTCTGCCCGATTGTCGTCCCGTAAAGTTGAAAGTGCCGTGTGGTAGCAGCGCAAATGAATCCACCCCTCCATTTCGTCAGTTTTTTTGGAAAAGTTGGCAAACGAACAAGCGATTAACCTGATGGTAAGTGACTATCGCCGCCCACGAACATTTGCAGCACCAGGGGGATTGCAGGTGCGTTTTAAAAAAAGTTGCAAGCTCGTTTCTTAAAGGTTCCGTAGTCGTATCAGACCGGTGGATGATTCTATAAGATGACCGCCAAGAGTTGTAAGAGGCTATTATGGAAAATATCACAAAGTTCTTAGGACCTCCGATTGATAACGATATAATCATATCGTCCACGCCAGATGTAAAATACTCAGATGGAGGCGGAGAGAAGCGTCAAAGGTGCGAGATGTCTGGTGATGCGATAGTCATTCAGGCAGATTGACTAAGCTAATTAATAACCTAGCTACTAAAGATCAAGCGTAATAACAAAAACTCGGTCTGGATGGTTATAACTACACTGCAACAGGGCTCTGTCTCCTGTATGTTTGCACGCTCTTGTTTTACAGCACCCTGAGTAGCACTGAGAGTGTAATAACGAAGGTTCCGTAATACCGTATTTAAATACTCCACCGAACGCTCTTCGGGGGCCTCGCCCATAGACTTAGAACGTTTGTAAGTTTATTGTTGTTGAAAATATCCCTTTATTGCTGTATGAGCCATTCGCTTCTGTGCAACATAGATTTTTGTAGGTTACGATAAGTCTTATCGAGTGGCTTGCTAGCGCCGAAACCCTGACAATAAATCATGCGGTAGTTTGCTCAAGTATATGAATGACATTGGCACTTGTCGGTCCTACATTTCTCTTTCCTAAATTTAAGCTTATCTCCATTTTGTCTTTAAGATTATTTAATATCAATAACGCACAGTTTTCTCCTCACAATGATCCAAAATGCTTTGAGTTTAAAGGTCTTTTGTAGTTTTGCGTAGGTATGAAAGCGTTACTTCGCTAAGAGCATTTGTAAGTATATTAGATAAAGTCTTATTTTTATTAAGGGAATGTTGTGAAAACATTTAACGGATTTGTTAAAACCATAATATGATAAAAATAAACAAATTATAACACTTTAATCTTTTGCTGTCGCCTTAAGCACATGAGAAGATAAACGGAAATCTACTCATGTTATTATTAATAATGCTTAAGGCGACAGCAAAAGATTAAAGTGTTAGATTTTGTTTATTTTTATCATATTATGGTTTTAACAAATACGCAAATGTTTTCACAACATTCCTTTAATAAAAATAAGACTTCATCTGATCGTTGTTACACTTACTTAAATTTCACAAAGTTTTAGTATGGAATTTCTACAAAGTACATCTTTAAATAACGTTTTAGTGTATTTTTTAATTGTGACAATTATTATGGTTCGCGCCTCTGTCTGTACAGAATCCTTGTATGTATTTTAATTTTTATAAAAAAATTCGCTTTAATTGCATATAAGTACATTTACAGAAATAATTTGAGATGTCCTGCGTAGTGACAAAGTCGTCTAATTAGAGGCGGCATCCGAATATCATGAAAAAAGACCTTCGAAATTGGACCGAAAAGAATTTTGTTTTAAAATAGATAACAAATGATGAAAAAGTCCCGCTGGGTTTCTTGCTGTTTCTTGCCAGTACCGAGGTTTTTTTTCGGAACCAGTGGTAAATAAAAAAAAACTACTTTCAATAAGTACTATGCAATAATCTACATTGAATAAAAACCATTCATTTAATTTCATTTTGATACTTATTGAAAATAATTTACGCTTTTACTTATAGTTTGGATTCCTGTCAGGAGAAGAAACAGAAACAGAAACAGAAACTTTTTTATTCAATGTAGATTATAACAATACTTATTGAAAGTCACTTTTTTCATTTACCACTGGTTCGCAAAAAAAACCTCTGTCCTGGGAAGAACCAGCAAGAAACCCAGCGGGACTATTTTTTTCCAATAATAGCTTACAATTATGTTTACAATAAACAACACAAGACAAATTAGAAATAGCTTGGTAGCGATCACCCTTCCCAGGGGTTATTATCCTTTTTATACAAACTTAGTTTAATAACATTTTTCAACTTCGTGTATGACAGATGTTGTATATTTTCTGGGATTTTATTGTAAAAGCGTATACATCGTCCCAAGAATGAATTACTGACTCGGTGGAGTCGAGTAACTGGTACTACTAGCTTGTGTCTGTTCCCAGTATTTACAGAATGAATATCACTTATTTTCGCAAAACTACATACTTTTATTTTTGTGTACGTACATTACATTTTAATAAATGTATTGAGAGGCCAGAGTTAATATATTAATTTCCTTAAATTTTTGTCTCAGTGACTCTTTTGATTTAAAAAAATATATTGCTCTAATGGCCCTCTTCTGTAAAATAAATATAATTTCAGTGTCAGTCGCGTGTCCCCGTAGCAAAATACCGTACGACATAATGCTATGGAAATAACTAAAGTAAACTACTCTAGCTGTTTCAACACTGGTAAGAGCTCTAATCTTTTTCACAGCATATGCTGCAGAACTAAGTCTGCTAGCTAGTTTTGATATATGGGGGAGCCATTGAAGCTTTGAGTCCAGTGTGATTCCAAGAAAATTGGTGGCATCAACAAGACTCAGTTGCCCCCCATTTAAAATTACATTAGTATTGACATGTTTAACATTAGGAGTTACAAATTTCTACATTTAGTTTTAGTTCCAATCAAATGCAAATTATTAACATTAAACCAATTGACTAACTTAGCTATAGCATTATTTACTTCGTCGTAATTTAATAACTGTTGTTTTAATTTGAAAATTAATGAAGTATCATCAGCAAATAATACTATATCATGGTTATCCCCTACTATGTAAGGTAAGTTATTAATATATACTAGAAATAGAAAAGGGCCGAGAATTGAGCCCTGAGGCACGCCCATTTGTACAATCGACCCGGAAGAACTCATACTATTAATTACAACTTTTTGCGTTCTATCACTTAAATATGAAATAATTAATTTAAGAGCATCGCTTCTTAAACCGTAGTGTTGAAGTTTCCTGATTAATGTTTCATGGTGAACACAATCGAAGGCTTTGGATATGTCACAGAATACACCCAAAGCATCCTGTGAATTCTCCCATGCATCAAATATATATTTAATCAGCTCAACACTAGCATCAGTTGTCGAGCA
Organism: Parnassius apollo; assembly: GCA_907164705.1. Lineage (NCBI taxonomy): Eukaryota > Metazoa > Arthropoda > Insecta > Lepidoptera > Papilionidae > Parnassius > Parnassius apollo. The sequence goes on from CAJQZP010000987.1 coordinate 3,487,122, forward strand.
ACCCCTTGTGAAACCAAATTGATTTTTATGAAGTAAATTATTTACATTAAAAAAATTTAACATTTGATCAAGAATAATTTTTTCAAAAATTTTACTAAGTGTTGGCAGTACAGAAATAGGTCTAAAATTAACGGGGTCCAATGTACTACCAGATTTAAATAAAGGTATTACTTTACTATACTTCATTAAATCAGGAAACACACCAGATTCAATACTAGTATTAAAAATAATAGATAGTTGAGGTGCGATTCCATCTATTATAGACGCAATAACTTTAACAAAAATCCCCCACAGATCGGCGGTTCTCTTAATATCAATAGTCTTAAAATATTTTACAATATCTTTTAATAACACTTTATGAAATGTAAAATTCTTTGTACACACATTTACATTTTGTTTAAGTAATGATTCGGCGACGCCAGGAGAAGAATTCAGTGACTTAGTGGTTAAGATCAGATATGGTGCAGTTATATAGTAGTATAGTGTACACATACCCTTTTGTGTGTAGAGAACGACCTATTATTATGTAGATGTGGTCTTGGGGTTCCATCAGTCTGTGCTCGTTTGTTATTAATATCACTAAAATATTTCTCAAAAACCATTGCAACATCATGATCTGATTTAGTTAATTTATTGTTAAAACTTAACTGGTAGTTTGAATTGCGAGAGTTGACCATACCAGTTTCACTATTAATTATACTCCATGTCATTTTAATTTTATTAGAAGCAGTCTTTATTTTGTTGCTCAAATACAATGACTTGGCTAAGGACTCTTAAATATTTTGGAATATTTTTTTACATATTCCCTAAATTTGACGCTAGGATTATGTTTTGTCATTGTAAATTTCATATAACCTTTGTCTACTCATATGGACGCCTACTGTCGCCCATTCATTAAATGATTTGCGATTGTTCAAGGAGAATGTTTTAGAAGTAAAAGTATTATTAAATTCATTGCAAATAAGGTTAAATAATGTCCCATACAAAAAATTTGATTATTTTTTTATGAAAGTAATGGAAGTTTTTTTACTATGTTACTTCTAAACTTCTCCAAGCGATGTGCATTTACTAGAATAAACACTACTTTTTTATCTATTTGCTTTTTGTAAACATAAGGTAATGAAACTAATTGTCCACAGTGATCAGAGCTCATTTTTTGAATTATACATTTATTGAACGGCTTAATATTCTGTAAACTGAATTTCAATATCTATACATGTTGCACTAGATTCAGCAATACGTGTTGGCTCCAAAAATAAATTAAAAAGACCACTGAGATTAAACAATGATGTAAAATTTAATATTGGTGTGAGGAACAATTCAACGCTGCTAGGAGATTGATATTAAAGTCTCCACATATTTTCACTATTCAGGATTTGTAAGCTACATTCTAAATTATTTAAATTATTATAACTGCTAGAGATTACCTCTATTGTCTCATTTTCTAATTTAAATTACTTGGAACGGATTCCAAATTACATGTCAAATCATTATGCTGCTCAATAGGAGCAGATGTCTGGGTAGCCAAGTCCTTGGCTGAGTTAGTATATAAATAATAAGATAGCACATTTGCTACTGTCTTAAATTATATTTTGATAGGTAATACCTATCTGTAGTCAAAAATTTCTTAATTAAATTATTAATGTCTATTAAATTAATTCTATTGGTATAATTGTTATAATTAAATGTCAAATTTAAATTATTATTACATGATAAATTATTCATTAATAAATTTAAATCATATCTTATTTTATTCTCCTGTGGCCAACCCTGTATGTAAGGCAATGTAAACAAGATTATTTTGTGTACATTTAAAGTATTGAGGTAATCAATATATTTTAATAATTGATTTTTGTTTACATTGCCTCTTCTCCCAACAAGAATTATTAATGTGCTATTAGGACAATACTTACTAGTTAAAACTTTATTCATTATATGACTAAAGGATGCTCCAGGCATACAAAATTTACTAATCAGTTGTCCTTTTAAATTGATGTTTAACATCATGCCCAAATTTTTTCCTATGTCATCACAATACATAATAACTTTATGTTTTTTACTATTTAAACTACTTTTTAAGTATTTATTCTTTGTTATGGCACCGTCATAGAGTGTTGGTGAACTAAGATAGTTACTATTTACACATATTGTCCCCGATGAACCTGGTATGGAGCGTTGATTCTCACTCTGATGTTTTATTAAGGAGTCAAAACGCTCCTCATTGTATTTACATGACTTTACCAGATCGTTCATGGCCAATATGTGTTCTTTAATCTCAACCTGAGCCGATGCATATTTATTGGAGATAATTTGTAAGGAGTTTTTAAGCGACAAAACTTCTGAATTGAGACGCTCTATTTCAATATCATAACAGTTTTTCATATTTTCCACCTCAATTGAATATAATTTAAGTTTATTAATTAATTCATGCTTTTCCTTACAAAAATTTTTTGTATTAATTATAGTTTTAATTAACTTTTGTACTTTCCTAACATATTTATTAATTTTTATGTATTTCTTTAACTTTCTTCTACTTCATGTAATCTGCTGTTCTTGATGTGACAACATCATCACCAGTCAAATCGATTGTTGTGGAGGGTTGCAATGTTTTTGAAGATTTAAATTCTATGAGCTCATTGAACAGACTTTGAAGAACAAGAAAGAAACAAAGCGGGGATTTTTAGTAGCAATCACCGCACTCCCCGGTTTTTTTAAAGAATATTAACAATGCTATAAACATTACTAATATTCCCCTCAACCACTTGTGGTAAGTTTAAATTGCTTGTGTTACGAGTGGTTCACGCCAGTGGTCGAATGGCGGATTCGAACCCACGACCTTTTTGAGTTCGCGGTCCGCGCCCTGCCATTAAGCTACTGTCGCTTCAATTCATCAATCATGTATTCTTTAAACTGCTTTCTTAATTAAAAGAGCTTTAGTTGCTTAAGGGGTAAACGCCCGCAGTAAATTTAACTCGTGTTCGATCCGCACAGGCACCCATGAAACTGTTAATTGCTATATTCAGTGCTAATTTACCAGTGCTCGTCGGTGTAGGAAAAAATCTTAAGGAAACCTACATATCTAAGAAATTAAAATTGAAGAAAGAATAAAAATTGAAGACATGTTAAGACACGCATGGCACCATGGTGGACACTCCCTTCCCCTAAAACCGTCTCAGAAATTTATGCATGTGAACAGGAGTGGAACATATATAGGCTATAACTTTGCTTGTATTCTTGAACATTATATTAATATTATATATTTAATACGTGAAGAGAAAACTTTGTACCCGTTCTTAAGCATATTGTGTGCAATGAGAAAAGCTAGCTTTATATGGAGAAGGTGTGCTGGAGTGCAGAAAACTAATATTTATGTTTAATATGTGCTACAAATACATCAAATACATTGTTTACGTTCATACAGTCAATGTCAAATACATACAAACACAAAAAGTCTTGGACAACATCAATTCTTTTAACCATTAGGCGACCACTAGTAATAATTAAAATATAAGATTTAAAAAAAAATATATCGTTTCAAAAAAGCATTAAAAAAGGTTTGGTACACAACAGTTAACATCTTTGTAAAATTTGGATCAATCGAGACACTGTTAATTTTTCTTTTTAAAACCTATGCTTTAATGTGCTGAACACGAAACAATTAGCTATAATATGCGACAGTCAAAATTGTATTCTGAATGTTAATTTACTTTGTAAACATAATGGCACTTTTTCCTTATACAAGTATAAAATGTAATATCGCTGACATGCAAATTAGTAGAAAACGACGGCTGTATTTAAGATAACAATTTGAATGGCTTACCTCCTATTTACTATGATAATACTATAATTCAATTCAGTAATTCAATTAGAAATCTTGGCCTTCACATCGACAGCACGCTGAATTGGAGAACTCGGGTTTCAGATGTGAGTCGTAAAGTCACTGCCACGTTATGCTCTCTGTATCGTTTAAAACATTTTCTTCCCACAAAATCTAAGATCATACTTGTCCATTCACTTATATTACCCATAATTTATTGTGCAGATGTGTGTTACCCAGACCTGTCCTAAGATCTTCTGAACAAGCTGGAACGCCTCCTCAATAACTGTATAAGATTTATCTTTGGGCTTTGTAAGTATGATCGTATTTCGCAATACAGATCTAAGCTAAATTGGCTTACAATCCGGCAGAGGCGCAACTCCAGAATATTACTTGTACTTTTTTCCATATTAAATGATCCATCTTCGCCTTCTTATCTTAAGAGTAAATTTCATTATCTTTCCTCATCTCATGATAGGGTCCTACGCTCTTCTTCTAACAACAAAATCTGTACTCCAGTTCACTTCACCGAGTTCTATGGTAACTCCTTCACAGTTCATTCTACACGCCTTTGGAACTCCTTCCCCGTTGACATCAGAAAAGCTCCCAATAAGTACGCTTTTAAAAAGTTGGTCCGTGATCATTTATTAAATACAACGCATTCTACTCATCTATATGTATTTTTCTAATATGTATTGCCAAACAGACGTATATATTCATATTCATTTGTATATACTAATTATGTATGTATTTAAATATGTTTACTTGTATCTATATCCACTTATTTATATATTTGTATATATGTAAGGTTAGATCATATATGTATAGTTTATTTATTAGTAATTTGTATATATTATGTAGTTAATTATCATTTGTATCGTGTTCTCTTATTCTATATTGCCACACCTACGTCAAATTCTCACCATTCCATGGGTCGACTGGTAGAGAATGCCTCAAGGCATTAAGTCCGCCCTTTGTATTCTTTTGTTAAGGATGCAATAAAGAATAAAATAAATGGCGATTGAAATCTGGCTATCTAAACCGGACTTCATAGGATTTATAGCCGTCATGAATGCTTTTTTATACAAGAAAAGTTTTTTTCGTTTTTTTTAAATAAGGGTGACAAACGAGCACACAGTCCACCTGATGGTAAGTGGATGGTATGTGTCATTTATCCTCCATTAAGAATCAAAATTCAGATGCGTTGTCACCACTGAGGACTAATATGGAATGCCTCGTTTCCAGCAAAGAAGGGTCTTCGAATCTATACTCATCATGCAAAACACAGCTGTATTAAGCTGCTATTTTACACTAGTATTCTGTGAGAGCGCTATCCTTCCCAGTTCGAGCCGACCCATTCGTGATGTAATCATAATATAGCTGCGGCGTGGCTTTACCACGTATAAAGCATGACCAACGAATACTCATTTCACATCTACAATGTTTTTTTATAAGATATGGTAACAAACTAGCACACAGTCCACCTGATGGTAAGTGGTTGCTACGGCCCATAGACATCTACATCTATACTCGTCGTAATCAAAATCAAAATCAAAATGTGTTGTCATCCGTGAAAAGAGTTTCCAGTAAAAAGAGGTCCTGGTTCTCTACACTCACCATACGAAATCTCAGCCGCAATCCCACATCCCACAGCAGCATTAAGCTACTATTTCACGCTGGTATTCTGTGAGAGTGTGGTCCTTCCCCGGTCGAGCCGACCCATTCGTGCTACAACCATAATACTAATATAGCTGCAGCATGGCTCTACCACATTAACACCTACTGTTGTGTTTGTGTAAGTGTTTTATGAAAGTCATTTTTTTGCGCCCGAAGCAAATAAGGGCAACCTCAGGTAACGGGGGAGGGAGGTGGTGAATGCTCATAGCATACCACACAGCCGGCTGCGAGGTTATGTGGAGACTTTTACCCACTAAACACTACCTTGTGGGATTGGCTTAACGATCTGACGAGAGATCTTTAAGTCGTAAATTTATTGAAATTTTTTTGCGCCCGAAGCAAATAAGGGCAATCTCAGGTAACGGGGGGAGGGAGGTGGTGAATGCTCATAGCATACCACACAGCCGGCTGCGAGGTTATGTGGAGACTTTTACCCACTAAACACCACCTTGTGGGATTGGCTTAACGATCTGACGAGAGATCTTTAAGTCGTAAATTTATTGAAATTTTTTTGCGCCCGAAGCAAATAATGGCAATCTCAGGTAACGGGGGAGGGAGGTGGTGAATGCTCATAGCATACCACACAGCCGGCTGCGAGGTTATGTGGAGACTTTTACCCACTAAACACCACCTTGTGGGATTGGCTTAACGATCTGACGAGAGATCTTTAAGTCGTAAATTTATTGAAATTTTTTTGCGCCCGAAGCAAATAAGGGCAACCTCAGGTAACGGGGGGAGGGAGGTGGTGAATGCTCATAGCATACCACACAGCCGGCTGCGTGGTTATGTGGAGACTTTTACCCACTAAACACCACCTTGTGGGATTGGCTTAACGATCTGACGAGAGATCTTTAAGTCGTAAATTTATTGAAATTTTTTTGCGCCCGAAGCAAATAAGGGCAATCTCAGGTAACGGGGGAGGGAGGTGGTGAATGCTCATAGCATACCACACAGCCGGCTGCGTGGTTATGTGGAGACTTTTACCCACTAAACACCACCTTTTAGGATGGGCTTAGAATGAAAGTCATTTATGTAGTCTTTGTTAAGTGAACAATGACTTTTTGTGAAATAAAGTCAATTCAAAAGCAAATTACTCTGTAATTGAATAAAAACTTTTATAGAAAAACTCTTAGAAGAAACAAAGTTATGTAAGAAAACTTTTATAATTTAGAAGAAAAACTTTAGTTTTATTACGAAATGTGTAAGTTAATTTGTTTATACGAGTGTAAGGTTTCTTTTTTTATTAAGTACTTATAAAGTAAACAAAAAGGAGGGCACGAACACTTGTCGTGTTTACAATGCTCTTGACCGATTTGTATTATTTTTTAATCTAATAGTATCTATAATTGTTGTAGTAATATTATTGTATGTTAGTAATATTATTGTATGTTAGTAATATTATGGTTGCATCAAGAATGTTTTTTTTTCGATCGGGGAAGGACCACGTTTTCAAGTTCCTATATCAAGCATATTCTGGAACGCACGGAATTCAGTAAGCAAATTAATGCTCCCGTGTTTCGTATGGTGAGTGAAGAGAACCGGATACCCTTTTTACTGATGACGAAGCATTCATCTTCTTCCTCAGATGTGACAACGCATCTGCGTTTATATTCTTGTATGAGGATAGATGTAGATATCTAAAGGCTGCACCATCCTCTCGGACTATGTGCTCACCTTTTTCTATATAATTAAAAAATATATTAAAATCCCAGCAAATCCCCGAAAATAAAAACTTAGTTAGGAAGATAACTATAGATAATATTATAAATTATCATTCGTCAGCAATAATTTTTGATTTTTTATAAGAGTTTTCTAGTGTTTTTAAAGTGTAAAAAAAATCAAAGTGCAGGTGCGTTTGTCCCCCTGTATACTAAAATTGAATGCCTGCTTTCCAGTAAAAAGGGTTGACGTACATTATTTAAAAGTCAATCATTTTAATGGAGGCTTGCACTAGGTACTGCACTCGTATATTACAAATATACTAGAATATACATTACCAAGTCGGTAACAAGCTTTGGAATTTACGGGGAACGCCCCAAATTCAAACTTAGCATGAATTTGGGTAGATACACCTTTATCTTCCAGGTAGAAATTTTCGCCATACTTCGGTGTGCGGAAATCAATCTGCAAAAACACTACGACAACCGTGATAGTCAAGCAGCACTGCTAGCGCTGAGGTCAAACTTAGTGAACTCTAGAACTCTAGAACTCTAGAACTCTAGAACTCGAAGCTAGTTGGAGACTGCATGAACCGTTTAAACGCCCTGGGTTGTAACAACAGGGTCGTTTTAAGATGGGTTCCGGGTTACGAGGGTATTGCAGGCAACGAATTTGCCGACAAACTTGCACGGGAGGGCTCAAAGTGCACACAATTTGGACCTGAACCATTATGTGGAATCAAAAGAAGCCTAGCCCGATTGACCCTTGAAACTCTTTATCTCAATAAATCACTTAAGATCTGGTCAGACACACCAGGCTTAAAACATTCTAAAACCTTAATCCGGGCTTTTAGTCGTAAATTCGCTTCAGAAGCCCTGGGATTAAGTAAAAATAAATTGCGCATTCTGGCAAGAGCCCTAACTGGACACTGTTGTCTTAAAAAACACATGTCCATCTTGGGACTAAGCAACTCAAGGATGTGTCGGTTCTGTTTCATAACGGAAGAAACGCCTCCACACATCCTAACTGATTGCGGACCCTTAATGCGCAAACGTAACACTCATCTGGGAAACTATGTACTCCGCCCAGAAGAAGTGAAATTGCTCACGGCTAAGCAACTCCTTCTATTCATTGAAGACATAGGGCTCAGACGTGAACTATAGCCATAGCAGCAATCACAATAGATCTTCTAGGTCGCAGTGATACCGGTCTCTTTCCCTAGACCTGCATAGCTGCTCGCACATAATAATAAAAAAATTACCTCGAAATTAGTACCATATAAATTTGGAAAAAAAATCTTACACTAAGGATGGGAAAATAGAGGTTATTTTTAAAGAGTTCTTTCCTTAGACCTGCATAGCTGCTCGCACTTAATAAAAAAAAGTCGGTAACAATATCTAGTATCTATAGTAGATTTGAAAAAAATGATAGTAATAAAATAAAAAACACAATTTTATTTTCTTATGTCGAAGGAATAAATAAATAATATTTCATTTTGATTTATTTCATTATAGAGTACTGAAACGGCTCGTGTATAGCAATGAGACGTTTTAAGGCTGTACATAGTTTTTTGCGATAAATAGAGAAGAAAGAAAATATTATTAGATTTATTATTCTTTTAAATACAGCCGTGTATTTTTAGAAGTAATTAAGTATCAACTGAGTACGAGTCAAGATTAAGTAAAAATACTGATTAACTTAATTACTACAATCTCGCCTGTTGGTAAGCGATGAGGAAGTCCTAGGTGATGAATTAGCGTAACTAATTGTTTCTCACTCACACTCACACTAGCCTTGAACCCCCAGATTGTAATTGGTTTGAAAGACAGACTTATTTCACTCGTTTGCTGTACGCATTACGAGGGACGTGGAGGGACGAGGGACTACGTGGTAGAGCCATGCTGCAGTTATATTAGTAGTATAGTTGTAGCACGAATGGGTCGGCTCGACCGGGGAAGGACCACGCTCTCACAGAATACCAGCGTGAAATAGTAGCTTAATGCTGCTGTAATTCGTATGGTGAGTGTAGAGAACCGGAGACCCTTTTTACTGAAAATGAGGCATTCCATCTCAGTCCTCACGGGTGACAACGCATCTGCATTTTGATTTGTAATGGAAGATAGATGTAGATGTCTATGGGCCGCAGCAACCACTTACCATCAGGTGGACTGTGTGCTCGTTTGTCAGCCTATTGTATAAAAAAAAAAGGGAAAAAGGAAATCATTCAATTCAAATGTGTGGAATATCGATGACAAATTTGTGGTTACAAGCTGACCGTCTGGTTATCGGATGATGAAAAGGGGAAAAAAGAAGTAACAGAGTGGCAGCAGCGCTGATATTCTGTCCAAGCCACATATGTCGACTTGCAAGCAATCGCGGGACATAAATTAGTATCTTCTATTATATAAAAAAAATTATACTTATAATAAAACTACTGAATACTTAAGCTAAGTTAACATTAAATGTAATAGTGTATTAAATGGTATGTACATTAAACTATTATTTAACTAACTCAACACAGCAGCATGGTCATAGAGTACAGGAACGTAGCACACGTTCCTGTACTCTATGACTCTATGGTGCTCAGTCTATATTAATATTAGTCTATGGCATTTGTATCATAGACTGTGGGTCCCACCCAAAAAATCTAGTAATTTCTGTGTACAAAATACCGAGGATATCTTTCTATATTAGAGACATGTTTTAAGTAAAATAACGTAATCGTGCATTATCCGATCATGTAGGTCATGGCAGCCGCTTAATGGACTGAAGCCAAGTTTCATCTGTTTTCTCAATTCATTGAATTAATGCAATACAAAGGAAAAACAAGGAGATGTTATTTTTATTTTACTAGCGCTGCTCCCCGGCTTCGCACGGGAGATTTCTGGATCTCAACAACAGCGCCACCTAGTGGGTCCAAATGTGAAATAATAAAATCGGTCGAGCCATTTTCGAGTTTTTGTCGAGACTACACCGCAAATGATTTTATGTAAATATATTTTAGCGTGTCTTTAAAATACCGGATGGATTTCTTAGCTTCACAAACTTATAAACATTATTTTTGGGTTGTTAAGAAATATTGTTTCATTACAAAGTATTTTTATAGTAATAAATTTTTTATTTATTGTGCTGATTTATATGAAAAAGAATGATTATATTATCTACATAATACAAACAAATGTATAAATACATACCAATTTTATAAAATTTTATCAATTGAATTTTCTACATTACTTTTATCAATTTAAAGTATCTGAGCATAACGATCACATGATTTCAGTTACGTTTCACCATAACAAAAGTGCCTATAGTGTCTAAACAAGTTTTCACTCCAAAAATTAAGCATGTTTTATGATATTTATGAACAAAAAGTACTATTAATTATTAAATTTTACGACTTAAAAGTAATATGCTTAGCAAAGAGAAGCCACTGAATTTTATTTATTTCCCTATTTTATATATTTTTATGAAAAGCTGTACTGTTTATGTTTACCGTTTTCACTAGGATCGAAACGAGGCCTGTTGAAAATGGCGGTAGTGGAAAATATCAAGTAAACGTTGAGCGGCATACCACCGTATTTGCTTTTAGTGTTTCTCACATTCTTCATTGTTTTCATTAGCATACAACATTTGATTATTTATTTAGTTAATTACTATCAAACACTGCTATATCCACTTGCAAGCCTTAGGCTCGGGGGCTAAGTATACGCCGCATATCTTACAGTAACCCAGCAACTCAGGATCGACTTATACCGGCAACAATGAAAAACGCTACAAGAAAAACATCACAGGGTGACCTGCAAGTTAGAAGATTAAAACATTTCGATAAGTACTTCAACAAGCACTGGATAAAACTAATGGCTCCAAAACCCTCCAGAAATAAGAGTAGTATGACAACAATAGCAAATTATCATCAGAACTGTTAGTTGTTTATCTCTGTAGTTAATAAAAAAACAATGGAAACAACCAACTATTGGCCATCAAATAACTGACGCACTTAAACGCCTAGATGTAAGTCTATATCACCGCAAGCTAGGACACACCTGGAGGAGTAATCCTAGATGAAAAACCGACAACCACAAGTGTTAAATTGCTTAGTTACATTAAACACAATTTCATTTAAAATATACACACATATTTGTGTTACTTGCTGTAGAGTGGAGCCTTCGTGTTGCTAAGTTTCTAAAGGAAATGTATCTCTGAGATTTAATGTATACAAGAGGGTTGGTTCTTTTCTCAATTAAAGGCTACGTACAGCCATCTAGCGAAGAAACGCTGTCAGCGTACTTGAAAATATACCCTGGAAGTATGACTCTATGACAATTAAAGATTTTAGTTTAAGTTTTTTAATATGTTTAAAATATTGTATATCTTAAAAACATATAACATAAACACTCACGCCTGTCACCCAGAGGGGTAGGCAGTTACTACAGACTTCCATTTAGCACGATCCTGACACACCTCTCTCGCCTCCTCCACATTCATATACCTACGCATACGTGCTCGTCGGTTAAGGGTACTTACTCCTAATTTGGCCCTTTTTCAGTATATCACCAATTTTCGCCTAAAACGTATTATTTTATGACATAGACGATCTATTTGCTTTGCCAGTCCTCATTCATTCTTTCTACATGACCAAATCACCGAAGCATTCCTTTCTAATCGTGGTCACAGCATCATCTTGCAAACCACAATCTTCTTTTATCATACAATTTCTCACATTTATTATACTCTCATGCTTCTTCTTCCACACCCAACTCTCACTACCATACGTCAAAGTAGGGACCAACACAGCATTGTGAATTGTCATACGTGCCTTTTGACACATTCTGATTTTTCACAATTGAGTGTAGAGGCCCATTTACTTTATTTCCTGCGTTCACTCGTCGTTCTATATCGCTTATCATATTTCCCATCCACGCTGAATACACATCCCAAAAATATCACTCTATCTATTTGCTCGACTAACTTCCCTTCTATTCTTATTTCACGTATAGTTTTACTTTCTTCTCTTTCAAAAACCATAACTTTCGTCTTACTTGTGTTCACTATCGTGAAGCACTAGAATCCCTGTAAAAAGACCTTAATGTCTGTATCAAACCAACGTTCAACCAAAATTACTTCAATGTTTGCCATAACACAGTCCTGTCTACTCTGTAATAAGCCTTTTCCAAGTGCATTCAAGAAAGGCGCCAACGCTCTCTTGAGGAACTACAGACCGATTTTCCTTCTCAGTCGCGTCTACGTGCCGTTTTCGAGAATCATTACGAATCGTCTTGCACGCAGACTCAACGACTTCCAGCCCGAACAAGCTGGTTTTCAAAAAGGCTTTATCACTATAGACCACTTCGAAAAATTGTACAGAAGACCGAGGAGTATAATCTGCCACTATGTTTTGCGTATGTGGACTATGAGAAAGCCTTTTACTCAGTCGAAATTTGGACGGTGCCGCAGTCCCTTCAGCGGTGACTGTCGAATATCGAAGTGCTGAAGTATTTGTACAGTAGCTGCGATCCCTATCCGAGTACAGAACCAGAGTAAGAAACCTATCCAACTGCAGAGAAGTGTAAGACAGAAGAAAGTAAAAACATTTTAAGGGTGGCAGGGACATTCATGACACATCTGCATCGGTTGGGTATACTCACAATGAGGTTGTCAATATCCTGTTGGTGAATATTGTCCCAGGTCCAGATTTAACCAGATGTAACCAGATTTTCAGAAAAATCCCTCATAGATTTTTATTGAAGCATATCCCAAAACCTTTTCAATGGTATTTAAATCTGGGGATTGCGCAGGCCAGTCAAGGCCATGCTATCTTGTTCATGTAACTAGGCTGTTAGCATTATGGCCTTATGTCAACGGACATTGTCGCGTATAAGCACACACAAGCAGGAAATATTTGCCAATTTGTGTTCGATGTGGCAAGACTATTGGTTCTAACACCTCATTTCGGTATTTTGAGCCGTCATAGAGCCCCATATCAAAAGGAGGTCCGTTCTTCCACTAAAACGATTTATGTTAACGATAGATGATACTCCTGCCCGTACTAGTATATATAATTGTACCACCTTGGTATGGATGAACTTCTTGAGGATGTTGAAGCCAGCTTGTACCACCAGGAACCGTCCAAAAATATGACCTCCTCGAATCAGGATTAAATCCAAATCGGTATTCATCGGTGAAAAATACATACGTCCATTGACGATGTTCGTAGTTCACATGGTCTCTAGGCCATTGCAGTCTTTATCCACGATTTCCTCTTCTTGGAGCTGGAACCCGAAGTGGTCTACGAAGATGAATCTGGTGTTATGACTTTAGCTTTTGGAATAATTGCATCGCCGTAACATTTGGTTGCCTACTCACAGTAATTTGCAAAAAACGATCTTGTCTGGATGTAGTAATGCGGCTTGATCCTGGATATCTTTCCAAAACCTCCCCTGTGGCACAATAGAGTAACCACTACCTCAAAATCACATTTTGCCAGGTGACTATTATCGCAGCGATGATATGTTGAAAAGCATCAGTCTGCAGCATTCCCACCGCTCTTAAATTCTCTTTTCCAGTTACATGTCGACCTCGCATTGCAATTATCATATTAAATCATCACAATCGATCCAAGTAGAATCAATCAATTTATTCTTTCTCTTCCAATTTGGAATCAATCTGAAATAAATGACGAATAATTTCATATTACAAACTTTTAAAGTAGCCAGTGTTTTTGAAGTCCGGCAATGTTATTAAATCTTGTTAAGTGCTTAGGTCCTCTAGCGATTCTGCCATAAGGATTATATTTTGTTAATGTGTATATCTTGTTACCCTATATCTTGTTAATGTGTTTAAATTATAATTTTTATAAGTACAGTTAAAGTGTGAACAAAATAATAGAAAACAAAGAGGTTTCGTACAACAAGTTTAACGAAAAATTATGTAGTACATAGTTTTTCGTTAAACATGTATAGCAGCATATAAGAGTGACGTGCAGTTTCGTGGTGACTTGGAAGAGAAGGCCCAATTGGCCTCTAAAAAGCTCGGCGTGCTCAGCAGAGCGGGACAGTATTTCATGCCGGCACACCGCCTGCAACTTTACAAGGCGCAGGTTTGGCCGCACATGGAATATTGTTCCCATCTATGAGCTGGGGCTCCCCAGTGCCAGCTCCTTCCACTTGACCGCATCAGCGCAGTGCGGCTCGAATCATCGACGATCGCGTGCTTTCCGATCGGCTCGATTCACTGGCGCCTCAAAGAGATATTGCATCTCTTTACATTTTCTTTCGAATATACCACGGAGAGTGCTCTGAGGAATTGTTCAGATTAATCCCAGCCGCCAAATTTCGTGAATGCACTACGCGGCAAACGTCCCGATACCATCCACACCATCTGGATGCTTTGCGGTCCACCACTGTACGTTTCAGAAAGAGTTTTCTTCCGCGTACGACCTCTCTGTGGAATAGTTTACCGCTGGCGATTTTTCCGGACCGATACGACCTAGGGACCTTCAAGAAACGAGCTTACTCCTTTCTAAAGGGCCGGCAACGCACCTGCAATTCCCCTGGTGTTGCGGTTGATCATAGGCGGCGGTAGTCACTTAACATCAGGTGGGCCGCATGCTCGTTTGCCCCCTCTGCTACAAAAAAAGCATTATAGCGTATAATGCTTATTAAGCATGAGCATTGAGTGTTACTCCTCTATATATTGTTAAACAGATTCAAAAAGCGATATATCACACGCTAAGAACTGGGACAATATGCGGTATTATTTAGGGCACAGCCTAAATAATACCGCATGTTGTGTGTTTTAGAATTTAACCTTCGCTGCGTGCTGTTTATTTGTCAGGAATTATTCATCAATGTATCAAAGTACTTCGATTTATTTGTCCAAAACAAGAATATTTATATCCAATCACTTAAAAAGAAAAAAAAGAAGAAAGCAAAGTTACCAAAAATACTCATAGTTTTAAAAAACCTGTATTGTAATAAATTTAAATCAAATAAACAACTTTTGTGACTGACGTAGGAAATAAAAATTCGCAATAACGACGAGAATATCCATGTCGCTGAAAAATTTAAAATGAAAATAATTTTTCACATAAGTTTAAAGTCAAAAAACGGATGGTAAAATATATACAATGGTAGGTAGAGAAGAACTATGTTACCATAACAAAGCTATTTGTAGGGTCTTATAAAAAACTAAATTAAAATTATTCCCTAAATTGTCAAAGATACTTATTAAACATGGTAATACCTCTTGGCAAGACAATAAAACGTATTGAATATGATAAAATATGTTGGCCACAAAATATACCTTGGTTATTTTTGGGGAGTCTATGTTATATACTAAATCAGGACTGTCAAGACCCAGACAAATTTCAGTTCGTTATCATCACAGCACATCACAGTCTAAAATAATGGTCTTGAATTACCTGCATTTACTGAAATTGCATTCTTTGCAAAGCATATATAGGTAAGCCGGCACGAGGCTGTCACAGGAGAACATTTCTTTCCTATCAAATGCCAATTCATTAAGCTATATGGCTGGTTGAAGGTAATTTGGCAATGAAGTAGCTAAGTTCCTTCGGCTTCTACCAATAAACAATTGTTTAAGCAGAATTAAAAAGCTAGTAAAGCTACTTCAGCTGATCAATATGCTGAACCGGCTATGTTGATTTTGTTGGCGGATGGTTAAGCTGTTTTATACGAATTCTGGTTTCTCTTCTTTCACTGAAATTTTTCAGTATCACTGAAAGTTGAAACTGAAAGTTTTTAGAACTGACTAAAGGAAAAATAAAAAACAGACTTTTTCGTAATTTTAAGAGGGAAAATTAAGGCTTCCTATTATTCTAATTGACGTTACGGTCTTTTAAATGAATAAAAAAACTATCGTTTATACCTGGTTTGATGACTTTTTGCATGATTAAGGAATGCCACTGATCACAGCGCGAGGGGCGCCTTTTAATGACGCGATCACAAAATAATTTCAGCATCGTACAGCTCATAATAGAACCTGATAAGAACGGTTATTAATAGAGTATTATATTAATATATTATGTTATTATAGTATATATAGTATTATAATGAGTCACGGTAGCTCAGGGGCTAAGCGCTCGCTGTAAATTTCACAGGACGAGAGCAACCCGAGTTCGATCCCCGCCGGCACCAATGAAATTGTTAATTGAAATTTTAAGTGCTGATTTGCCACGTGCTCGGCGGTGAAGGAAACCACGTGAGGAAATCTGCATGTCAGAAAAATGAAAAAAATTACATTTTAAGACATGTGTAGTTCGCTAACCACATTGGGACATTACGGCGGCCATTTCCTTGCCCTAAAACCCTCTTAGAAATGAGAAAAGGTCTGTGCCCAGCAATGGGACTTATATAAGCTGTAACTTTAACTTTAACTATAGTATTATGTTGAGTATTGTACAGATATGTCAGATGACTGATCGTAGTCTTTACCGGTATGCTGAAAAATAACTATTTTTACAGGAAACGTGGTAATAATTATAGCTGAGTCAATGGACTTTCCGTTACTACAAATTAGTATTTTTTTGTTTATAGTCTCTCAAATATTATATGTTTTCTGTATTGTTTTTAACTGCAAATAGGTTTTTTCTTTTTTAGGCTCAGACTCCGTCAAAGAGGAGACGAGACGAGAGGAGGGATGTGTTTTAAACAACAAATAGAATTCGTTATTCACACATCTCGTCTCCACTCAGCTTCGGTGGATACCACTGAGCGGCGATGTATTGCAGTAATTTCAGGCTAGTATTCTTCCTCAAGTAAAAGAAGATACAGTTTTACAATAGTGACATGACTAAGACGTCTGCCTGTCATGTCAGATTGCGCTAAACTGTGCGTTGATCACAACGCTCGCCGAACGCAGATCAATTCCGAATTTCAGCACACATCTCCGTTCCAGTCTAGCCAGTAGGTATCTCCGCACAGCTTCGGTGCATACAACCTAGCTGAAAACCATCCCTTCTCATCTCCGCTCCGGACATCTCCACACATCTTCGCATTGGTTAAGCCCGGGCCTTATTTTTTTTTTCATTCTTAAACATAGACAAAAAACTACAATTTCAAACGCCCATGTAGATTATATATGGTAATGTTTTGACATCGTCTCTGGAAAACAAACTTCAAACCAAAATGCAAGCTACACAGTGTGTCCAGAAAGACTATACTATGTAGTAGCAGTTAATAGTTTCTTCAATTTTAAGCCTACTTTGAAAACTATGACAGTATTAGCAACTTCTTACTTTAGTTTATGTGTATATAGAATTGGTTCAATTCATCTTTTAATTTTAGCTGGACGATTAATGTCGTTCAGGTTATTTTGGGTGATTTGTTCATCGAGGGAACAGATTTATTTTTATACGGTCAATTTGTGATAAACGAGAAAGTCTATAGACCTGTAGCTAACTTCAATTCGGTGTCACTTCTTAGCAATAAGATGTAACGCCATATATCTTTATCTTACACTATTTATATAATGATTACTTATATTTACGCGAATAAAACTAACTTTACGTAATTAAAACTAATTTTTTTAAGCTCATTCTCCGTAGATCGGTTCAAAAATTTAAAATTTGAAAATAGTCAAGAGCCCGAAATGTCGGAAATTAAAAAAAACTTAAAATTAAACGCGATAAAATCCATAAAATTAATTTTATTCCGCACTATGTATATGTCACAATCAAAATTCCTCTACGCGTATCAAATGTAGGAGTACCATCATGTGTATCAAAATTGTTACGGCTTTTCAAAAGTCCATAGTTGAACACTAAGGAATGTTACATACACAGTGTCGCATGAACCACATCGTCAGGATCATTATTTTTATAACAAATATATGCTACAATTAAAATATTTTGACACATATTAAGTAAATTGCGGCATACTATCTCGTTTATCATCAAGGAATGTCATAACCGTGGGCCGTGTTCTGTGTGATACTGTTTTAAATTAATATTCTTGATTTTTATTTTTCTACTATATCAGGTCATAAAGGTCCCCTGGAATGGACATGGGCTCACCCGTTAAGGAAACGACTTGCCAAATTTGTCAAGCCTGGGAGGCAGATTGACGATGTAGAAACCTTACTACAATCTAGACTTGTGACGTGGTGATGGCCTAAGAAAAATCTAACGCTTCATTTTATACCTTAAGTGTCGCAAGAGGCGATTAGTGGAATTTCAAAAAGATACTACACTCAAAGATAGCGCTATAAACATTCCGTTTACCCTCGACTTAAAAACGACGAATGATGTAGTGCAGCGATAAAGGTGCGAAATGTTTGATACTGATGCTGAAGCTGATGTCTAGCGATGGATTTTACAGGTTGATGGAGAAAAAGCCTTCAGATTATCTTAGTCTAAATTTGCTATGTCAACACTGCAGTGGACATTGAAAAGACAACTTTCCTTAGTATATTCCTTTTAGTCGAACGTTAATACTTTTATTGACTGAGTTTGCAATTGCTTACGGACCCTAGGTTAGAACAGAAAAAAAAAATTATGAAGTTGTTTATAATAATGTCAACATGATTATAAATTTATTACCGTTAAAAAATTTTCTTCTGGTTTCGGGTAAGAAAACGGGGGAAGAAACTTCACATTTCTTTAAAGTGTGTTTTCATTGTGTTTAAAGTTCTACTTCTACTGTATTGGGGTTTGTTATTGTGTCTCTTTGTCTTGTTAGATCTTACCAGTTTTTAACACTATATCAAAACCTCTCTGTGATGGATCTTCGGACATTAGAAATAGTTTCGCTAAAACCCATTTCAACAAAGTAGTAAAACAATAAAACATGTACGTACATTTTAGTATTTCTTTTATTATCGAAGCGCATTGAAACTAGTTTTACATATTATACATTTAAACATCTTTTGTTACAAATGATATTCAATATAACGGAGTAAGAAACCCTTGGCCTTCGTACAAAAATATACGAAAGGTTATTGTTGGGTTATCTCTCACTATGTAGTTTCTTAATCTTAATAAAATTGTTCTGATTCAAAGTTAATGGTCGATTGCGATATTTCGGTTCGGAAATATGCAACTGCTTTTCTTGAGTATCAACTTGCTCGAAACCGTAATGGTATACTATTTGGCGTGTTATTATTTTCAACGTCTTAAAATAAGTTGGACTAATTTTCATCGTCTATTATTGACGAAGAAAACTTGTAGTGCTTTCAGCTATCAAGTGATCCGGTACAACTGACATCTTAACAAATAATTTCTGACCTTCTGCTTCATTATTTTGCATCGAGGGGAGCATACTCGACAGTTACAGCGAAGAGGAACTCCAGACTGTTTGGGCTATTAGGGATAATGGGCCGTGGGATGTGGGGTGACTCTGCAGTAAGTGCTGTGAATGAAACCGAGCGACTCCCCGCCGTTCTCATGGCGCGCACGCGCGGGGATCTGCGCGCGCATAAATACGTCCACACGAGGAGCAAGCATCAGTCAATTTTGAAGCGCCAAGCGTGGCGCTCGTCTGCAACTGTATAGTCTGCGTAACTCCAAATACTACGTACGCATCGCGCGCGACTTTCAAGGACTCTAAACAAGGTACTGTACTTTTGTTTCAAGTTATTTCTCGGTCGATAGGGATACAGGAGAGCGTGCCCCACTGTCACGCACTACGGAGGTGGAAACTCCCCGTTGGAGCACGTGCAGTGCACTCTTGCCTCATGAGCGTTGCATTGCGAATTGCAACACCGGCTAAAATAACCGGTGCCATCGAATACGCTCGCGATATTTTGCATCGTGCTTGCTATGCGAAGTTTTGTTATCTTTTACATTCACCATTTAGGGGATTTGCATACAGTTCCAAAAGTTCACATTACTAATTTCTGATTTAATGAAGTACTCGTAATCAACAAGCAAGAAGACTTCAAAATTAATATTTCATTTCTTACTATATGTTCTCACATTTACTATAACGTTTATTTCAATAAGTATCATGAACTATAAAATAATTTATTAAAAAGATTCTTTATTTCATTCTAGAATAATTTTTAACAAATTGGAATCAACTTTTTAATCATTTACATAATTTAATCACAACATGTACTATAATTATTGCACGATATTAGACTATTGCACTGGTGCATCTTGTAGGTAGATCTCCTAACAAACTGTGATTTATGTGTGACGTGTGACGCAGTTAAATTCCTTAACCATTCAAAAACATTTTGCGCGGCTAACACCGATATCCATATGACGAAAATCAAGAGAAATACGTGCCCACCTTATACACTTAACCGTTACTCGAGTTTATGCTTTTGGATAAGTTTGAAAACTATATAAATTAAAAATCTTTTTCATTTCCTTTTAGAAAAACGTTCTTTTTAATTCTGGCATTTTTTCGTTCATGGCCAGTGACAACTCTCTGTCGTACCAGTTGACCCAGTGCATGAAGTGGTGATATTTTCTTACCGGACCGGTTTAGGTATAACTACTTCTGCTTTTGACCTTTTTGCCCAGAAATAAACGGAAATCGTTTTTAAAATTGATTTTTAAACAAAAAATTTATTGCATACAACTATTAAAATAAGTCTGAGTGAAATGTTCATTGTCATAGCAAACCAAAACAAAAATAAACAGTAATTAAGATCGTAATTAGTAGATAGTACTTTCTAGTCTTTGTACACACTCATATGTGTGCGTGTGTATGTTTATGTGTTGTATGTGTATTTATTATCTGCATATATCCTTAAATTATAATTAACATAAAAGTGCGCACTAAGTGCATTTGAATTGCCCAGCAAGATCAGACCTGCCTGCTGGAAGAAGTTTTTAAAACAAGCAATGCCTTCGTACAAAAACCCTTTTTATCTGTTTACTTTGTTTGTGTGTACATAAATTGTTAAATTGAAAGAATCCGCAACTCGACACTTTCCACGCTGTAGTCGAGTACAATATGATTATAGATAATGTATAATACGTATGCTGTGATTGTAAATAGCAACACCGATAACTAATGTCGAATTGTGAAGTCTTTATTCTAACAGGCTCTTTGTACAAAATAACATTCAATTACGAAACTCAAAAAATTGGCGAATGTCACTGAACCACTAGTTATGTCGAGTGGTGACAATTTGATGCGTAAGGAATTGAAAAAAAAAATCACTCTTTTTCAACAAAAAATTCATTTTGTAGATTTAGAGTACAATACGATAAAATAACGCATAATGAAAAATCAACAAAAGGTCAATGAACGCAAGATAGAAATTAGGCAAACACATATTAAGATTGTGCTATAATTTATTTCAATTGTTTAACAATTTCCTCTTTATTGTAATTAGTGATTACAATATCGTAACTCTTACACGGTTAAAAAGTTAAAATACAAACATTCGAAGACTGATGACATTAAGGTAAAATCCTTAGGAAATAATTGCTCTTGTTTTTGGCAACAGTTAAAAATGACAAGGCCATTTTGATTCCAAGTAACGAATGGAATCTGTTTCGTTAGTTAATTATTTCATGCTATAACTTCTTGATAATTAATATCAAAATATGTTACTTATAATGGTATCATTATAAAGATTATTAAAACATGAAATAGAGAAGTATATTTGTAAATACAGCAACAAAGAAGAGGTCAAACACTGTTCGAAAGTTCGAAACAACTGTATTATAGGTTTCCAACAACGCGAAATGATAAACAACAACGTCATTCAAAACAGTGAGATGCACCTCGCATGCAGTCGACACAATGTACGCAAAAATAAAAATAAAAAATGTGACTCATCTCTGGTCATACACCTACCCTTGCGTTCGTGGCCGGTAACTTTCCCGGTTGTGTGTTTTCGAACTATTTATAATGCCCTAAATCCGAGCGTTAACCTAATTTCGTTTGTTGGTAGACCAATCGGTGCAAAGGCACACGCCGGGGAAATCCCATATCGGGTATTTCGTTTATCAACAAATTTAAAAAAAAACTTGCTTGGGTGATGAACCTTATGAATATTTGGCTGCTTGGAAACAAAAAAAAATTGGTAGAATTGACAAAGAAAAATATTTTCAAACACATTATTTTATTGTAATCAAAATATATAATATAACATCAATAACAATAGGTCCCGAAGTGAACAATAAACAATGTGATATACGCAGTTTTGCTTATCATAATGAACAAAATAACAGCTCTATTACGTTTGAATTGTTATTGTTGCTTAGTCTCCATATTATCTAACCCTTTGTAAATAGCAATAGTAATATAACCTAATTCTAACGTTCACTTCGATAAGGCATTGTAATAGGCTATCAACGGTTCTTCGTTTTATGTACTCTTTATGTTCTTTAGTAAAACTGGGCTGCTTAATCTAATGCCTACTTCAAGTTTTTATCATTACAAAGATTATAAAAATTCTCAGTGTTGTTTTTTTTAATTTTAAACATTTTCGTTTTAAACATAGGGATAAATAGCATTTTTTTTCGGAATATCCTGAAACTTACTTAATTTGTGTTATTTAAAATATATTTTTTTACACAGACTTTATTTTACCTAATTAAAACATACATATATAAACACTCACGCCTGTCACCCAGAGGGGTAGGCAGAGACTACAGACTACAGACACCATCCTGATATACCTCTCTTGCCTCTTCCACATCCATATATCTACGCATACATGCTCGTCGGTAAGGGTACTCTTAATTTGGCCCATTTTTAGTATATCGCCAATTTGGTCCTAGGACGTCCCTTTCCGACTCTTCTATTCACTTCTGCAACATATATTTGCTTTGTCAGTCTTTGCTCATTCATTCTTTCCACATGACCAAACCACCGAAGCATTCCTTTCTTAATCCTGGTCACCGCATCATCTTGCAAACCACACTCTTTTCCTAATTAATTTTTAATTATAGTACGCAATTTTGATGTAGATTTTCAAAGGCAAATACGGGTGAAGCGGCTCGTCCCAAAAGGCAGATATTTAATTCAGCGCTAGGTAGGATCTACCACCTGCGAAAAACTCGAGTATGAGGGATGATCTGACCTAAAAACCATTTCGGACTTGTTAATATTTAAATCATATATCATTCGTTAATAGACCTTTCACGCTCCGAGTTTCTATGTGGAAATAGAAATGGAAATTACATTAAAATTAACTTTTCACCTTTTATGTTTGACACAATAAACAGTTTAATAGCCTTACTGCCAATAGCCGTTTTGCTATAACACGGGCTATGTTGGAGAATTTCATAAAAAATATAGTATCAACTAATGATGATGGATTTCCTAATCCATCATCATTAGTTGATACTGTATTTTTTTCTCTCACTGCTCTGCTCCTGCTCACTTTGCAAGCATTAATGTACCAATAAAGATAGCTTTTCCAAGAATGATAAGGTCTGTTCGCAAAAAAGCTCAGATAAAAAAACATGCGCTTTGTTAGGGAAAATTTAGTTTTTCATTGACAATCTTGTCAGTTTTTGCACTATTTATTAAGAAAAATTGTTATATTATTTTAAGAAACTTCTGCTTCGTCGCCCCATTTTACAATGTTTTTAGTGTCTTTACTAATAGACTCCTGCTAGAAAATGGAATTACTTCGGTTGATTTCTCATTTTTTATTTTAGGTAGGTAAACAGTTAAATATTATTAGAACAAATCCAGTAGTGTTCTAAAGTAAACTACTTATGTAAATAAACATTAATAGGACTTTGTATTGTTCATGAGAGTTACTACGCATATAGATTTAGAATATGATGGCGTTATTACGCATCTTATTTCAATCGGAAACCTTGTCAAAAACCTCACGACAATCATTATTTATTTTTAAATAATTTAAAATGTACCTATACTATGACATTTTTAGTGATACGGTTTAGATCTGATATAATCGATTTAATACTCCATTCTTTTTGCTATAATTACTATATACTCTCCATTGATATTTCATACCGTGTCCTTTCCAGTCCCATTAGATTGAAAATGAATTCGAATGCAATAGTGAAGAGTGTAGAGCCTTACCGTATAAACACTTCAGCAGTGAGTGTGTATATGTGTATATATATATATTAATTATTAATTTTACAATATTTTTATATATTATGAATTTTAACAACATTTTTTAAAATTTCCATTTATATTTTATATTTTAACGATTTTGAACAAAAATGTCGAATTAGACATTTCGGGACGGGACTAATATTATAGTTTTTAAAGACGCGAAGATGACCGTTATTGTAGGATTTATAATATTTATGGACATCTCTTTTAGAAATTTTTGATAAAGTTTTGCGAAACTAAAGAAAACTCATGAAACAACATATCTAATATCCCATTTTGAAATTCCAATTCATAGAGAAACCATTACGCTTATAGCGCTGGTTACAAAGAAATAAAGGAAAAAAACTTTTAATGTATGTACTTAATAAAAAGAGTTTAATATAATTCATATAATATATCTTGTCTAAAAGGAAGTCATGTTTTTTTTAATAACCACTACGATTCATCGATCATAGGCGTTCTTTTTGAAAAATTGCAACGCGTTGATTCCTTCTAGATTATTATAATAATTATACTCTTTGGTGTTTAACACTGCACTCAATTATTATATTGCATTTTTATACCTACGCAAAATTCCAATTTTATTAACTGAATCTGTCTTATCAATATTCTTTAGGTCAAGAACGTATCGACTTTACACGTTTCCCAGCAAAATGACGCAAATGAGTTGGTCGACCTCTAAATATTTACGAATTGTAATGAAGATATCGCATCTATCGTCGCGTGAAGAGTGCACGATGTTAGCAGCTTATCATTCAAATGCTCCAAATTTTTTTTATAGAAGAGGGGGCAAACCAGCATACGGCGCACGCACCTGATGGAAAGTGATTACCGCCCTTCATGAGCAATTGCAACACCAGGGGAATTACAAATGCGTTGCCGGATTTTTAAAAAGGAGTAGGCTCTTTTCTTGAAGGTTGCTAAGTCGTATCGGTCCGGAAGAATCTCTGGTGGTAGTCGATTCCACAAGGAAGTTGTGCGAGGAAGAAAACTTCTTTTTTATTTTATATTAAATTTGTACTTTATGTTATAATTGAAGAGATAGTTTTCGGTTAACAAGAAATTTTATGAGTTTAAATGTAATACTGTGTAGTAGGTTTACATTAAGCAGTTAGTAGGGTTACACTAAACAGCCAATAATTATATATAACGTCTGTATTACAATTAGGGTTTCTATCAGACAGGAAGCGGTCACGCGTTCAAGCGCTCCGCGTTCCCGTTTTGCGTTCGAGCGTTCAGTTGCTCACGAATACCGAACGCCTATGTTCTGGTTGACCGATGCGGTCAGAATGCCTGCTGCCTGGGTATGTCTATGTAACGTAATAAATCACAATGAACGCATAACGCGAACGCGGAACTCTTGAAGGCCTGAACGCCTTTTGTCTGATAGATCCCTTATAGCCTATCAAATGTCCTCTGCTGATCTCCCTCCCCGTCGATTTGTAAGACACTCCTGTGCATTTGGTGTGTTGCCTTCAGTTCTCTTACGGCACCCTTGTAACGATATGGGGTAGTGGATATTCTTAAACCGCCACTGCTATGTGTTATGGTATTCTATGGCCACTACACGGTCGAGCAAGAGGACTTTATTAATTAGTGTTAAAATCCAAAAGTCTATCCCATTTTAATAACTGTCGCCTATTAAACTATAATGTCTAATTTTATAATAATAATTGACATTTTCGCTATATTTATTTAAATTAATATAACACTGTACGATATAAAGCAAATTTTTGACGTAGTTATAGAAATTAGTAGTAAAATAAAGAGAGACAATTCTTAAATAATTAGACTAAAAATTGCAAAGGAACGCCAAAGCTATAAAAACACTACAAAATAAGTCGCTTTTAAGACGGTGTGCATCAAGGAATCAAAATCCCCGTCTTACACTATTAAACTATTATCTGGCAATTTTACTTTTTCTGAGTTTCGTACCTCAAAAAAGAAATCCTTATAGTATCGCTGTTCGTCCGTCTGTCTGTCAGTCAAGACATTTTTTGTCAGGAGCCCTAGGAGATATCAAGTTGAAATTAATATCAATATAGGTCTGCGGTCTCATAGAGCTCTAAAAAATCAAACCTCTAAGTTAACGCAATAAATACGGCCATCTATGCGAAATATTTTGATAATCGCAAGTAAATGAAAGCTCATACGCCCCGTTGACCTAAAATCTTCCTCTGATAATTTATCTAAAACTTAAAATGTTCATGTGCTATTTTACCACTATTGGGGCTGTAATATATTCTTTAAATGTATGGACCACGCCTAAAGTAGGTATAACGTACATACATATTTAATAAAAAGAGGATCACACAAATCGCTTCAACCGTTAACTAGAAAAATAAAACCAAATTATAAAATTTACTAAAATAAAAAAATATAAAATTTATTAAAATAAATAAAATAATTTAAAGTTCGACTTTTCTCAAAAAGTTATTTCTATACCTTGGAATACTGATTCTGTTAACGCACTTAACGGTGACCACATGGTTTTTGTTCCCTATATGTTGTACTCGTATATCGAATTACTCTTTCAACAACGTGTAATTTGTAAGTAGTTCATCTATTTGAGAATTTTACTCAACTTATTATCATAAACTGTATACTATTCTTCTTACGTATTTGTTTCTAACTTCGACACGAAAAATCAATTATAAACTATATACGATCAACGAGAAGCGATACCAAATGTAAATAAAACCAATGCAAGGTTATTAGGAATAGCAGGGGTGAGTAACTTTTAAGAAATATAAACTTAATGGTTTTTTAAATTTGCGCCAACACTACACATTGATTAAAACTATTTATACGGATTTTATCGCGTTTAATTAACTTACTTTTAATTCCCGAGCTTTTGGGTGCTTGACAGCACCCATGATCACGGGGGAACTGAAATTTTTGACTTCGGGAATTAAAAAATAAGTTGATTAAATGCGATAAAATCCGTATAAATAGTTTTATTCCAAATGTAAAATTACTTTCTTGTCTCTCTTAACTCTTATCTTGCAAACGGAAACAGTAGTAAATATACTGTTTCTTGCAACAGTAATAAGTAAAAGGGTAGTAAAAACAAGCCATACGACGTGAATTTTTTAACGATGACCTCCATGATGCTAGGGCTCACGGAAGTCGTGCATATCAATATCATTATATCGCTACCAAATCATACCATTATGCAAATTGCATTACAAACGTTTTAGTCTAATAATGGCTTCGATATCAAGTACTTCTCAATGCCCCTTTTTATAGTTAAGAACGTTTATCGGAGACAACTCCGCAAATGCAATTATTGTGTCAAGAACACAAACAACAAAGGCAGTGACACGTACACTAATCAAGCTCGTTGTGTTCAGTAGATGAATTAATGCATATTTATAGGAAACAAACAAAAGAAAAGCTATACTGAACAACAAACGTTGGATATTTTGTTATTGTTAGTATATTAACGTGAGTACTTGTAGGTAGTTTACAGACAATAGAATAAGGAACAAAAAGTATGTGTGAATACTATATTTGTAAAACCCTCTCAGAAACGAGAGGAGGCCTGTGCCCAGGAGTGAGACGTGTATAGGCTGTAACCTTAAGCAAATTATAGATGATTACGGCCATTAATTAATACACAAGGTATTTATAAAATTTTTGTTATAGTGCAAACATAGATGCGTAAACACACGTAAAACAGGTACCTCATCTACCTGATTAAAGGTTCTTATATAATAAAATAAGAAGATAAGGTAGAGAATTTCTACAAGACAAAAATACAAGATATTGGCAACTTAAAAGAAGTAATTTTGACACACAACCTTGGAACCACGGCTTAGTTGCAAATTACCACTAGATAAGTCAATACCACTATCGAAAATATAACGCCAGCGAAAGCCAGCTATAGACAATACGACAATACGACAATTGCTAGTTGCGGAAGTGAGTCAACTTTAAAGCGGAAGTATAAATTCCGCTTATACCCTATCCCGTAGGAATTTCGAAATTATAAAGGGAACCTCCGAAAAATTTAGCTTTCTAGGTCCTAGGGTTTGGGCTGAGTGTTGGTGAGTCAGTGAGCGATTACAGTGTGTGAGTGAGTGACTTTATATTTAATTTTTACTACATATTAAAAATGGCTATGTTTTTGCCCTTAATATTATGTTTTTTCCCCTCCTCGTAACCATAATAATATATCTGTATTAAAACATTCATAAAAGATTTAAAAGACGCAAAATATAGTTTTATCTCGGCGTTGTTTGCGCATCATCTATCAATCTCACCGAACAAATGATGTAACACACGTACTTAACCCACTTAGATAAAACTTCGCATTAGCCACGTTCGTGATAAACCATCCCGAAAAATGATTAACGTAATTATTTATACGGCACTAACACAAACACGGACATTTCATTTCATTACGAACATACAGGTGTCCCGTAAGGGATCGGGCGATAGATCATGTCATAATAGTTAACAAAAAAATAAAAATAAATCTTTGATATGAATTTTAAAAATTACAGGCATTTATAACAAAAGCAAAGATCTATACCCTGTGTTGATCTTTTAACTCTTGTTGCTATAAATGTTCACTTTTTTCTTTAATTTTCTTTTATTGTGTAATTCTGAATAATGCTTATGAAAACTGTTGCTTAAAATTTACAGCCAACTGCTACAGTTCAGAAGATAATGTAATTTTTTCCTAACCAAGTATTCGAAATGAATACTGTGCGCATTTTTACATGACTGTACTGAAAAAAATGTCCAGCATGGGTTTGGCAAAAGTTGGCTGCAAATGTTAAATTATGGATTTTTTTTCAAAGAAACCCAGTTATAAATTAATTTTCCTTACCCGTCTAAAATGGTTTATGTGTACTTCAAGCCTGCTACTTAAGATTCTAGTTTGAGTGAAAGGAAGGGAGCCACTAGTAATTTTAGTTTTAATAAATAATAAATATTTGTTAATCTCATCTATTTCATCATTTATACAAATTTGCAGAGAAGGTTCAGAATAACAAATATAAGCAAATGGTAAAGAAAAATTAATTTAACAAATCTCAAACATCCCGTCCTTTATATCTTTCAAATTCAGAATGCGTGGTAATGCATTATTTTAACTGATTGCCATTTATAAATATCTAACGCCTAATACATATTTTACTACACACGCACATTCGTAAAGGGTCGCTCGGTCGGCAAAAACGTGAATTGAAGAAAAATAGAAGCCTTATTGAATTGTATTTTCAAAAAATGCAGTACGGTATGTCAAATTTTTCGTTTACAACAAAATACTCTCAAGACATTCAGTTAAAATATTGCACAGGTCACTCTTGGTATTGACATCTATTTGTTTGTGAAGCTTAATCACAATGGCTTCAGCCATTCCGAAGAATAGCCCGCACAGACATTTCAATATAACGGACAGACACTTCATTTTTATTTATATGTATAAAATAGCTGTGCCTGCGACTTAATTCGCATAGAATTTTTGTAAGTAATGTACTAATACTATCCGTCAGTGACCGAATCTGATAAAACTGTGTGCGTGTGTGTGTGTGTATGTTTGAGTGGGTCCCTAGATAGTTTAAATTTACAATTGAACCTATTAGGTGGCGCTGTTGTCGAAATCCATTAATCAACTGTGCAAAGCCGGGGTGGATCGCTAATTTATAATATTTTTCAACGACAGTACGGATTACTTAAACAACGAGTGTGGCGTATCCGTTGAATATCATATTTGAAATAAAAGTAAGTAACGTAGTAAATGTAATTTATAAATACATAAGGTTGCTTAGGTTGCTTGGATTTTAAACTTCAATGATAAGGAGAGAACGATAATTTGTTTGCCGTGTAGTGGCGGCGTAAACAAATCGATCACGCCGTTACGGCCAGGGGATGTAGTGAGACGTGACTCAAGAAAACGCTATAAAAATCTAATAGCTCTTGATATCTGATGGTATAAAAATGTCGGTTACGTCAGAGAAGACGTAAAACACACAGGCTGGCTACGAGCAGAAACGATGAAGAAGAAAAATAATAGATAATTCTTTTGACATTTTTTTGTGTTAATACGACCAAAGTCCTTAGTCTCTGACTCCCTTACTGAAAACGCTTCGACTACTCGCGTTATACATATATTGTCCTTAGAAAAGTATAGATGTTTTAATCCATTACAGCCTATCAAAGTTTATTGCTGTACATAGGCCTTCCCATACATTGGTTCCATAAAAGTTACAGCCTATATACGTTCCGCTGCTGGGCACAGGCCTCCCCTCATTTCTGAGAGGGTTTTAGGTCAAGGAAGTGTCCGCCGCGCTGCCCCAATGCGTGTTGGCGAACTTCACATGTCTTCGAAATATATTTTGTTTCTTATTTCTCAGACATGCAGGTTTCCTCGCGATGTTTTCCTTCACCGCTGAGTACGTGGTAAATCGGCACTTAAAATTGCAATTAACAATTTCATTGGTGCCGGCGGGGATCGAACCCGGGTTACTCGTGTTCTGTTATATTTACAGCGGGCGTTAACCATCTGAGCTGCCACGGCTCCATAGAAATATATGATTGGTTCATTTGCCAAGCACAGCACTCGGGTTGGCAACCACAGCTTTTTATAATTTTCGGTACTGATGTCCATCCCCTGCTCCAGTTTCCCTTTGCTGCATTTTACGACACACGCGGGAAGATAAGGTACTCCTTGGTGTTTTGTTTTTTACACATTCGTCATAAACCTTTGCCAATATCTGTGTCTACCCAATGTCTACCAGGTTTTTTTTAAGAAATAACTCATTTGAGTTGAGTATCCGGTATTACAGTATTATTAAAAGTGACACCTGACGGTACCTACATGTTAAAAAATAATTATATAAACAAACTAGTTATACGGCTAACTACACTGAATATAGCGATGGCAATATACTTATACAATAATTGATATTTTTACTGAAATCTGTCGGATTTATATATGTAGATGAAATTTCTTATTCAATTCTTTAAAAGAAAAGTATGACTTGTTTTAAAAATTTAAAAATTTGGTTTTTGTCGGCGTTGAAGATTTCCTTTTGCAATTAACAATATATATTATTAAAGTACATTACAAAGAAAGTAATAAAAATTACTAACTGTTTTTGTTTTATAATGAAAGTCAAAAATTTCGATGTAATTTATCCATATAAAAGTATAATTCAAAACAGGAATTCATTTCAGTAAGTTGCTTATAGTCAGGAACAGGATGATTCATAAAAATTAATAAAATATTTCACTTTATTCCAAACTGAAGCCTCCCAACGACAAAAATCACATTATTTCGTATTTAAATAGAGAATATATATTAATTTTATACTCCAGTTGTAAAAAATAAAATACAAAAACAATATAAAACCTTTGAATTAGAGGATAATGTAATGACACGTTTTTAATAATCCAAAGCATAGGGTTTATACTTACTTTAGTAAATTTAAAGGTAGATTAATAATGAAAGGAGTGCCATGGTAGTTTAAGAAATAAGTATTCACGGATAGTTAACAAGGCGTAGGCGTTAACAACACTTTTAAAATTCGATTTACCACATTTTGATTGATGAAGGAAAACATGATGATCAAATCTAAATTTCAAAACATAAAAAAATTTCTTCAACAACGTCAACAAATCAATCTTCAACAAATCTTTTATACGTGGTGGGGTCACGCTGCAGCTATATTATGGTTGTAGCACGAATGGGTCGGCTCGACCGGGGAAGGTCCACGCTCTCATAAAATACCTGCGTAAAGTAGCAGCTTAATACTGCCGTGTCCGGAGACCCTTTTTTACTGGAAACGAGGCATTCCATCTCAGGGGTAAATATCTGCATTTTGATTCTCAATCGATGATAAATGTAGATGTCTATGGGCCACAGCATCCACCTACCATCAATCGTTGCTCTGTGTGCTCGTTTGTCACCCTTATTCTTAAAAACAAAACACGCATTAGGGCAGCACAATAAACTCGTCTCTCCCTTCCCCCCAAAACTCTCGGAAATATGTAGGTGCGTATGACCAGCTGCGGGTTAATTGCAGTAATAAAATGTATAAAGCCTGTTAGGTTCCTTTTTAAATGGCGCCATTTAAAAAAAATACAACTTAAATCTTTTATTTAATTGGCATCCCTGCTCGATATCACAATGTCTTTGGCGGCAATATACATTTATTTGAGAACTACATAATAAAGTTTATATTGATATATGAGCTATTTCGCCTATGAGTAGTCTGTTCACTTAGATAAGATCGCCTGTGATACTGTATCTGTGTCGCGCCGCCTTTGCACGTGCCGCATCTTGTCAAAGGACTCGCCGCGATCCGCGATATCAAAGGTCGCCACGTGCGGCGTACATCTGCAGGAGAATTTGACAACTTAAAACTAAGCGTCGTAGTGAAAGGTTCTTTGCTACCTATCTTGTTTTTATTAATTATTTGATTCTTAGAATAGAAAAACATTTATTAAAGAAACATAATAACAAATCATAAAATAAAAGCAAAATTATAAGTGCGCTTCCGGGTGTACCGACAGTGTTTAAGTAAACGTACTATATAAAGATCATACGCAATTATGAAGACACAGCTACGGAAAAAAAAACAGCTGGTTTTTTATATTGCATTATAATTTATCACACATTACCCTACCTATCGCTAACTGCATAATCATTGTACTTTTTTTAAGACAGTATGGATGTAGTATTCGTAGGATGTTTTGTTTAAAAAAAAAAGAATATTCTCACAAATATTTATTGTAATATTAAACACCGAGTGAGATATATTTGGACCGTAGATATTAGAAAGAAAATATATTATTTTTTTGTTTACTGTGTTTTAGGTATATCATTATAGAACATTACTGTACATCATTTAATTACAGATTTAGTTTAATTATAATTATTAAATTAAAATGCACTTGATGACTCAACGCTACCATTGGATGTACTCGCACCTACTACACTTCGTATCTTCAGAATATTATTCATAATAACTTTTGATAGAATAAACCGATCTTATTTAAACAAAGCCTAAATGTAGCTCAAAGATACGCTTTATGATTTTCTTAACGATTCTTTTGAATTAAATTAGTACTTTATATACATGATACTATACTAATAAATAATCATAGAGACATACAATTTTTAAAATGATGGAAATGTATTGAAATAATTACATATTTTTAATCACTCTCGTTACAAAAATATAAAATGTACAGACATATGCATTAATATATTTATTGTATGTATAAATAAATGGCACAAAGTAAGACAAAGTAAGACTGAACTAAAATTGCATACTGATTGTGATTTCTACTAGCCAATGGAAACAGAATATTTCATATAAACCGGTTAAAATTGGTTATTTGGCTTTGTTTGCCAACTCACTCAGTGACACACAGATCGTGACCAGTCTATTTCCTCTCTGCATATTACTTTATATATTGTTATTTGAAGATTATTTTTAATTTAATTATCTATGTTTACAATAAATAAATGCTTGTCACCTCTGAGGACTAAGAAAGAATATCCGGTATTCCGGGAGAACGTGGTCTAATAACGATGGAGTCGACACATTCTTACTATATTATTTTTAATTCGCTTAAAATACTACTTAAAAATTGCCCTCCAGTAGAAACCAGACACGGTTTGTTGCTGGTAGTTGTTGTAAGCAAGCTAAGTGTGTAAGTTGTAAGATTTTTTTAACATTAAAGAACGTTGACTTCATTTTCATATTATGATTCTAAATTACGAAAAGCATCCTTTTAGAGTTTTGGATATATCGATAACCATTGGTTTATATTTCGTTACCGTTACAGCCTATTCAAGTCCAATGCTGAACATTTGGCATAGTTGCCACAGTTGGCAAGCGGTTTGGCAACCACAGTTTTTTTTTATTATTTGGTCGTTATCAGGAAGACGCTGCTGCTAATCTCCAGATTTGTTTCCCTCTGTCGCCTCTAACGACATCCGCGGGATAAAATGGGCTGGTGGATATTCTACACCGCCTTTACACAATAACTTTTGGTTTAATAACTTTTATGAATTACAAAAGAAAAACTTCAATTTTGATATCGTAATCGACAACATTAGATAATAAAAAGTTGGCGTGGAAAAAAATTTCTAGAAAGGATAGCCTAGAATTTAATGTTCTTTACTTAGTAATTAACTAATCGTAGTCTATTGTCGACTATGCTATGATAAGTAACATAAATAATATTCACGATCACATCGTACGTACAAATATTTTAATAATGGGTGCCTGATGGCTTGTTTGCTGTAGTAATCATGTATTTACATCCTACTATCGGCGTTTATACAATGAACTGTTTTCTGATATCATATTTATGTATTACATTATTGTATAAATAACGTTTATTGCTATATTGTTGTTTAAACAATATAGTAATAAACGTTACCTATACCTATATCTTTAAAAAACAGTTAATACGGGTAAGTTAAAAGAAAATATATTAACTAATGCTTAAATTTAATTCATTGTTATAGTTTAGAATGTTTTAATTATTTTTAAGGAGACATGTTGGAATGTTTATTTTTATTAAATAAAGAATATTGCGTTACCTAAACATAGGTCATGATCACTGCATTGTCTTAATCGTTTATAATCCGCTGATCCAAGTATATCCTAAATCCTAAACAGTGCTTAACATTATAATAATAATTCTAACATTTTTCTTATCTGTTCAGGCCGTCTTGTAGTATTATGTGTAGTTAAGAAAACGTTATCTCACTGACTGCAATTGTCGAGCGAATGAGCGAAAAGTCCTAAAGCGGGAGAATTTTGGAACACAACATGCGTCATAACTTGGCGGTCACTGGCCGACGCTTGCGTCCACCAAGCCCTTGTGCTGTTCAATTTTGCTTATTTTATTCATAAGATAAAAATAAATTTATTTATAAAATACGTTCTCAGCATCATCTTTTCTTATAGAATAGGGGTAACGAACGAGCACACAGTCCACAGTGAGTGGACACTGTGGCCCTATATACTTTAATTAAGAAATAAAATGCAGATGCGTTGTCCTGAGAATTGAGAATGAATGCCTCGTTTCCAGTAAAAAGCGGTCTCCGGTGCTCTAATCTCACTATACGAAACAAAGTAGCATCAAGATACTATTTTACTATAAAAATAGTCACCATTTTAATTCGATGTCAAATAACATGCTTACTATTTTAGCATTTACTATTTTAATAGTGAGCATTTTAAATTTATATCAAATATCAAATTAAACTGCTAACTAGCTTACTATTTTAGGTGATGTTGAGGAACACGTCTTATAAATTAATTTCTAATTTATAAAAAAAATATTTTGTTTTAGAAAAATATTTTTATTTAAATAGACTTACAGGCGTTCAAAAAGCCAAAAGGACTGCAAAGTCACCTTAAATGCATACGTGCTTATTAAAAACCAGTCTGTTTCAAAAATGGAATGTGGTATTTAACAACATATGATTGATATAATATATTGATGTTATATTCTTGCTATTTAATTAGCCTTAGATAGAGTTATGGACAACTTTATTTATGTAATTTCGTAGATAGTGCCGAAGTGACCGTAATGAAATATTCTGGATATAGGGCTGTTTAGCCGTAATATTACACTTTTTGTTTACACCCTATGCGCTATGCTTATTCACATTAATTTATTCACTATTATTTACATTAACCTCAAGTTGTAACAATTAGGGCCTGTGCTCACAAACGTGAGCTACTATAAGTTCATACTGCGTAGATTGGACCAAAAATTAATAATTTTAATCTGAAGGTAGCCGAGGTTAACTACTTACGACATTGGGACGTCGAAAAATCTTAGACCTCCCGTGATCACGAGTGCTGTGAAGTGCTCGAAACGTCGGAAATATAAAGTACGTGAATACACGCAGTAAAATCAGTAAATACCATTTTTACTTAAAAATATGTCAAAGTTAAGCATTTTTACATAAAACTGGCTTTTACAAAGCACCTTTTAAAAGCCAATGCTAAGCCATACACATAATAAAAGATTTGCTCACTTGAAGTATTAATTTACGATCGTGATTTGCGCTTTTCGGACGATTAATTATTAATTAGTATGAGATCAATCTGATTCGCAGCGGTGACATAACAGATAATAAGTATTTTCATCGCGAATAATCTGTAATGTTTTATCAGTAGTTGCGTTGACGCATAAAATATATAATATGTAAATATAGAACAAGATGGTGATTTATAAAGAGTCGCGTGTTTAAAGTCGCGGCCAAAACTTGTGGCGTGGTGCCAATCGATTTCGGACTCCAAGACTCATGGTGTTACCTATTGTGTTTGTCATTTTAAAAGAGTAATGTTGATTGATTTATAGGAATTATTTATACTTAAAAACCGAAAATTAATGTTGCAAAGTGAAAAAAGATCTCAATGCCTTCGAAAGCTGACTTCCAAAAGGAGGAAGTATACAATTTGATTGTATTTTTTTTCTATGTTATGACTTACGACACACGATATCATTCAATTTTGAATCGATTGCTTTTTATAAACACTTTCACTGTTCGATTTGCACACACAATAGTAAAACAAACAGCAATGCCCCATTTGTGGGTCTTGGGACAGGGAAAGGGGAATATTAGAACTGTTATTGTTTAATTATTACGGGCCTAATTTTTGTACCGACAATAAATGTGATTGTACAGATAATAAATTTTGCCAAAATTTGTAATAGATAGTTTGCCTATTACAAATTTTTGCAAAATGTCTTTCAAGTAACAGCATAATTTACGACATTTCAAGTATAGAGTAATAACTAAGTATACTAGTTTCATGTCAAAGATCTTTTACACGGTCGATTATATACCCTATATAGTACATACATGGCTTTATTAAACTTTAGAGACAAAGGACGGAAAGGCCTTCCTTTGTTACGTTTGATACGAAGAATCTTCTTGGCCGACTTCACAATCTGACCGAGATCCGTGACCTTATTGTATATCGAAACACGTTGCCTTTTAATTTTTCGATATGGCATTCAATCGAACCCTTCACAGCGGCTGTATTACTCAAGAAACGTTTACTACGTTTTGGAATAAAACGAAACGAAACGAACGAAAGTATTCTACTCACATTTTATACTTTACATATTTATATAAGAAAGTGTGATAAATGAACACACATTCATATGTTAAATAGGCCATCCCATAAATTGGCTCATTTGTAGGATGTTTTCGAAGTTGCCACGTTTGGCTGGTAAGTTGGAGAATGCAGTTTTATAAATATTTTCTGTTGTTATCAGGAAGATGCCGCTGCTAATTTCACGTTCCCTCTGGAATAATAAGTGGTAGTAGCTAGTCTTACGTCGTTACGGTATCTGTATAGTGGGAGCGAGACATCTATATATATATATTAATAACATCAAATTGCAAATGCATTGTTACCCTCGAGGACAGAGATGGAATGTCTCCTTACCAGTTACGTCAGTAACACTAAAAGTCTACGTTTCTTGTCACAGACTATACGAAGCAAAGCAGCATTAAACTTACGTTGAGACAAAGTGCGCGTGTAATCGTTTCTCAGCCTCGTCAGCCGGCCCATATATAAGTTAGTAATAAATCTTTAGTTTGGGTATACCACTTAAATTATTAGGAATATTATGCTCATTGTTATAAAGGAACGAAAACATTTTTAGTAAATTTATTGTGGACTTTGTTAATACAGTAACAAGTAAAAAGAAAAAAGAGACAATATTTTCAGTTATTTGTTACAATTAGGTATCTTGCTTGTCGCTATTAGATAGTGCGATTTATCTAATTCAATAAAATTGCTTATCGCATGATATTAACAAATATTAATAAATAACAAAAATTAACAAGTTTTCTTTATCTGTGTCACCTACGACTAATTAAAAAATAGTAACTGCTTGACACTTTTATTTCTTGGAAGGTTTCGGAATGGGGAAGCCGCCGCAATGCCCAATGAGTGTTGGATGTTACATGTTCTCGGAATGTTTCTTATTTCTTATATATGCAAGGTTCTTCACGATGTTATCCTTAATCTTTTGTTAAATTGCTCCGTCGCAACCATGAGATACCTGGTTTCGAATCCCGGGTCGGACCAAAATCAATTATTAGGTTTTTCTGTGAAGAAAATCTCAATAGTAGTCCGGAGTCTTAAAATTAGCGGTGTTTCGCCCCCACGCCTCGGACAGACCGTAAAGCCGATCTCAATAGTAGTCCGGAGTCTTAAAGTTAGCGGTGTTTCGCCCCCGCGCCTCGGACAGACTGTAAAGCCAATCTCAATAGTAGTCCGGAGTCTTAAAGTTAGCGGTGTTTCGCCCCCGCGCCTCGGACAGACCGTAAAGCCGATCTCAATAGTAGTCCGGAGTCTTAAAGTTAGCGGTGTTTCGCCCCCGCGCCTCGGACAGACCGCAAAAGCCGATCTCAATAGTAGTCCGGAGTCTTAAAGTTACCGGTGTTTCGCCCCCGCGCCTCGGACAGACCGTAAAGCCGTTGGTCTTGGGCCTGATCCCATTCTAATCTTGCCGAATTGCGGTCCTAGTGGACTACGAGGGTACTCCTGTAGGGGTTGCGCACAAACTCGTGCACTATTGCTCGGGTGCGGTGGCACCACTTACCACCAGGTGGGATTACGGTCAAGTACTGGCTTATAAAAAAAAGTAAAAAAAAAAACGATTATCCTGTTTTACGCAGTAGGCTCCGTTCGAACTGGCCAATGAATTAATGTCAACTTAAAAGACATTATTATATTATTATTACTTTCACCACTGAACGCTTGTAAATCAACAATTAAAATTACATTACATAATTACGTGGTTCGAATACGAGGATCGAATTCTGTTTGCTCGCTCACTATTTAGAATCACAGGTTAGAATATTTTTTTTTCATTTTAATAGTTTTTAGATATATTTTCCTCTTTCAGCTAGATAATAAATCATTATTATTATCATAATCCTATTAAATGATACGAGATGTGTTATTCAAACACGCAGTTGAGTATTTTTAGACGATACAAAGGAGGGGTTATCAATCACACTCTATATTAATCCTTTTAATTTAAATGGTATGATATTGAGATGTTACAGTGAATCAATTTGGATTTATTTTACTTACTGTTACACTTTTAAAGTGGCCCCTAATAACTTCCAGCCATTACTGATGATTGAAAACACTTTATATATTTTTTCTTTAAAAACAATCCAATTATCGTATGGACAATTCTAAATAATTGTAATTTTAATTCAGAATAATGCGTTTTAAATTATTTTAGTTATTAATATAAAATGTATAAAACATATAAAAAAATAATTAAAGAGCAATTAGCGCTAGGTAATAAGTTCACAGTAATTAACATTGAAAAATAAAATTAGATACTATACTAGTACTACTACCTGGGTACTAATTTTAGTATTTGCCCGTGTAGTGGTTATATAAGAATATGCCTTACCCCATAACGTCTCGTGGGTGTAGTAAAAGGTGACAGAGACAAAGGTGATAAATCAGGAGATGGGCAGCTATTTCATAATAAGAATTAAAAATAAACTGTGCTTGCAACCCGGTTACAAGCGTTGCAACTGTGGGAGAGGTCCTCCTTATGAGGAAGTCTACCTTGCAGTGAATTTTATATAATGCTGTAACGGATATTTTTTTTATAAAATAAGGGCGACAAACGAGCACTCAGCCCACCTGATGGTAAGTGGATGCTGTGGCCCGTAGATACCTACATGTATCCTCGATTAAGAATCAAAACGTAGATGCGTTGTCGCCCCTGAGGACTAAGATGGAATGCCTCGTTTCCAGTAATAAAGGGTCTTCGGATCTCTACACTCACCATACGAAACACATCAATATTAGGCTACTATATAACGCTAGTATTTTGTGAGGGAGGTCCTGCCCCGGTCGAGCCGACCCGTTCGTGCTACAACCATAACATAGCTGCAGCGTGGCTGAACCACGTAAACAAGAATTAATATTATATACTTCGCACTTTATAACCTTTGAGCTGTGAATTTGAGACATCATCATGGTAGAAATGGATTAAAATTCTTTTAATCTCATTTTTTTTTATAGTGGGATAGGTTGACAAACGAGTACACAGTCCACCTGATGGCAAGTGGTTGCTGTGGCCCATAGACATCCACATCCATCCTCGATTACGAATCAAAATGCAAATGCGTTGTCACCCGTGAGGACTAAGATGGAATGCCTCGTTTCCAGTAAAAAGGGTCTCCGGTTCTCTACACTCACCATACGAAATACAGCAGCATTAAGCTACTATTTCACTCTGGTATTCTGTGAGAGCGTGGTCGAGGTTCCCCGGTCGTGCCGACCCATTCGCGCTACAACTATACTACTAATATAACTGCAGCATGGCTCTACCACGTATTATCATTTTAGAGCTAATAATGAACACAAATCACAATTGACAGCGGAGTTAAGTAGAGGTAGAGTGGTAGCAGTCCCCACAAACCATAATAGCGCCTTCTCTTCAAAATAATGGATAACCGGAATATAATATAATATTATTTCTAAAGTAGATGTTACACTGTTATGTAAATGAACGTGTGAACCACTGACGGTTCATTGTGTTTGGCACATTATTATGACCTTACCTTATTTTCGACAATAATAACTTAATTCTTCTCAAAATTTCAAGGAAAATATATATATAATATAACATCGGTCACATAAGTATAATATAATATGATTCAATATAAACCTTGCTGTAAAGGCAAATATCTTTAAAAAGCCGGTGTTACAGAAATATTCCAGTCAAATAGGTATTTAATGTAAAAAGTATTTAACCTCGATATGAGAGGTAATAAGATATAAACTTGAGAGGATAATGGAATAAGGAAAACTTATCAGTTTTACCTCCTTCAGCACATGGTCTCAGTATATACTGGTATCAGCCAGCGTATTTTCGAACGTACGTACTAGCTATAAATACACTAACCTCGTATTTTATCTGAGTCCAGTCAAATAAGGTGAAAAAAGTCAACCTCCGATTGCGAGATAATAATCTACAAACTTTGTGTTATATTTGAGATGTACGACTTTTTTTAACGATTTTATACGTTACCGCAAAAGTGTCAAGTCAGCTCGAGTCAAAATATTCAAGGTCATAAGTCCCTGAAACCAAATATTTTTCTGGAAATATTCTGTTTTTTATATCAAATGACATTGTAAATGACTCGCTCAAGATATTCAAGGTCGAAGGTCCATGAAATCATATTTTTTTTAAATATCTTGTTAGCTTTTATTCATATGATATTTGGTGTACATAGAAAAGTGAAAAGTAAATTAGAAAAGTGTGAAGCATAAAATTTTTCAGAAATGAAGTCTTCGGT
This sequence comes from Parnassius apollo, assembly GCA_907164705.1. Lineage (NCBI taxonomy): Eukaryota > Metazoa > Arthropoda > Insecta > Lepidoptera > Papilionidae > Parnassius > Parnassius apollo. Next base: position 3,528,640 of record CAJQZP010000987.1, read on the forward strand.
AAAACTTCTTCTCAGGTTTACGAGATCTATGCAATTCGATGAATTGCATATATCGAAAATTGTCGATAATATGTTCTGATTTTTGGGCATAATATATATCATATAAGTTACATAATTAAGGTTGAACTTTTAAAAATTTTATGCCCCACAACCTTTCTGATAACTTCAAATTTCATTTGAAGTAAAGGAAAAAGACATTTATAAAATACGGATTTTTGGGACGTTCGAATTTAAGTATCTTGAACCGCTTATACAAGATCTTCGTAGGGGGAACATTTTCCACAGTAGCGAGTCGTGGCTGGTGTCACCTTAATTACGACACTCCCCGATGTGATATTATGGTAATATAGTGAATCCTCTGACGCAACCACTACATCGCTTAGTAAATACCACGAAGTACCTCCATAATAAAGTTTGTTTTTTAACATAAGTATCGATTTTCTTGATGAAAGTATCGTCAAACGAGAACAAGTTTGTAATAAAAATGTAATAAATATTTTAAAAGATAATTATGTATGAAAAAGTATAATGTAAGCAATTTATGTAAAATACACAAACACTAATAGTAATTTATCGTTTGTGTGTGTTGTGTGAAATATTTTTTTCTTTAGTTGCATTTATGATGCACTAAACTCGGTGTCCTCGGAACACTTTGCGGATAACGCTTTACGTGAGGTTGCCAGCTATTTAAAACTCTATGTGGGATTTATTTAATTTTAACTGTGTGAAGATACATATATAACTCCTCAAAATTAATGTATATTTTACTGCTCATTTTTAGAGTAAAGTGGAGCCATATTTTTATCTATTTGTATTTATTGTTACATGTTAGTTTTGTTTGACTTAAAACACGATGCCTCAATATACGCAATCAGTTGACAAAAAATAAAATTTAATAACGACATTAATTACTTTATGTTATTATAATTAATGTCGTTATTATTGTACGGAATGTTTTTAAATTGTCTAAAGGAAACTTAAGACAACGTAAATTAGTTGTGATGAAATTCGAGAAAATTTGTTTTAGTGAGTTAGTAAGTATTCATGCAAAAAAATTAGAAATCACAATGTAACCTAAAGTACACTCCATTAAAAGAAGTAAGACACTTTAACAGTAGACTACTTTTAATAATGGAATGTTCGCTTGTCATTTATCGATCACTTTTTCGCTTACGTAATTTCCCCTCTTTATACGAGTACATATAGCAAGAGGTTGCAACTAATTATATATCTATAGTTCTATATACCTACTATATCTATCGTTGTATATCGATCATATAATGTAATATATTATGTGGTTTTTACACATATTATACTTATACAATGTTTTGTTATAATACTATAATATAAGTAATAATACTATACTTTATTTCAATACTAATAATTGTTGATATTATGTTATTGAAATGTAATAAGTAATAAATTATTAAATAATCAAAAATAATAATTTAATTAAACATAGGTTAAATATTGAATTACTTTTTTATTGTAGACATTTATTAAAGCAAATAAATATTCGTGTTTTATGTTAATACATTAATATTAATATCAACATTTTTTAATGTGTCATCATCTCTGAAAACATTATATAACCATTGATTTTTTTGTTTCAGGATCCAGAACTCGCGACAATGTCTGAGACCACACACGGAAAGGTGGAAGGTGAGTTACAAAATTCGTTTTATTTGTGATCATATTAGCGACATAATGGAATCATGCATCAAAGGAAGTATCTGAACCTGAAATAATAATCATACTAAAAATATGTGTTTTGAAAAAAAAAAATACAAGCTTACATAATTTATCAGTTTTACCAGACAACCTCCAGTGATATATTAGTGTTTCTCGACCTTGCATTTCTTATTTGTTGTAACATCCCATTACTAACTAGTAGGACGTACAAGCTAGACCGTACGTCCCACTACGGTTTAGCTTGTACTTCTGCTTGTACTAACGAAGCTAAACGTCTCCCAGTCAGTTTTCATTAAAATATATATTTTTATTATTTATTATATACCTGTCTAATCAAAGTTTTCATTATTTTTTGTATTTTAGCGAACGAATGACTTGAACCAAAAAATCGTATAGGTATTATAAGAAAGGTTTCGGGTATATGTCTATATTGTTTAATATTAACAGGCCACTTTTGATTCAATATAAATTTAAAGAAAAAAAAGCTATTACAATGGCACTGACATTGCCATTGTGAATAATGATATGTGTGATAAAGCTACAATGTGATTCTGTTTCATTGCCTATAGAAATCTTTTGTTTATATTACTACTATGATTCATTGTTTAATACACGCATAGATAATTATTTTTATTCGTTTTGTGTCAAGGTTTTTGTGTGGTTCTATTTTTTTGCGCATAAAATAATATTTGAAAAATGTTATGGTAAAAATAATATAAATTAAATAGGACTTAATGGAGACACTTGTTATTGATCCCCAAGGAGGTTTGTTACTTTATATCGTAAATAGTAAAACTTATTGAAGACGTTACCAAAGAGAATATAATAACTACGTTCTAGAATTTTGCTAATTAATTAGTGAAATTAGTACCATCTTTGAAAATAGATTTTTAATCTATATTAATTTACACCAAATTTCAGTAGCTCTTTTCATACGAGTCACAACAAATTATATATAAAGATGTTATAAGAGTTACTCACTCCACTTAAAGATAATGCAGTAACAATAATTATCTTTATTTGCAAGAATATGGTCGTACAATGGTGTTAGAGTATAATTCGTTCTACATATTCTACCTCAGTGGTGTGCAAATATTAATGGTCAAGTAACTTATACAACATTACTTATCGAATTTTTAACAACAAAAAATTTTTAACATTACTCAGTTGATTTGATAATTAATTAATTTTGTAACAGCGTTATCAACACGGAGAACTAAGATAGTATCTCATGACCAGTAAAAGAAAAAACGACCTAAAAGACCTCTGTCTCTCTTCAGCACAGACGTGGTCTCCGATTATAGTCTGTCAAGTTTTGAAATACAGCAGCATTATATAGAACTAGTTTTTCAAGGGATTATATCGCGTTTGTTCATATTCCTGACGTTTCGAGTACTTTTAAGTCTTTATGGTCACGGGGGAACTGAGTTGAGGTGAGCGCAAAAAAAAAATTTAAATTTAATGTAATAGTGTTCGCGTGAAAACTCGACATCACTATGCTGTAATTTAACGCTGACGATTTATGGTAACGTGTTCTTCACAAGCTACATATAATACGACTTCAGCGAGGTCTACCGTGATCTCTCCGTTATCAAAATATGTTTGTACACGTATCTTCCGAGATTTCCGTCAAGAATGTTACAAAAGTATTAAATATTAAGTAAAGAAAACCTCATTGCGTTGCTATTTTTTATATACAATAAGGATGAAAAACGAGCACACAGTCTACTTGATGGTAAATGGTTGCTTTGGCCTTTAAATATCTACATTAATTCTCGACTAAGAGTCAAAATGTATCGTTACCATTTAAAAGAGTCTTCGATTCTCTACAATCACTCTACGGAACGCTACTGTGTTTCTTCTTATTTTACAGTTTTAATCTATGTGAGTGTTGTCCTCCCCGGCTGAGTCGACCCATTCTTGCTACAAACATATTATGCTGCCATGTTTTATATTTTCTTTAAATAAAGATCTCCGATGAAACATTTATGCTATTGACCTACTTTGATCTTAGTAAGATTATTTTACTTCATGAATCTAATACCGATCATATAATTAATTTTGGTTTTTTGTACACATACTTGGTTGTAAAGAAAAAACCTGCATGTCTGAGAAATTAAAAAAGAAGTAAAATATATTATTATAAAAGTTCTGTGGAAAAATAGAAAAAGAAGTTACAGTTTACCTTCCCTGTGAGAAGGTAAACTGTAACTTCTTTTTCTATTTTTGAAGAAATATTTCTTAAATTTATGGAAAAAAGTAAATTGTCCCAAAACGTCCTCTAGTCATTCATTCATAGACTGATATGTAATTCCGTTCAATCCCCTCACGTGTTGCGGGCGTGCCAACGCGTGCACGCGCTTTCAGTTTCAGACAGCTAGCGGAGCTGTGGTATTTTTGTCGCTCGACTAATCGAGCGATTTGCTGTTTACACAGCGTAGGAAAATCCCAATCCCCATCGTAAAGTTAGTATTCATGTAGCGGAGCTCACATCATTAAAATGCTCACATTTACTATTAAATATGCATTAAAATAATAAAATTGGTTCAGGTATGCACTGATATATATTTTGTAAAGAATTTAAAGTCTGGTTGTTTTTAAGAACGTGCCTGTTACATAAATATGGCGGATAAAAAAGTAAAAAAAAGTATTTCTTAATATTGGCTCCTTTATGCCTAAGGGTCCGTGTGGGTCAGTTCTTACCTATTTTTATGTTCAACTATCGTGTTACGGTTGGTGGGGTAAAAGTAAAGTAGGGTAGAGTAAATACTTGCTGTATATTACAGACAGCGAAGCATGAAGCCAAGTCCTTAGGGGTGATGATGCATCTGTGGTTTCACAACAGTAATTTCATAATTGATAAAGTAATTAATCCGATCTAGCGAAGCGAAAACCTCTAAAAATTACGGTAAAATAATTTCTATTCTGTTTTAGTTAAAACTCACTTCGCTTTGAACTTTATTATTTTAAAAGAGTGGTATATGATACGCAACTGCATTCTTTGTTTACAGATGGTACACATTTAAAAAGATCCAACGATTATTAGTTTAATACATAGTACATACATATATCGTATTTCACTCACTCACTCACTCACTCATCACAATATCAAAGTCTCCAGCTGAACAAAGGCATCCTAATAAAAACTATAACATAAACCGGAACCAGAAATTATGAAGCAGTAAGGATATTTTCCATAGTTTCCATGCTCGACGGGCGGGATGGAAAACAGTAGTTTTCTGCTCCTGCTCATCTCCTGCTTTGTTTTCCCCTGTCCGCACTTACGACACCCACAGTACGATATGGGTTAATGGATGTTCTTACACCGCACCGCCAATACATAGATATCGTATTTATCTTATTGTATTATTATAAGTGTAGTACATTACTCATTTTAAGCGGCAGCGCCACTTAAAAATTACGTGTAATATTTGACAGATTTCATAGCAGGGTAGTTATATTTTATATTAATTAGATCAAGAATTAGTAAACCAAACCACAGATATTCCATAATGGTAGAAAATTAAGAAAAAAGAGGTAAAAATGTACAAAAAATTAAAGAGCAAACACTGAGATATTGTGTGTATTAATATACTACACTAGAAACAGATAAACTTTTATTTAAAACTAACTTCTCTCATTGAATTTGACATTGATTGAAATTGTTATCTGTAAAAGAATTATTTGTTAAAATGTTTTTTTTTTCTCTTGACTATTCATAAAAGCTGTAATTGAGCCTACGTCAATAAAAATTAATAATTATACTTATTTACATAAATACACAATACTATACCTTGAAGAGATAAGAACAGATATTTCGATTCCGATAATATATAAAGCTTATTTGCTTGTCAAAGTTCTTTTCCATATATTGTGACAGCACATTGATTGATGTTGTCAATATATATATAGTTACTAGCTTGTCAGGCAAACGTTGTTCTGCCCTTTTCGATGACCCTTTGTCATATCCTATTAAAAATCCTTAAATTAGCAAAAAAATTGTGGCCAAAAAACTATCCTATCTCTCAAGTTGGACCAAACTGCACACGGTGTGCAAATTTGATTAAAATCGGTTAAGTAGTTTAGGAGTCCATCGCGGGAAAACAACGTCAAACGTAATTTATATATATATTAGGATTATTCAAATGAACGTTAATATAAAACGTAGTGACGAAAAATACTCGCGTAAAATTGTATAAATTATAGAACTAGGTTTGCTAACTATATAGTTCTAGAAAAATATTATGTAGCACTCGTGGGCGAAACTACTATATTTTAATATATCTTAAGGCTGTTTCTAAAGGGTTAGACAGAGCAGACATATTCCTTTAAAATATAAAAGATATATCTATTTAAAACAATGATGAATAACGAATGAAAACAATGAAAAAACATTATTATCATTATCTTTACAACAGCTTATTACAATTCCACTGCTGAACATTGACCTCCCCTAGGGACGCTAAGTTTCCGAACCACCTGCACACATCGATATCTTGCATGTCTTACCAAGCGTCACACAATCTATTGAAACGTAGGTACTATAGTTTTTGTATTTCTACAGGTTCAGTAAAAAAGTTGGATCCCTATTCACAAACTCTATATCAACCTAAACAAAACGAGAGGGAAAATACAAAGTTATACTACCCGTAAATTAACCTAAATAAAAACGGGTGGAAAATACAAAATTATACTACTCGTAAATCAACCTAAACAAAAACGGGAGGGAAAATACAAAGTTATACTACCCGTAAATCAACCTAAATAAAAAAGGGACTGAAAATACAAAATTATACTACTCGTAAATCATATTAATATAGTAACCATATTTGTTATGGTTTTATTTTTATTATTTTGGAATTATTGTTTTTATAAAACCTAGCAATTAGTAGTGTAATTAATGTAAAAGGTAACTACTGGGTATACTACTACCCTCCTCCTCTCCTACTTAGCAATATTGCTGGGTAGGCACCACACTCTTACCTATTTCTGTTGACAAATAGCTATTCTGGCAATGCTGTGTTCCGGTCTGATGAATAGAGAGGTGACAAAGCATCTGTAGTGTTCTTCGTTTTTTAAGTTTTTTTGTTTGTTAGTCGCTTCAGTTTTATCAAAAAATGGCCTTTAACGGCAAGATACCTTTAAAAAATCTGAAAATCTATAGAACAGCAATTTTCTATCGGTATTAATTTTAATCCCTTCCTTTTATAATGAATTTTAAAAACACTACGGCAATTTTTATCATCATCATTATAGTCTATCACAGCCTATCACACGCCTTTTTTTATCGCAATTTTTATCATCATCATATAGCCTATCACACGTCCACTGGTGAACATAGGTCCCTCATTAAGCTTCACCTGCATCTATCGACTAATTGCATCTTATCAGGTCTCACTCCATCTAGTGGGGGACGACCTAAACTGACTACCGGTACGTGGCTGCAACTCAAGAAACTTTCTTCCCGATCTGTTATGGGTTCCATGACCTAAATAGCTGGCCCATTGCCACTTTCGATAGTTACGTATTTATATAATTTTGAAAATACAAAACTAGATTAGAAATAATACAATTATGACATATTGGTTGAAAAAAGTAGTGTAAAATCGTTATTCACACATATAGATCTATATCTGCGCGTATAATTGGTATAATCACTCATCGCCTTCCGAGCGTGGCGATTGTACATTTTTGACTCGGTAGAGTAGAAATTGGTACGTTTGGACGCGAGCTTGTTCGGAATCTGGGTGCTCAATGCTCATCCATGTGGAATTTATGTATATAAAATGCCTCCGGGACTTAGTAGAAGTTATTTCAAATTCCCTTTGTAAAAATTTAAAAATATTAGCTCAAGTTTAATATTTAAGTAATAAAAATTAAGAACCGTCTTCAAGAAACAAAACGAATTAAATAATTTTCACATAATAGCTTCTCAGCAAGAGGTACCAGGACACAGAAAAGAAGTATCAAAGCTGTGACTTCAGAAGCTATAACTTGGAAATTATTTTATTACTATACTAATAATAATTTGGAGCAACTTATAAGTGAATTAAGGGATACGAGTACAACAATAAAGGCGACTTAAAATTACATTTAAGACTGAATCCCCATTTATCCACCCATTGGTTGAATTTTTTCTTTAAATTTGCACTTTAACCAGCCAGCCCTAAATTATAACAAATTAATTTAAAAAATCATTACAATCTAGATTACTAAAAATTGCCGAAGATATCGCTTAACTTACACAAACAAGTGGTAAAATTAAAAAAAACTGATGGGCTGTTCCCGCAGTCGCCTCACGTGACACCCAGGTAGACTTTTTTACTTACGGCTAAAAATAATATTTTTATATAAAAATTACGTATTACATTGTTTGTCCCCAATGAACTCCTAAACTAGGGAACTGATTTCAATGAAATTTTGCATACTGTGTGCAATTTGGTCCAACTTCGAAGATAGGATGGTTTTTATCCCGATAAGTAATCCTCAATATTTTTTATTATATGTATTTAAGATTATTATAGGACAAAGGGTAGAACAACGTCAGCCAGACCAGCTAGTATACTAATAAAAATGTATTATTTTGATTTTAGATCAAAGTGTGTTGCTACGTAAGCTAGCGTTTAAGTGTTCAATGACACCGCGTTCCTACGCACTATCTGTTTCTAAGATTACTATCACAACGATTAATTCTAATTTTGTTCTTCAACAGATAATCCCAAAATACTGTCGGGACCCGTCTTGACTAATTCGCCGAACGCGGTGCTCTCAAAGACTCTACTAACCAGATACAATGATCTACCATTGCCGGCTGACAAAATCCTCGTCACCTATATCTGGATCGACGGCAGCGGCGAGCATATGAGGTGCAAGGACCGAACAATCACCTTCATACCTAAGCAGCCTAAAGGTAACAATTAGATGTTGTATTTATAAATAAAGAATAACGTTTACTGTAGAGAATGTGCCACAAAGTATGCAGTTATTTATATAATTTTAAAGAGGATATCTCGGCTGCAAGACATTTGAAGAATAGGTTTTAACGATCTACTGCCATCGCGCTGTGCCTGATCGATCGAGCTAGACAACGGAGAGAAAATAACTGCAGACTAGTCTGGATTATTCCACTGTTTCCTTCTCTTATAATGTATAGACAATTGTTGCTACCTCTGTATAAATATTTTACTTTTAACGTTCGTTAAATTTGATTGATGGATGTATAATATCGGCGGTATAACTGGTCTATTTTAGTGATCTTAGAAAGTTCAAAATAATTAATTTATGGAAAAACATCTGGAATAAGGCAGTAGTATATATAGATATCCAGGAAACAAACAGGGGATTAGGTTTAAACGCCGCCCGGCACACATTACATTCTGTTAACACAAGAATTTTTTTTATAGAATGCGTGTGACAGAATGCAGATGCGTTGTCACCCCTGAGTTCCATCCTAGTCGATGGAATGCCTTGTTTACAGTAAAAAGAGTCACCGGTTCTCTATACTCGCTACACATACACACAGCACTGATAAGCTGCTATTTTACGCTGGAATTCAGTTAATTATAAAATAGAACTACAAATAGAAAGGTACACAACGAAACGTTGTATACCTTTGTTGTTCGTTATTTATGTAAATAAAAATAACATCGAGGACGATCCTGAAAGAAAACAGACTTCATTTAAATTTTTGCAGTCATATACTACAGTACTGATTTTCAGTAGGCCCGAAAGAAAAGACTAGCGACTCAGCGACTTGTGTTTACAATATCTATTAACTACTATTAATATTGCTAAAACTAGTTTTAAGAAACATTTTATACAGACGTGTATTCAATACTGAGTGTTACAAGTGAAAATTTAAAAAAATATGTAAGTACTAAATTTTTTTAATATATTAGTACCACGTTGTTATTGATTTACTGATCCGATTCTGAGTTTGTAATGTTTACAAATTTCAAGCCTCTTGCTCATCCAGAAATTTGTTTAAAATTGATTACTCAATTCGAGCCGAACAGATGTACACAAAAGCAAGTTAGTAAAAACGTGGTAATAAAAACAGAAATATATTATTAAAATCCATCAATCTTGATATTCTCAACTAACTGATTAGTAACAGACTTTTCCTTATATTATAAATAGGTAATAGACTGATCCAAGTAATAAAACCAGCTCATATTTTGTTCTGTAACTGTAGGATCTACACATTTAAGAAATTCCTAATTTACAGTACTATGCTATTCTCTCAGATGGTTACTAACGATGTTAATGTATGAAAAAATTAGGGATGCCACTCGTACTATAATATATAGTATCGTACTATATTCAATCAACTGTACTATGTATTGTGGAAAAATAATATAGTACGAATAGTATATTTTTATCCCTAATTTAACTGTCGCGCTTATTTATTTTAACTGTGATTTAAGTCTGGAACAAATAAGTTTTATGGAAAGAATTTTTTGCATTACGGATGTAAAATTGAAAGAAGAAAGGATAAGAGCATGATTTATTTTTAATCTATGTATTTTTCTACATATATATTTGTTATTGCTCTTTGCTTTGGCCGTCAATGATCTAACAACCTAAATGTGTAAATTTTTTTCGTCTGAATTTCTCAAAAGTACTATATTTTAACATCTTTTTTGGGAAAAATACTATATTTATTATTAACTAACCCTAAGGTAACCTAACCCTAGGATATTTAAACAAAACAATATTCTAGGATAAAAGAGCATCAGCAACAGTTTAGATGACTGCATCGTTGTTCTAGGGGTCGTTAACGCGGTAGTCGATCGTGAGGTCACGGAATTCGAATTCCGGGTCAGGCCAAAAAATCATTTATTGCATTTTTCTGTCAAGAAATGCTCAGTAGCAGCCCACAGTCAGTTACAAGGCTGCGAAATTAATTAAAAATTTATAACGACTTAAAATAATATCGGTTCAATATAGATTTATAAGGCGATGTACGTTAAAAAAGACAAGAGAAAATCTTGGAGTTTACATACACGTGTTTTACGTTTTTGCGTTCATCGAATTGCAACAATGGCGTATAGTGTCGATAGCGTTGCGTCACGAATAAGTTTTCCGTTGCTTGTCCATAACAATGCGTAAGCATTTAGATGTAAATATATTATAATTTATTAATAATACGCAGCTAAGTTTATTCTAAGCTCTAATAATAATTTTGCAAACAAATATTTAAATTGTAAGACCTTCTTCTATATCATAACTCTTTGCTGATTTCGTCATGGTGAATATAAGTAATATCTGTTAACGCTTACGACTGCAAATTTTGTACTTTTGCCATAGACCTGTTATACTACTGCGTATTTTGCTGTATAAACAACCAGACGAGAGGAGATCGCACCCAAAAAATACAGTCGAACATAAATAGGCGAGAGTTCAAGGAACCGTGATCTCTTTTTTTTACATATGGAGGCTTTTCACTAACCCGAGTTTCTAGTTTACAGAGGTACAGGAAAGATCTGTCTCTCTTTAAACTACAGCAAATATGAAGTGATAAATATGTATGTAATGTATGGGTATCATATCAATTATTAGAATAATATTTTGGCATAGTATTTATATATTTATTTATTTATTATTTATAAATCTTAAACCATTTACTTGACAAAATTCGTTAATTTCTTCCGCTTTTCTGTTTTTTATTTTGTGTATGTTTTTCCAGTTCATTAAATTAATATGTTTTATCAGCAACTGCCGAATATTCAAAAAACTTGTGGAGCGTCTGTGATGTATTTAAAGCGGCGTGTTTTTTTTTTTTGGAACTTATCTGCTTTCTATCCAAAATCTGTGATTTGTCGGCTTTATCTTATGTTTATAATGACAATGCACATATATGCAATGCAGTAAAGAGCACATTTTAAATACGTTTAACTATCGCTCATAGAAGTAAAATCAAGTAAATATATCAGTAATAGAGGTCCCTACGAGTAAAAAATGACTGCCGCTTATACAGATTTCTATTTCTAACTTCTTATTCTTACTTACAGTTTTCTCGATGACGGCCGCTTACCCAGTTCTCACTTACTTAGGTTAGATTGTATGTAAAAAGAAGAAAAACAAAAAAAAACGACAACTCATCGAGTTTCAAGTTTTATTAAAGTCCTAGGTATTTGCTTTTGAAAATAGTAAACAACATTGTATTGTAATTAGCAAAACCTTAACAACACTCTAGCAAGGTCGCGTTCAAACTAACAGGAGACGAGCGTTTCGAAATGTTTATAAGCTATGTAATGTAAACAAAGGCTTCAATTATTATTTACCCGACAATGGGGTTATGAGCTAACCACCCAACTGCTCCATGAAACATGACACACCTATTAAAAGTTTTATTATGTCCGCATTAACTGTTTTCATTAGCGTTTAACCGCGTTAATTGTACGACCTTCGAAAACGTCGCAGTTTGTAAACAAGTTACATTTTACTAACACCGCCCGAGGGTTCGGAACGCGGTACAAACAATCATGTTTAATAACATTTTTACGAGTTCTGTAAATAAACAAACATTAGGTAAATGTTGTATCATCACTTTTCATATGACATGCAATGGTAAGTTGGCAGACAGCCAGTGGAAACTAGTGTAGGGATGCATATTTGCATTATTCAAAATATGGCATTACAACATCGACTATTTTAAGTATTTTGCTTAATATAGTTTTAAAACCCACCAGCAACAAAATTATTAAATGAAATTTTAAGTGCCATTTTCGAATAGTGAACAGGTAAGAATGACTTAAGGTTGGAGTAATTAAAAAAATGTTCAAAAACACGTGAAGTCAGCCATCAAATATTGAGGTAGCGTGGCGAACGCTGCCCAGGTCCAAAACCTTCTTAGTATTATGAAACGGCATGTACCCAGCAGTTGAACTAGTGATGATATTGGCATTTTTAATTGTTTCTTTCGACAAACTGGCAGTGTATAATAGTATACCAACAACTTCAACAACATTTTTATTAAGTACAGTTTTAATTAAAAATAGAAAACAGTGAAATTTAAACGCAAGAAAAAACGTTAATGGTCATGTAGCGTTTATTTAAATATACCATCATCATCACCGTCATTACAGCTCTTCACAAGTCCACTGCTGAACACAGGCCTTTCCCAAGAAATGCCACAAAGGACGATCCTGAGTCAACTGCATCCATCGACTTCCTGCAAAATTTAATTGCTAAAAAAAACTATTTTTTTTAATTAATGATATGCATCCAAAAACAAGAGAGCCAGCTTTGGTACAAAAGGTTCGGGATTCTCGGCCTCAGCTCCATAATGGTTGCTTAAATGATAGGATCTATATGAACAGATAACGAAGAGCAGAGAACAGCTACCTATCGAGCTTAGCACCCGATAAGATCTCAACTGTGAAAAGCAACTACCTTCCCTGTTCAAATGTAGGTTTCCATGTTTTATGGTGGTTTTTATGTTTACAAAACAACGTATAGAGGAGATAAATATAAAAAGGTTTGTTCAATTTGATTTCAACAGGGAATTCCTTCAATATTTACTAAAATTTAAAATTTTCATTAAATATTTATTTCTGAATCAATGCAAGCCTTTACCTTTATCTTGTGGAACGAATTATTAGATACGATTGGAGTAGTTTTAAATATCGTATCAGACAGAGTAATATTAGCGTAACGTACTGTTTTCCAGTATACGATCCTATACCAGCATAGTAGGTGCGTAGATTAGTAATGAGTTACATTTGTTTTCCTTTCATTCTTCACTCAAACACGATGTCGATTTGACCGATACGGCGTAGGCGCAATAACTTCGCCCTAACATCAATTATTCCATTACTGATATCTAACACTTGTCACAAAATGCAGGCGCCATTAAACTGTTGCGCAAGGCATCGGATCGGAATGAGACTTTCACAAATCCTAGGGCTGTCAAAATTGATTACATTATTTCCTAGTAAATATTAATGTTAAACCTTTTCTTAGTAAAAATAACCAGACGGTTGTCCTTTACGATAATGACTTTATCTCATAGTAAAACAGTATCGATAGTCAAAATGTGTGATTTATAAATTATTATATTATTTCTGTAATTATTATATACATAACTATAATAGTTACAAATAACTTTATAATTTTTATATTATTCATATACAGCAACAGTACACGAACATCTTTTACACACCTGTGTATAGTTACAACTTTCAGGTAAGCTTGAGCTGAGTGGATGATACGTATCACCATACACTCTCCGATTTACCTGCACAGTTCAACAGTGAAGGTAAACCTTTAGAGTTTGCAGTCCATACCCTTGCCTTGCTAATATTTGGCTTAATATCTTACAAGCGGTTTGACTCCGTTGGACTTTTAAAACTATATCCGGTTTTGAATGTTAAAAACTGGATATAATTTTATTTTTGACAGCCCTAGCGTAGGGACTACGGTAGGGCTGTCACACTTATCGGGACCTTCTTTTACGCGACTGATTTAATTTATAATGATATTAAATTACAAGGGACTCTGACGACTCTAAGATAACACTGGCGAGTGATTTGATAGTTTTAAAAGAACAAGTTTTCTGGCCGCTCTTTGGACAAAATCAACAACGCAATAGACCCATCAACAAATTCTAAATTACGCTTTATAATTTTATCCTGTGTAAAGTGTAAACAAACATTCTCGGGGATTGCTCTCTATATACAGGTGTTACACGAGTGATTCGTTAAAAAAACAATAAAAATGTCAAAATTTAGTTTACTCGAAACCGAGTAGTATTTTATTTTACTCGTAAGATAGGATTTTGTTTTAAGTACAATGGAAAAATGTTAAACAAGCACAAAACAGCGGAACGTATATTCTTAATATGGAGCTTAAAAACAACTTTCAAATGACACGCTACACGATAACCTGAACCAAACTAAATTCTATAAATACGTCAAAGTTTTATCATCTACGTCAATTTGTCTCAAGAGAAACTACGACAGATAGTGTTTGGTTTGGATAAATTTTAGCATGGAACACTTAAGGGGTGGGTCATTTAAGATTTGAAATTAGAATCGGCTATAAAAAAGATAGTATTGAATATTTTATCAAAGTTATGAGTTTATTAGAAACATTGAACCTTTCCATTTAGGAATTGAAGACAACATCATTCAAATGACCACCACGGCTAGCCTTACAACACGCCATTCGATCAATTCAATTTTTCAGTTTATTTTCGATTGTTTGGACCTCTATTACGTCAATGAAAACTTCGATTTCATGTCTCAAGTCAATCGTCTCTGGATGGTTAGCATAACACTTGACCTTAATGGTTTTCCACAAAAAATCCAACGGAGTCAAATCGCAGCTTCCAGGTGGCCAATTGACATCAGCATTTCGGCTGATTATGCGATTTTCGAAAACAGTGCACGAAAGATCAATTGTTACGTTGGCTTTGTGGCAGGTTACGCCTTCCTGTTGAAACTATATGTCGTCTATGTCATCTTCTGCAATTTTGGGAAACATAAAATCGCTTAGCATGGCGCGGTAGTGATCGCCATCACTGGAACGGCGTTTACTTTCTCATTTTTGAAGAAAAATGGCCCAATAATGCCGCCAGATCAAAATCCGCAGCAGACAGACACTCTTTGTGGATGCATTGGTTTCTCCATGATGACGTGTGGATTTCTGAGCCCCAGATACGACAAATTTGCTTATTACGTATCCTTCGAGGTAGAAATTAGCTTTATCTGAAAATATGATTTTTCGGTAAAAATGCTTATCTTCGATCAAACTTTCTTCGGCCCATTGAGCAAACTGAAAACGCATCGGATCGCCATGCGGCTTCAACTCTTTCACTAATTGAACTTCGTACTGTACGCATTCATACCAAGATCTTTATAAAAAAATATTTTCAAAGAAATCCGTGAAATGTTCAATTCTTGAGAATGATGACGAGTTGATGTTGATGGTTGTTTACGTACACTCTGAGAAAGAGCAGCGATGTTCTCGGTTGAGCTAACTGAACGAGTACGTACACGGGTTGTTTTACCCAAAAACGAATTAGCTTCAAAAATTTACCCACAAACCGAGTTTTTGGCACATCCTATTTGTCAATTTTTTTCTTAAATTTCTTACAGTTTTAAATATTTTTAGTAAGTTTTTAATATTTCCTAACTTTATTCAAGCGAAAAGTGACCCATTTCATAAATGTCAAACATAAAACCTCAAAGTAATAACTAGCATAGACATAAGAACAAAATTCTTGTAGCTGAACTCTTTACGATGATGTTTGCTATTCATGGAAACTTTATCTGACATTTTACAATAAAAACATAGGTGAATAATACGATATTTCGTACTATCGTCATATTCTAAAATATATCGTGAAAAGGTAAACGTACCTCGAATGATAAGGTCACTATGAAATCTACTTAAGTTCAGCTGGTATATTTCCGCCAAATAATCCTTAAACTAATTATGGGTTTCACAGGGAAAAATAACTGTGTTTGTTTAATCAACACTGAGTTTGCTTCATGGAACGTACACAAAGGGCAATGCTGTGAGAGTACAATAACAAAGTCACGCCTGCGGTCTGCCTTCTCTTTTGTCCCTAGATCATTACTACCAATAAGTCGATTACGAAAGTATTACCCATTCCCATCCTCTCTGCTCCCTCAAGATATTATCCATCTTTAATTCTTTAATTCCAGCTTATCCAAAGTCCAGTGCTGAATATAAGGGGAATATTTCCCATAGTTGCCTCTCTTAGCAAGTGGTTTGGCAATCGCAATTTTTTATTATTTTGTGTTGTTGTTACAAATACACTTTTGCCTACCTCCCGTTCCATTACATTACGTCGTCTTTAACGATACTCAGGTACATAATAGTATGGGGTCTTAGAGCTTCTAAGTAACGAAATATATTGTTTGGTGGGAGGTAGTGGTTTATTTTACGTTTTTCAACTTCAAGATTTCGAAATATTTTCATCCAAGCAGATAAAGTTTAGTTTTTCGCTAAGCGAGTGGTGAATCTATATAACGATGTTATCGAGATCTAGAAAACAGACATGCAAAGTGCTAGGGCGGGTCGTTAGACAGGCTTTAAAATTGGAATTACAAATGGGATCCAACTCGCATATGTGCCGTGTGTCTGCCAAGACTGTATTCATACCTCCCAAACTATTAGTTTTTAAAGTTTGCGGAACGAGTATTTGCAATTTAATACAATAATATTCATCATGTTCGCGACGGCCTAACAACGCTAAGAAACAAAGTGATAAAGAATATTGTTTTTTGTATTAATAGTAGAATTACCGACAAAACTGGGTGAAAACGCGTATTAATATAGTTGTGTAGCATGTTTATAACTCTTAGTATATTTGTATAGAATGTCGTTTTGATAACAAGTGATATAAACAACTTTTATTGTATTAAGAAAAATCGACCAATCGCAGCGCATCGTATCGTAGAACTCTCTAGAAGTTTTTAATTAACTGCGTAATAGTTCATACTGAAAATAATCAGAATAATTTTATATTCTAAAAGAGTTGTAAATAGGACATTGAATTAGCATATGGCTTATAGATTAAGGAAGTGTAGGAATATTTTGTATAATTAAACGCATTTGGTAGTTATAGAAAAATCAAAGAATTAATGTACCCAAATATTATGAAAATTTGGGACATTTCGTTTAATAACTTTTTACAATGTTAATGTTTTGACTAACCTTTATGATATACTAATAAAGTACCAGACTACCGATTTGATGATGTATAGCATGTTAATGCAATTATTTTATAGAATATTGTAGTTTATGCCATTTGCATAGTGAAAAGTTTATGCAATAAAGACGCAAAACGGAAAATGGCAAGCGGCTCACTGTAAGGTATAGCCAAAGTCAACCTTAGGGGCTCGGAACCCAGTAGTAGTAGTAGTGTGAAGAACTACTAGTGACAAGCAGTAGTATCCGGTAGTAGCTGAAGTGACTAATAGCAGTATATAGTGAATAGTGAAAGTGTTAGCTAGCCGAAAAGGTCGTAACTGATATTCGCAGTTACACATAGTGAAAGTGGTAACTGATATCCGCAGTTACACAAGTGATAAAATCAGCTAGTTTAGTTGATAATAGCTGCTAGTCACTAGTGTTAGAAAACCAGCTACTACCAATAGATATTTGATATTACCGTACAATTTAAAGAAATCTTTTGAAATATACAGTGACCAACCAATAGTGAACAACCGTAGTTGAACAACCGTGGTCAATAAACAATAGTTATAAAATTTCGCGACTAATCAATCAGTCGAACCACTGGCCACTACCTTGCTATTTGTATTTATAAATCGTGCATTTTGATTTGAACCTCAGCCTACAATATCTCAGCGGCACCCACAAAGACGGCAGTGGAAGTACCCTCCGGAACCTATAGGTGTAGGACGTGAGCGACTCGCGAAGTATCTTCGACATTTACTCCGAAGAGTTTCGCCCGTCCGGCACACAGCATTTGGTTTAAAAAACAATTTATTTGATGGTTCGATTAATAGTAATTAGTAAAAATAAATAACTAAACAAAAACGAGTATATTGATGGCGATTGTTGCCAACATTGTGTACAAAATCACTATAGATTAAAGACGTCATGTCTTGTAAAGTAACGTCATATAAAATACTACTACAATAGGGATGTAATTTTTTCTAGTAAATCAGAAGACACGAGTGCACTTCTCATATTTGGCATAGTATAAAAGACCAAAGATGCCCACTTGGTATTTATATGTCCACGCAAGCATTACACGCAACATCTTTCAATAGGTTTGTTTCTTTTTGCCTTATCGAAAATTAAATTATAAGAAGCGAGACAAGTACATTGACTTAATTTATGCAGAATTGTGGATTCTCTCTATGCATACATTTGTATGTAATTACTCTAAGCATAAAACTAAATTTCTGTCACATCGGAAATATCATCAAACTTTCGAATCTCAAAATAACTATAGTTCCAATTCCAAACGTTAGATGGCCCACCCTGTAAAGTCAATGGACAAATAATAATCGACATTAATTGTTGTTTTTTTTTAAAGTTGCTCTAACTCTTTTCACTAAACAACAACGGAATAACGATACATAGGTATAGTAGAGATAAATATTACTTCAATTAACTAAATTAAAAGTAGAGATAAATATTATTTCAAATAAACTTAATATAAGTAAGTGATAATCAATAAATAGTCACCGATACGCCTTAATAAATAAAATTAATAAATTATATTTCTCTTGTTTCTTATTGTACATATATCCTCGAATTTGAAAACAAATCTATTATTTTATCGCAGATAAGCTAACAAGGATCTTAGAGGCATTGTACGAGCAACGTAAACTGTCAGCGAGTAAAGATTTGACTATGTCCCATGCATACAAATACTCACCGCCGTACTTTTTCCCGAAGAATGTACCCGATGTTCCCGGTATTCGATGCGCGCAAAGAGAGAGAGAGAACAGGGATAGCTTTGATGAGAACTTGAGAGGTTTCTCTAATATTGTCTAGCAATCGTAGAAATGTAGCGCAGAACCCTTTTGTAGCGTTATTATTTTTATTGCGTCGTTAGGTAGCCCTCGAAGTATTTTGATAGATTTAAAATTATTTTTAAGTTGTGGTTGTATAATACTATATAATATTATTTAGTAATTATCGCAGTAGAATATTTATATTATTAAAATAAAAAAATATTGAATAATTAATGTAAATTATATATTTACGTGATTCTATTGCTTAATAATTAGATATATTTATAGCCTACTTGTAGTTAACTACCGAAAATTGATTGATATAGGTAATATACCAGTAGAAACAGTATTTGGAAAGTTTCAACATTACGGTAAAAAAGGAAAAGGTAATTTAAAAGCGCAAATCAATTACTATAAACACCACTTTTTTAAGTTCTAAAAGTATATAATCCAGAATTTTTTGGTATAAAATAAGGCGATAGTAAACATTCACATATTCCACCTGATCGTAATGCGAATGCGTTGTCACCCTTGAGGACTAAGATCGAATGCCCCGTTTCTCGCACGAAGGATCTCAGGTTGTCTACACTCATCTTACGAAACATAGGAGCACTAAGCTGCTATTTTACGCTGGTATTCTGATAGAGCGTAATCGTTCTCCGATCGAGTCGACCCTATCATATGCTACAAACATAATATAACTGCAATTTTATTTTCTCTAAATTCGATTATCTTGTCACCAATTACTGTTTCTTAAAAGAACATTCGCTGATGTGAAGCACCGACTCTCCGCGAAGTCTGCAGAATGTCAACATGTGCAGTATCGTCCCAACCATTATATGATATTTGATAGACCACAAATCCTCCCAAAAGAACACTGTTTCCAAAGACCAAAATTTCAAAACCAAAGATGATTCGCGAGGTTATTGAAAAAAAAACATCTTAATGTCAATGGAGAAGATGTTTGGATATTACTATCTGCTTTTGGGATCCCGTAATTTATAAAACAAAATCCAAGCCCAAGGATACTGTTGCAAGACTGTGTAGATCGAACCAAAAATTAAGATAAGGCTATTAATAGTTATTTTGCAGCCATCCGCGTAATTAAATAAAATGATGTGTCTTATCTAGTTTGAAGAGCACCTCCCGCCCTCCCTCAATTGCGTGCACTAATCCCGTCACCACTAATATATACCAGCACCACTACTCCCAACGACACTATTCTAAGAAAGACACACCATCGACGATAATACGACACGTGTTTCGCCTCTACACGAGGCATCCTCAGGTAATGTAGACTCTACGGCGGCTGACCGCTAAGTTAGACTAGAATAGTGGTATTGGGAGTAGTGGTGCTGGAATTAGTGGTTACGGGATTAGTGCACGCAATTAAGGATTTTTTATTAAGCGGATGGTTGCAAAGTAACTATTAATATCTTTATTATAATGGATTTCCGCAAAGTAACGCCTGATTCTATCAATTATCAAAAATTAAGAACTAAAAGTTGAAGGTAGCCTTTGTTAACTATGACATCAGGGCGTGAAACATTTCAGTCCCGTGACCATGGGTGCTGTCAAGTGCCCGAAATGTCGGGAATTTAAAAAGTTAAAATAATTAATAGTGATAAATCAATCAAAAAAATAAATATAAGAAATCATTATCTTGTCACCATCTAATGACTGTTTTTATCTATAGCTGGCCATGTGATCAAGAATCTGCTAACAGAATCAAATGTTTTAGATCTTCCTGTATGGAACTTCGACGGCAGCTCTACTGGGCAGGCGGACGGACACAACTCGGACACATTTCTAGTGCCCCGCGCCCT
The DNA here is from genome assembly GCA_907164705.1 of Parnassius apollo. NCBI lineage: Eukaryota > Metazoa > Arthropoda > Insecta > Lepidoptera > Papilionidae > Parnassius > Parnassius apollo. The sequence goes on from CAJQZP010000987.1 coordinate 3,549,623, forward strand.
GTACAAAGATCCATTCCGTCGCGGTAACCATCTGCTCGTTATGTGCGACACCTATAAATACAACATGGAGCCTACTAGTGAGTTTTCGATTATTACTGATGTTTTTATCCATTAATCCTCGGCATTAATGAAATGTTATAGATTCCTTTTGCGTAAATAAATATTTTCGCAATGTAGTACGGTTGCCCATCTTTAATTATGAAGATGGGCCTAATTAACGAGAAATTAAATGAGAGAGGTGCGTCAGGATTGTGCTAAGTGAAAGTCCGTATTTATATTATATTTATCTATGCATTACATATAAATTTTGTTATGACTATGTATACATAATATAAATATGTCTCTGTTTGTAGTAACGGCGTAAGTGAAGCCACTGCCCCGTGTCATCCATTAGATTTATACATGGTAGAGCCACGCTGCAGCTATATTATGGTTGTAGCATGAATGGGTCGGCTCGACCGGGGAAGGACCACGCTCTCACAGAATACCAGCGTAAAATAGCAGTTTAATACTGCTGTGTTTCGTATGGTAAGTGTAGAGATCCGGAAACTTTTAACAGTGGTAGAGCCACGCGGCAGTTTTTGCTGTAGCAAACCCGGCTGGCTCAAACCGGAGTGGTACCACGACCTCACAGAATACCGGTGACTGGAGGCCCAATTCCCCCCCCCCCCTCCTTAAAATGGTAGCGGAATTAAGTGAAGAACTACCCCAGCAGCAGCAGTGACGGAGAATCTCTCGCTGAGCATTCACTATCAAGTTACTCATCCTGAGCGTGGTTGCTCAGGCTGCCCCGCGTATTTTGGGGAAGGGGGGAGGTCAGTTCCGCTCACGACAAAACTTCTCGGGACAAGCGGAGCAACAACACCAAGGCGACCTGCCACGCTATCCGTGAGTTTTTGCGGTATCAGGGGACTTCATTCCAACCTTAACGTTGTCCACTACCATCTCGAGACGGCGAGACCGGCTCTGGTCTTTCTGACCGAGACGCAGTTGTTCTCTCCGGCTGATGCTTCGTATCTCTCCTACCCGGGGTAAAAACTGGATCACTCCTTTGTGCCTTGGGCTGGAGTTTGCGTATACATCAGAGAGGACATCTGTTCTCGACGTCTCGGCCGTCTTTAAGTTTCGGACCTGTCAATTCTTTGGCTACGCGTAGACAGCAACGAAGGATCCGCGCGTCTACGGGTTCCTCTATAGGTCCCATAGCGATAATGCTGAAACAGACCGACTCTTCGATCACGTCCAAATGGCCACACATTCGTTGCTACAGCATATCCCCTCCGCAGAGATCGTGATCCTCGGCAATTTTAAAGCCCACCACGCTAAATGGCTTGGTTCACGTTCAACCGATCATGCGGGGAGATCTGTTTATGACTTTGCTTTGGCATATGGTTTAACACAACTGGTTACCGCGCTTACGCGGATTCCAGATGTGGAAGATTATACACCTGTTGGACCGTCTTCTGACCTCTCATCCGGACGGATATCAGGTTTCCGTCGATGCCCCTTTAGGCACGTCGGACCATTGTCTTGTCCGGAGTGTGGTTCTAGTTACATGGGATTCTATAGGTCGCGGTTACATTCTATAGGCTGCCGCCGTGTTTGGTACTATAGGTCGGCAGATTGGGATGAGATGCGGGTTTGCTTCTCGCTGGACGATCCTAGCGTTGTTGCTGATTCTGTCGCTGATTTGGTACTTCAGGGTATGGAACTTTTTATTTCTTCCTCTGTGGTGCCCATCGGAGGCAGATCCCAGCCATGGTTTGGTCGCTCCTGTAAAATAGCATCACGCTATAAGCAGGAGAGCTACCGGGCCTGGGCTGACACAACAACGTCTCGGGATGTAAACACCAGCGCTCTTGAAAGAAGTATAATTCCGCTTTTAGGTCCTTCAAAAGAGTCATTGCCAAGGCAAGGTCTGAGCACATCGGCAGAATTATCGAGAAGCTAGGTCGCCTTCCTTCTGAAATCCTTGCATTCTCTCGCCAAGGCTGTCCAAGGGAACTTCTGTCAGTCATCTCTCCCATCTCTGCACAGAGAGTACGATCCGAATTGTCGACGACCAAGTTTTTTCTGATCGGCTCGATTCACTGGCGGTGCGTAGGGATATTGCATCGCTTTGCGTTTTCTATCGTATCTATGTTCATGGGGAGTGTTTTGAGGAATTGTTCGGATTAGTTCCAGTCGCCAAATTTCACGAACGCACATCGCATCAAAATTCCCGATACCGTCCACTACTGTAAGTTTTACTAGGAGTTTTCTTCCTCGTACAACTTCTCTGTGGAATTCTTTACCACCGGCGACTTTTCTGGATCGATACGACTTAGGGACGTTCAATAAAAGAGCTTGCACATTTCTAAAATGCCGGCAACGCATGTGTAGTGTTGCGGTTGTTCATGGGCGGCGGTAGTCACTTACCATTAGGTGAGCCGCATGCTCGTTTGCCCCCTCTTCTATAAAAAGACTTCTTTTTTGATAGAAACGAGGCATTCCATCTTAGTCCTCAGGGGTGACAACGAATCTGTATTTAGATTCTAAATCGAGGATAAATGTAGAAGTCTATGGGCCACAGCATCCACTTACCATCAGGTGAACTGTGTGCTCGTTTGTCACCTTTATTCTACAAAAAAGTGAAGTCACTGCCCCGTGTCATCCATTAGATATTTTAAAAGGCGACAGGAAAAACAGGAAGTAGATGGGTAGCAGCATCTTCCTTTCCTACTCACAACTCAAAAATAGGACAACGCCAACCCGCCTGCCAAGCGTGGCAATTGTGGCAAATAGTAGGAAGGCCAATGTTCAGCAGAGAATTTCGCAGCATCCTAAATGAATGAATATTCATTGTTTTTGGCACGTGAGCTTGTCAAAAAATATGGTTTTTACTTGGTTCACAAGAGGAATTTCAAAATGTAAGTTTAAAATGTTATTTTACAATAGCTGGGACGCTTAGCAGTCGAGTTTGCAATCGCAGTGTTTTATTTTTTTATTTGTTATTAAGAAGACACTAATGCCTATCTGACAAAACATTAATGCAAACGAATATTAATTAGTATCGCGCATTTTATTGCACCGTTATACTAATAATAATGTCCTCCGGACCGAATTCTGGTCCCCGTGGCAAGCTTCAACGGAGGCTAGCCATCGGCGCAAGACAGGATTATAGTTCCCAAGTGTATGCGCGAGCACAGGTGCACTCTCTATTCCCTCACGCTCAGTATCTTATGGGACGGTAAACTGACACAACCGGAGAGAGATCTGCCGCAGGACCAACAGCTTTACGCGCTTTCCGAGGCACGGGGGTAAGACACCGCCATTACTTCCTGACTGCGGGCAGCTATTGACGGAAAAACTCAATAATTGATTTTTTGGCCCGACCTGGGATTCGAACCCAGGAAGGACCTCATGAACAGCAGTCGACCTACTACAACCACTAAACCAACGAGGCAGTGCACGGTTATATGAGTTATTTAAAAGGTAATTTTGACAACTATAGTCAAGTTACCGCCAACTCCGTAGTATTTATTATAATTATAATCTATGCACCTAACCACTCATTAGATCCTCTGAGTAAAGGCGAATCGAATTTGTAAATGAAATTGAAAAAAATTTAAAATGTTCGTGAATGTAATGCATGTAATTTGGAAATGCTATTAAGTTTATTTCCTGCCTTGCTGCAGAACGTAATACAGGGGTGAACAGACTTAAAAACTAAGGCAATAATTGTCTAGAACAGAAACATATAAAAGTTGCTACTTTAAAAAAAATCTAGGTTATAATGTTAGGAATGGTTGTATTGGTGAACTGTCAGAAATCGGTCGGTTTTGTAACCCTTGTTCATAATAATATGAATAAGTTTCCAAGATAACATAGTATAATATATACAAAATTATAAATAAAAATTGAAGTGCCTGTTTGAAATATCAACATAATATCTGTCAACATTTTTAAAAATGTTGTTTATCTGTCGGTCTGTCTGTTCGGTTAATCTTCAAACCGATTGTAATGAAACTCGACGTATCTACAAATAGAAAGCAATGCCAGGAGTACTATAGACTATATTTTATCCGAAAAAGTTAGATTTAAAAAATTGTTCTTTAATTGTCTTCTAATCTATTTTCTAGATTACCTAAGTTCTGACGGAAATTTGTCGAATATAAAGCAACTGTGGAACAAATTCGCTTATTTGTACATTTTATTGCAAAGTATTAGAGGAATAAGCTTTCCACTATATATCCCATTCGGTAAGGGGAATATTTATAATCTCTTACAAACACATGCCTTTTCACGATTATTATTAAACTTTTATGTTACGTGCTCAGTTAGTTCGATTTGTTAATTCCGATGGATTTATACTTTCCGTTTGCGTAATTATAGTTATTCTTTAACTTTTTACCATTAAGAATTAAGAACTATTCGGCATGATTAATATAATAATATAAAGGCAGTAACAGCCGCTGATGAACAAAACATGTGCGATTGTTTAGAAATGATACTACGATAATAAAAGACCGTGAACTGTCTCTACGATAACCTCCGATACTAAGAGTAGAATGTTTCGTTAATAATAAGATATTGCGCGGCAAGGATTTGTAAGCAATAGAATACTCTAAAATGAATATACACGTGGTAATCCCTTGGTGATTTATTTAAAGAAGGAGGAGGGGGTTGATGAACTGGCGGCTCACCTGAAGTCAGCGACCAAATGGCGAGGTTGGTATCGAGAATTGAATTTAAACGAATTTGGCTGAATGGACATAACATAGCAAATATTGGAATTAAAAAATGAATGGCAAATTTGAAATAATAATAAATATTAAATGTAATTGGGAACAGTGAACACCAAAGTGTTATTTTGGCCAATACACTAATATGCTTAGGTTAAAATTAGATAGAACCCAGGATCCGTCACTTCATGTTCTAATTTTCTAAAAAGGAAGTCACGCTGTCACGTTTTATATTTATAATACGATTTCTCAACTGTGTGATTTAAATTTCCTTCCTTCAGACATTTGAGAAAAGTATCGCCTGCTCATTTTTAAAAAGCCGGCAACGCACCTGCGAATACCCAGGGTAGTGTTGCAGCTCTCCCATAAAAACAATGTAACGTTATACTTTAAAGTTACTTAGATGTTATGTCTGTAAATAAAATTATTAAATCCTGTCCCAGAGACCAATCATCGGATAAAGTGTCAGGAGGCTTACGACAAATGCAAGGATGAAGAGCCCTGGTTCGGTATCGAGCAGGAGTATATTCTGCTTGACTCGGATCTCAGGCCCTTTGGCTGGCCGCCGGGCGGCTTTCCGCCACCACAGGGGCCTTACTACTGCGGCGTTGGCGCAAACAAGGTCTTCGCCAGGGATTTAGTTGAAGCTCACTACAGGTAAGGCCATGTAAGACATAGTATTAATTTGGACACTATACTGTTTGAACATTTACCTAGGGTCAATGTTGGGACTCCCAGCATATATTTTTAAAGTTGAATTTGATTGACTATATTTCATAGCTATTTGTAATTTATTGCAAAATTAAGGTTTAGTATACTTACTAAACTATTAAATGAACCTTTACGAATATAACGTCTTTAATAAAAATCGTTTTTAAAAACTTACTTTGTAGACGCACTCTTCCTACCTCTATTGGGAGAAGTCCATTTGGTAGAAATTTTATTTATAAACTGATGGTTATTTTGAATATGTACATATGCATTTCGCACACATAAAATGTAGATGACAGCTAAAATATTTAGTAATATCATATGGGTACGTACTTAGAGCTTAAATTAGTTAGTATTGCGAAATAATGTCTTTACGTCCGGTCTAGGATTAGGCCCATGAGTGTCCGACATTTAAAAAAATAATTATCAACCTTTAGACAAATGATGGAAATCCTTACCCAAAGCTATAAAACCCTGAAAAGCGAATCAATTAGTAAAGGAAACCTTTATAAAAGGAGGATATATAAAAGTAAATACATTGTTACATTTTTATTATTTATGACAGGTATCTAGAATTTTAATACTAAAAGTACATACCTGTATAAAACATTACCAGTTTGGGTTAAGTAGTATAGTAAAAAATACAATATTTTCTACAGATGTTGTCTTTACGCCGGAGTACCAATATGCGGCACTAACGCGGAAGTGATGCCATCTCAGTGGGAGTTCCAAGTTGGTCCATCGGTGGGAGTTACTGCCGCTGACGATCTGTGGGTGGCGCGGTACATTCTGCACAGGTTGGCCGAGGAGTACGGAGTCATCGTCACCTTCGATCCTAAGCCGGTACAAGACTGGAACGGTTCCGGAGCTCACACCAACTTCTCTACGAAGAAGATGAGAGAGGAGAACGGTATTATGTGAGTACGCCTTTAAAAAGAAATGAAATGAACATTTTGTATGTGTATGTATACCCACATAAAATGTACACCGGTCGTACTCATTTCTAAGAGAGTAATGGTTGAGAGGTATTTTTTTCTCCTCAGCTCTTTAAGCAATCAAATGTTTGACCTCTTCCTGTCGACGTTTTGCTACCTATTTTATGCTTAAACCAAATACGAGATGATTAAGCTGTCACGCGAATCACTATCTAAAAGACCGTTCCAATGTATCAGTAAGACACCTACAGAATGTGAGAAAAGGGGTGACGGATTCCCTTGCGCTTGTGCCGCGATCATACAAGACTCATCATTTTAAATTTTACATGGGTTTATTTTCTCAACTTAACTATTTTTATTTTATCGACCTTTTTTTTGAAAATTTGTCACATTTTTCCCTTTTTTACCATTAAAACCCAAAATGATAGTAGTGTTATAGTATTATTGTAGATAGCATTCGAAGTTTAATTCAATTTCTCGTGTATTTTTCTCTATTAGTTAAATTATGTGGCATTTTTTTCCAATGCTAAATTGTACGGTACGCAAAAAACTTTTGCTCAGTTTTTATCATTAATTAAAATGACTTATCTTGCATCACCTTGGTCGCAATTCGGGTCGAGGTGTTTAGGAAAACATTTACGATTATTGCGCGGAATCAAACAAGAAGTGATCGTCTTTATTTATCAAAGGATGATAACTATGTATTAAAAGAAGCATTACACCTTATCTTTTACGAGCAAAAACTAACTAAATAACTAAATATAACTAGAGTTTAAAAAATTCTGAGACTTTGGCTAACGTACTTTTGAATTGAGAAATCTGTTAAGGCAACAATACTCTTCAATTCTAGAGGACAGTCTCACAATAGCAGCTGTAACTTCGCAAAAACCTATTATTGATGTTGCTAGACCTTTCATTATTGATAATAATATACTAATATTTATGAGATGCTAAAATAAAACTTCATCAAACAAGGAAAATTAGCACCCTGGCAACACTAATTAGCACGCATTTTAAAATATGTAAGGGGATGTAAGCGTAGAACATGCCAACATTAATTTGTTACCTATTTCTCTCGCCAAATAGCAGTTCTTTCACTGCTGTATCCCGGTCTAGAGGGTTTATATAGCCAGTATATTACAGTAAAGGTGAGCCTTCCATCAGTTCTCAGAAGTGACGATGCATCTTTAGACTTATTTGCTGGGAGTTGGCTGCAGGTATCCATGAACTGCAGCAGCCACTTACCATCAGATTTCATGTGAATTCGTTAGTCACTATAGTTTTGCAACAAAAGCAAACTTGATGACAGCATATGTTACAATGTATGGACATTGATGTAATCGACATTCCATTGCCTATAGTTACTAAACTCTCTCTTCGTTGAAAGCTTAAATTTCTTAATTTTTACATTATTAATTGATTGTTGCAGTGAAATCGAAAAGGCCATAGACAAGCTGTCGAAGGTGCACATGAAGCACATCAAGGTGTATGACCCCCGTGGGGGTAAAGATAACGAAAGAAGACTCACCGGCCTTCATGAAACTGCCAGTATTAACGACTTCAGCGCCGGTATGTGTTAGCAGAATACTACTGTTTACTTGACAGTCAATTAGTATTATGGGGGATTTGAATCTTTGGATCTGCAGTTTGCGAACAGGATGCCAGGGACATTGTGTTAAGGCATAATCTTTATCATTCCGTTTGTTACTTTATCATTTCCGTTCTCGTAAGAAAATATACTTTTATTATAGTATATTTATTTATAACCAACGACTGCCTCGTTGGTCTAGCGGTTGTAGTAGTGCGACTGCTGATCATGAGGTCCTGGGTTCGAATCCCGGGCCGGGCCAAAAAATTAATTATTGAGTTTTTCCGTCAAGAAATTCTCCGTAGTTGCCCGGAGTCAGGAAGTTGGCGGTGTCTCACCCCCGTGCCTCGGAAAGCACGTAAATCCGTTGGTCTCTCTCCGGTCGTGTCGGTTTACCGTCCCATCGGATTATAAGAGTGAGGGAATAGAGATTCACCTGTGCTTGCGGCATACACTTGGTCACTATAATCCTGTCCTGCGCCGATGGCTAGCCTCCGTTGTGGCTGGCCGTCGTGACTGAAATTCGGTCTGGAGGACATTATGATTATTATTATTATTTATTATAATCAATGTTCTAATTAGGAGTCGCCAACCGCGGTAGCAGCATAAGAATACCACGCGCCGTCGCAGAGGAGAAAAAGGGCTACCTAGAAGACAGGCGACCGGCTTCGAACTGCGACCCATACGCAGTTTGCGACGCTCTGATGCGTACTTGCATACTCAACGAATAACATCTCCGCGACGCGTGCCAGCTAGCGAGCGACCATAGACAATACCTATGTAACAGAGACGAGCGACTGCGCTCAACTGATACATCGAAGCTAGTATTTCCAGACGTAGAAATCAAAATTCACCGCAACTGTCTATTTAGTCGGTCATTTTAGGTGATACAATTTATACATTAAATCATTTGTAATGTTCTTTTTATAGAATAATAGCTGAATTTTTAATAGCAGAAATTCGTTGCGGCTGTGGATTTAATAATAGGTGAACGTCGCTTAGTATATCTATATATGTTGTTACAAATAATCTTGAAGCAGGGACTTGTCAATTGTTATCATAACGGACATATCCAAATCAAGTTTTTCAATAAGGGTTTACACAAACAATTGTGATATGAATGTTTACATTCGTAATTCCGGATAGGCATGTAGAAATATGAATGTGTTCGTATTAATCTGACTTCAAAAAGCCGTTAACTTTACCCTGCTGTTAAGTTTGAGCATTTAAAATACCGTTTTGAAATAATATAATAAAGTTATAACCTCTAGCAAAATAAAATCCACTGGTCTTCCAAACACGTAAAAATGGCAGCGTTAACGCAATAATATACAACAGTTTACCCATATGCTTAGAGTCTAGTTCACGCAACATGTAGAATTTACTTCAATAAAACTAATCCGGTAATTATTGGGTGCGTTTGGCAGAAAAAAGCGCTAGCAAGCGCTTGTAAGCAAAATGGCGATCGTAAGCGGTAAGCGCTGTCAAATCGTAAGTAGCTATTTTCCTCCAGGACACGATGTTAGTTTTAACCGGAGAACCTAACCTAATTTAAATATATGTTTGTAAAGTATTCATATTAAAAACTTACCAATCATGAATTTTTAATAACATGTATATGTCTATTCATAACATTATATTACTTAAAACTAATATTGCACAAAACAAATTATAAACTCTACTTCAAAACAAATAAATTAAATAAGCAAAATGGCGGATTGTGTCAGCGCTACTGAAGTAGCAATCGTGTCCTGGCCGAAAACTATTTTAGCGCTTATAAGCGCTTGCTAGCGCTTTTTTCTGCCAAACGCACCCATTAATTCGTCTGCATTTTTGAACGTCTGGAATATATTTGTTGCTCTTGTAATGTACTGATACAATATTACATGTTTTTTTTTTAATTCATACGTAGTATTGTTTGTTTGATATCAATAAAGACACTCCGTTTTGTTTTTACTTGTAAGCACAAAACTATATATCATCAAAAATTTATATAAAATATCGCAAAGCTGGCAAGGCACGTATTAGAATTAATGTGTTACAATGGACCACATAAGATATTATAAAATATTAATATAATAGATGAATATATTTACGAATATTATGTGATATTTAAAAATTAATTGTTACTTTTGAATGTTTAAATAGTTTACGTATAAACGAAATAACCACATATCATTATTTCTAACATATTCGTTTATAACCTAGATGAGAAGTTAGTAATTAACATGGATGAACATAATAGCTTTTAGTTGACGTCGATTACTAACCTTCAAGATTAAGATTATAATCAAATTTCATGCAACATGATTAGTATCTAATTATCACAAAAACGTAGCGTAGTCTATAGGTTTACGACGTTCATGATCTACTTATAATGTAGAATGAATTAAAGCGCCTTTATTGGAATTGTAGCACTTATAAATTATTGTAATGATAACACCAGATTATATTAAGCACGAAACGAATAAGAGATAGAAAATCTACACGTATGTTTTAAAATCGTTCTAAATTATGCAGCATGTCGGACATTAAGGTGACGAATATTTAATATTGTATATGAAACATGTTATTACAAAATGTTTAAAAAATAAAAGATACTTAAAACAGTCGGTTTTCTTTAATGCCCTACCTTTACCTGTTTAAGCTAAAAATATCAGCCCGAAACCTAGATTGTAATAAACTTGAACAGTATCTTTGTAAATACCTAATACTTTACAATACAATACTGTTTATTGGACATTAACGAAAGATTAATTTGATGAAGAAATTATTGCTACACAGCAATTTCTTCCAGACACAAAGAGTTCTATGGATACTTTCTTAGATGGGCTGCGAACAGCCCAGAAAATAAATAAAAGGGGTACAAAGATAAATAGGTAGGGTGCACTGAAATAATAAACGACAAAACCTATGCACTAAGTCGACAAGGTAGGCAATAGATCAGTGACCATAAATGAAAGGAGGAAGAGAGAGGGGTTGGAGGCAAAAATATACTTAACCGGTTTCTTGAACAAATGTGAAGATTGAGCACGTTTACGTTTAAAATATTTTTTTTTAATAACCGAACGACAGAGCCAAGCTAAGTGAGCTTAGTTAACTATGATAGCAATATCGAATTATTTCAGTTAAGCTTAGTAACCTCTGTCATCCTACAGACTCCTTTCAACCTCACCACATGTCTTGTCATATAATTTTTCTGTCCGTGTGTATGTGGCTAAACTCCTCCTAAACGGCTGGATCAATTTTGATTAAATTTGTGTGTGTGTGTGTGTGTGTGTGTGCGCGCGTGTGCGCGTGTGTGCGGTGTGTGTGTGTGTGTGTGTGTGTGTGTGTGTGTGTGTGTGTGTGTGTGTGTGTGTGTGTGTGTGTCTGTCTGTCTGTCTGGCTGCGTGGCGCAGTGGCTCGGAATGAGTAGGAACGATAAGTAGAACAAGTATATGTAAGACCTACAAATAATTGTTCCGACTCCGGAGGTTCCTTGTGAATTCTATGTATCTAAACTGACTCCACGATACAGGAGATCGGATTTTCTATGTAGGTGTGGAGATAATGTTTTATACCAAAAGAGATAATATCTAGCTTGGTTCGGGGTATGGCTTAACGATGAGGACTCTTTCTTAGAACTACTTTTGTGGTGCGAGACTGCCGCTCAGTGCTGACAGAACCGTTATTACATATTTTCAACTTGTGTCTGAAGAATTCATATTTTCCAAAAAGTTGGAAAATCACGCGTGTTGTTATTTCGATACCAAAGGGGGTAACAAACCTACAGTTGAATCCTTCAGACTAGTGGCGATTCTCTCAGCACCTGCGAAGGTGTTTGAGGGAGTCATTCAGCGAAGTGTATAGGAACAAGTTGCACCGCAGTTATCGGACGTCCAGCACGGCTTCCGGCTAGAGAGGAGCACAACTAGTAACCTCTTAAAAGCAATGACGTATTTAGTTCCTCATGTTGATACAGGGTTGCAGGTAGATGCCGCCTAATTTGATTTTAGAAAGGCGTTCGACTTGGTAGATAACGATATCCTACAAAGATGGCGAAAGCTGGCTGCACGCCTAAACTGCTTCATTTTTATTCAACTTACATGAGAGAATATTTTACTAGGTCTGAAGTGAGTCAAGGCAGTAATTTAGGGCCGTTAGAGTTCAACATAATGATTATTGATTTACCCGAAGTAGTAAGAGAGGCTAAATGTCTATTATTTGCAGACGACCTAAAGTTGCTTTTAGCCATCAAGAGTGAGGATGATTGTCGCCACCGTCAGCAAGATATCGACCAAGTAGTTGAATGGAGCCACAAAAATAAACTGCACTTTAATATTTCAAAATGCTCTATTCTATCATATAGTCGTGCAAGGGCACCACTCCATTACAACTATAAGGTGAATGGCGATCTGATGAAGAGGGAGGAATCAGTCCGGAATCTTGGGGCCCAGATGGATATTAAATTGACATTCCGGGAGCATATCATGAATATATGAAAGAAGGCTTATAAACAACGAGGGTTTATCATTCGCAGAGCAGTAAAATTTACCAACATTAAAGCAATCTCAGTGCTGTATGATGCTCTAGTAAGGAGTCAGCTGGAGTGTAACTCGGCAATATGGGCTCCACATGAAAATAAATACAATCTTATGCTGGAGCGCATTCAGAATAAATTGACGCGATTTATATATCATAGGCTTTGGGGTTTATCCATCCTACCCCTTGATGTATCCCACCTTCTTTGTTTTAAAATTCTTTGAAACTAGAAGAGATCTAGCGCTGGTAACCTACATTTTAAGGGTGTTCCGTGGTTACATCAGCAACCCGGGTATGCTGCAGTGGATAGGCTTATGCGTGCCTGATAGGTATGTACAGCGGCGACGGCAGCCGAGCTTGCTCGCGATGCCACGCGGCAGGACTAAACTGGTTCGCAACACCGAACGATACACATACTTAATTTGGTAGCTGAGAAGTTGGACTTATTTTCGTGTTCACGGAGTGAGTTCGCAAAAGTGACATTATTTACAATATGTTATTCTTAAATTGTATTATACAATTGATTATAATGCATTGTCATTTAAATTAATTATTATGTGTTGTTATTTAAATTAATTATTGTGTTGTAATTAGTAATCTTTTACCATTTGAATTGTTACTTTTCGAACTGAGACGCTACATTTATCGATTTAGGTTTTCCCTGTAATGGTAGATGTTAGTAGGAAATATAAATAAATAAATAAATGATTAAAGGGTGACATGAGGTCCGGACCTATAGAGCAAAAGATACGATCACTACTTGACGACAATTTTCTAGAGAATTCCACATTAAACATTGCAATTTCTTTACTTGTGCAAAGCCGGTGCGTGGCCAGTTATGGATGATGATAATAACCTAACTCTTTCGCTGCCCCGTGCATAGTTTATTACTATTGTCTTACTATTGTGTCTGGAAACCGGACAGTGCGTGTTAAATTAAAAACTCCTCGAAACAAAAAGAGCTGATGATATTCAAGCGGCGGAACAGATTTTCTTGAATCGTAGCTATTCGTAAGAACACTCTCAATTAAGACACCTTTCAAAGGAAATAAAACTTAATTAAAATCGATCCATCCATTCAGAACATTGACCTCTTTAAAATATACTAGTATGCTGGACTGGCTATACAGAACGTTTGTGCCGATTTGAAGCGCCGCCATTGAGTGTACCTGGAACTAAATTTGACATAAGTTCAAAATGGCCGTTGTTTTGCTATTTTAAAGTTTTAAATAAGAAAAAGAGTGTAGGTTGTATACTTCGGTTACGTTTCATGCTAGTAATATAATAAAGAGTATTTTTAGTTACAATGATAGTGTAAAATTCGTTACCAGAAGGGAAGTAACATTTCACAACTAAGAGATTTACAGGCTCTTAAAAATCTGTTACTTATTTTATTAATATTGTAATTAGCAATATATTTGGCTTAAAATTGCCTATTTTTGCTAAACAATAAAATTCTATAAGGTTGATGAGTCCGTTGTCGATAATACTTCAATGTTTTTTCTACCTATATCTGTTTCACTGTGACAACAGATAACTATCAAATATTTATTAATTTATTCGTTTCCAACTGACCGCACTAAAACTCTGAGTAAAAATATAAAATTTGTGAATTGTCTTTCGAAGTAAACGTGCCACGGCACAAACGTACTCCTGTGTCCTGTGCGTAAAAGCACAAAGTAAACAAAAATACTAGTGTTGCCAAGAGTTGATATATCGGTAACATTACTTGTTTTGTTGTTTTTTTTATGTAATATAAATGACTACATATAATCTAATATGTTTTATTCAATCTTTTGCTATCTCCCACTTTTTGTATACTCCGTTGTGATGACGTCACTATCACGACTGGACGACAACGGTGTAGCTAACACGTAGTGTATCTATCTCGAAAATTTTAGTTTAGACTATATTTTTTTCTGGGGCGTCTACGGTTCCTACGGCGCACGTTACGGATTCATATACTCGTCGAGAGACGCCAAAAAGTAAGATTTTTTTTTTCATTTTATAACAGCCGTGAGCTTCAGAGCGTGTCAAATAAATACATATGTATTGCATACATACAAACGCTCGAATAAGTAGATGTAAAGAACTACAACAATAAAATTAAAAATAAGAATGATAAAGTAAGAAAAATATTTTACTATTGTTTAAATATCAAAATAAATAAATAATATGGTACGTGAAATAAAACACCCATAGTGAGACATATATTTATTGATAACATATTAATTCTAAAACCACATATATTTAAAGAGGTAAGTAAGACTTCTAGAATCAGAATAATCAACATTTATTGTTAATAAGATGAATTTAGTTTAACAAAAACACCTAAATATAATATTGAAATGTGTGTTACGTACGTACGACACATTTAACACACATTTTAATCACAATCGGTATTTAGTATTTATAAATAGACAAATACATTGAATTTTTTTTTATCATCGAATCAAATCCGACGAATTTTGCAACGGCACGGCTTTCCGGTTTAAATTTTCAAGAGACAAATAACTTTTACATATATTTACTACGTACGTGATAAACATCCACACCGACTAAATGGTTTATGATGACACTGAGATATCTCGATAATTATACTTAAAATTAGGCTAGGTTTAATCTAGACTTAGTCTACAATTACGCCTTTAGGAATCCACAGTACCTGTGCCTGTGAAATACTATAAAGGGCAATCTACACATCGATTTACAATTTAAAATACATCGAGATATTTATACGTGTGATGCAATCGCGTATGACTACACTTATGAAATTGTAAACAATATTGGATAAAATTGTGCATATACGTTATAAATAGACATTATTATTACTTAATGAATAGTGGATCCACACGAAGTGTATTATTGTACAGATAACGACAGATAAATAAATAACGGCACAAGTGGGCATGCAGCGACAACGGTACGGTCACGTACCACGCACACATTTCCCAGCTAATGTGCTAAATCTGAATATCCAATAGATGACGACGACCAACTAACGGACCAATCGCGTAAAATAATGTTTCCTGTACTCGCCCTACGCCATTGTATTTCACCGAAGAGCCTCTAGAAATCGACTAGTGCGAAGTAATATTAGTGTTTTTAATATAAACGATATAGTAAGCTGTTACGTATAGTGAACTTTAAGTTTAAGTTCATTACCTCTTTTTTTAGAATAAAGTTCTTAAACCATGTTACCTTTTCATAAATATACTGAAATATGACGTTAGTAGTATTTATTAAGCACTATATGGATAATGAGGTGTTCAATAAATTGGATATAGATTAATATATTACTTATATATTATGAAATTTCTTAGAATTCACCGTTTGGATAGTACATTGTAAATAACTATTATTAAGCGTGGGTTTTGAACTTCTAACATAAATCATTTCAAAGCACAAATTCTTAAGGCCTGAATACACTAGCGCTTGTCGAATAAAGCTACAATTAAATAAATACAGAAATGTACATGCTGCGCAAACAATTAAATTATATTATAATTTGTGTTTTTATGAAAGTGAAAAAATGACAAATAAGTACGCATATTGAATATTACATCTGAGTTACCGATTTGTTGGACAAAACTCAGTTATTAGATTTATTTACAACCTAATATCAATTTTGCTTTATAAATAAAAATATTGCGTGGTGTTTGTGTACGCAGCATCATTGATCGAAGATGTCATTCATTTCAGTACAAACGCTAGTGTAATTTGCCACTAAACTCGAAATATAAAACCCATGGAACGCTGCGTGTACCCTTAAATACATTCGAACACCGCCGCCTACAGTTACAGCAAATTGGGTGTTTGACACTCGAATCAATTGAAATACTTTTAAATGCTGTTCAAACAAACATTATAGTAATTGTAAGAAAATATAGTCATGAAATTATAGCTTTTACAGCAAATTATTACCTTATTTGTATATTTTATAAACACTAAAAATTTAATTTAACTAAAAATAGAAAAATCGACAAAGTTTCAAGACGCTACGTACTTACGTAACAAATTCTAATTTTATGATATAGTAATTTATAATTTATTAATGAAAGTATCAACTGCTCAAATCAGATGAATTAACTACAAAATATAATCAAAATAAATACTATACAACGCAATACACTATTCGATAGCTTACTCTGATGACTACATCAGCAATTATTATGCATATTTATTATAATTAGTCCTAGACAACAACTATTAAAGTTGATAGTATGGGATATTATTTTTTTTCCCGATCGCACACTAAGCGTTTTATCGCAACGTTTTAACAACAGGTTTAAAAGATATTGGCACCGAGTTTTGGATTGGTCATGGACCCGTTTAGTTTTTTGTTTTGGAATATCTGTATGATAGAATATTCTAAGAGTTAGCAAAATTACCGTCAAGGCTACGCTTATATTGACAGACGTGTTAGTATTTAAAATTATGATCGCAGTAAATGTTATGACGATAAAGTATCTTTATCCAATTCACATCATTAAAACATTTTAATAATACTAAGACAAGCAGTTTTTAAACGCAATTTCGTAGATAGAATGCTTAGTGTGCTTACGCTCTAACAATGTTTTCCGCTTTGCGGGATACTAGATTAATAATATTGCAACTTGAAAATTGTAATTAAAATGACAAATAATTATTTACTAAACTTTAATAGATAGGCTTAAAACAGATCATAAAACTGTGACTTTTAAAGAAACTTACAAGTAGCCTTAGTTTAAAATCATCATTATTATCTATGGTACATTAAATCTATTTTTAGGCTAGGGTAAGATTTCTTTCGATAGGAAAATATTTTTAAAACACAACTTCATGGGAGTCTAAGTTATACAATGTAAAACTTGTAGAAACACTAATTTATTCATTTTTTTTTCTTTTTTTCGGTAAATAGGACACTAAACACCAAAGTCCAATACGATAAATGTAACGTTTTTATTAAGCTCGATTAAATCATCGACATAGCCGCCGAGTGGGCGACGCAAAAGTTTGGGAAACATCGAAAATTGGCACACGCCGTTTGGGTTTAAGAAATTGTACTTAAATAACGCTCTGCGATGAGCTGATACGAAATTGTCTTTAATAATTCTCACTCACTGAGTCCGTGGAGATGTTGCTACAGGTTGATACCTCAGTCGTCCCGATAAGAATCGCACTCCTAACTAGTTGCAATCGGAAATACAATCGTATCGCCGATATTAACAGTGCGCAGCACCATCTAAGCACAACGCACATGCTCTGGAAGCTTCTAGACGCCGTCGGATGTACATAATAATTCGAGTACGATCCAAGCATTGACAAATACAGTTAACGCGTACGAAACAAAGCTGTACCAACCGGAGGATGAACCTGTGCTTATTCCCTCAGTTCGGGATCCATCTCCTCAAAGTACTCCATTAGTTAATTGTCGCAATTAAACATTTGAGAAGTGTACTCGCTATAAGGGAGGGCGAACTTCGAACAGTTACTGATGACAATGTACGCCAATTCCTTTATAACTTCATAAGGTTCTGGATGCTTAACGAGATCGTTGAGAAGTGTCAGCCCGCCCTCTTGTTGGACCAAGCCGCAGTATTTTTCAGCTGGAAACATGAGACCATAATAATCCAGGTCAACTCATTTAAGAACTAAAAAAGCCCGGTACACTGACGTGGTGATATCTTTAGGTATTTGCTGTAATCGCCTCGCTTGACAAGCGGATTGGCAAGTGCAGTAACATGTATACGCCCAATATTTTTAATATTAGTACGGAGAGTATGTGGGGTTCAGTATTGTACTTTGTCGATATTTACCCTTGCCACCATAGGTTAAAAATATTTTAGCAAATTAATCTTTTAGCTATGTAGTACGGTAGTAGCATATTACTGAAAGTGATATTCTGACATAAGGAAATATTAATGAAAAAAAAATTATACCATTACATCCTAAGGATACTAAATGGTAATCATTTTTCATAAAATTAAAGTGACAAACGAATAAAAAAATCCAGTCCACCTGATGGGAAATATCCATTAGAGCTCATCATCATCATCATAACAGAGCGTATTATGTTTGGTCACTCCTAAGGAAAGCCGCGACACTAAACCAGGTTCTCACTTCATCTAGTTGGGAGCCGCCCTACACTACGCTTACTGAACTACTGGAAGTAAGGCTCTCGAGTAGCAGCAGGAAGTAGAAGTCAATGGATGCAGGTGGTTTAGAACCGTGGTTTGTGGCATTCCTTGGGGAGGCTTATGTTCAGCAGTGGACTTGTGAACGACTGTAATGATGATGATGACTATGTCAAAAACATATAGATTTAGATTAGCACATGGCTGGCGGAGGCAGTCACTCTGAGTGGGCTTGTCGACCCCATAGAAGTGTGGGCTGCGGCTAGAGGAGATTCCTCACCCTGTACCGCTGCAGTCAAGGTGGAATCACAAGGGAAGAGGAGTCTTGGTATGGTGATTGGCGACTATCCTCAGATGTGGTCCTTCATTGCTCGCCGTATCAGAAAGCTCAAAGTCGCTCAGCGAGCTATGGAGAGTGCTATGCTCGGGGTTCCTCCGCGTGATAAATTCAGAAATGAGAATATCCGCAGTAGAACCAGAGTGACCGACATAGCCCAATGGATTAGTAAGCTGAAGTGACAATGGGCCGGCCGTATAGTTCGAAAAACCAGTAACTGATGGGGAAGGAAGGTTCTCGAGTGGCAGCCTCGTATCGGCAGGCGAGGTGTAGAACGTCCCCACAAATCCTGGTAAGACGTGCAGGAAGTTGATGGATGTACGTGGCTTTGTGGCCTATGTTCAGCAGTGAACTTGTGAAGGGCTGTTATGATAATGAATGATGACGATTAATATGATACATAAATCCGGGGCGGTCTATATATAACTAATACTTACAGAATTCCACAACATCTTAGTGTAAAAAGCATCAGAATGCTATTGTATTTCGTCTGGTTAGTGTCCGGAACAAGAAATCCTTTTGTTGGAAACAAGGCAATCTATCTTAGTCGTTAAGGGTCAAAACCCATTTTCAATATGATTCTTAATCAAGGACCAATACTGAATACTAATTTTACACCTTTTATAAAGAAAAAACTGAGATCGAGTGCATATCATGTTACTTTGTTCTTCTAGGTTCCACTACTGTAACTTAGGAGCATTTTTTACTTATTTATTTTTCGTATATGTATTGCACAAAGACAAACATCCAGATCCGGGATCATTATTTGTTACAGGCCATAAATTAAAATACTTATTCTGTGCGAGATATTGATCAGTTCTACGCCACCAAGCGGTACAAGTGATAAACATGTGACGTTAATAACCAAAGGTAATATGATGCTCACCAGCATGATTGCAAATCACTACTCTACAATAGTATGCTGCCCATTAGCGGCACGTGCTGTTTCAGTATCAAAGTCAAAATTATTTAAAAAATAATGTGTTCCATGCCGAATTTTGATCACGGCGGGCAGTTTCAACGGAAACTAGCTATCTATTTGCTCTAAATTATAGCGTGTATACGGGAATACAGGTGCACTCTCTGTTCCTTCACTCTCAAAGTCCGATGGGACAAAATTCCAACACAACCCTTGAGAGATCAGGCTCCTAATGCATGAATAGAAATTGAGAGTAATTCACTGATGAAAATTACATAAAAGCTGCATTATCTTATCGTGTTTAATATCAACAGTACCAACTCAGTAAAATTATAGACTATGTGGCATCCCATCTTAGTTTTCGGGGGTGATAAATGCACGTGAATACTTCGATGTTTAATGTTGGCTGCTGCAGGTGTTTTAGGCTATAATAAATAGTCACTATAATCATCATCATCATCTCCATTACAGCCCTTCACAAATCCACTGCTAAACATAGGCCTACCCCAAGAAATTCCAGAGAACAGTTTTGAGCCACCTGCATTCGTTACTTCATCTAGTGGGAGGTCGCCCTACACTACGTCTACCGGTACGAGGCTGCCACTTGGGGACCTTATTTCCCCATCGGTTGTCGGTTCTGTATCGGGAACTATATGGCCGACCTAATGCCACTTCAGCTTACTAATCAGTAGATAGATAGAATTTACTGCTCTGTTAGGCGACATCAGCAACTTGTGCAGATATACTCGTTACGAATTTTATCACACAGAGAAATTTAGCTCTTTTCATCATTGCTCGCTGGGAGATCTTCTTCATACTTTAAGCGGTGAAGGACCATTAATTAAGGCCACTACAATATAGCAGAAAATTCTAGTGTGGAGGTAAAGTAAAAATAAAAAGAATAGCACTCCACAAACGGATTGCGAAATGACCTGTGAAGTGACTTATGAAATGGCTTGCCGTGCAATAATTTACCGAACTATTCTCAAAATTGGCTACTTACGATAAACAGTGGTGAGGTTAGCAAGTGCCCAGACCGCCCAGTGCTGGCATTGCGGGGTATGGTGGGCGTTCAACAAGCTGAGGATCGGTTCGAAAGAGCGGTAATTGATGTTCCTTTCAGCAAGCAAGTCCCAGCGTTGGACTGCTGCGGCGACGCGCTCCAGAACTTCATCGCGGTCAGGCTCTTCAACTGTCCAAGCTTGGGGACCGTCGGACGCCATATGAGCGAGGACACCGGCCGCGTTGTAGCTCACCTACATACACATAAAATAATTTCATATTTATATTTGTATTTTTATATTTCAGTGAATAAAACTAAATTATACGGCTTTAATGACTTCTTATATTTTATACAATAAAAAGCCTTCCAACAGGTTTTTTTATAATTCGTAAGCTTGTGAATAAAACGTTGCAAGTTAGAAGTAACACAGTTCTAATTTTTATTTATTTATATTTCTAAATTGTTCAACAATTTTGAAATATAATTATAAAAATTTATACTACTGTTCCCGCATTTCCCATATACCCCCAATAATTTCCACTAGCCAAAACACCCAAAATTTACTTAAAAATTTCTGATAAAGTAACTCATTCTTCTAATAATAACGCTCACTTTCACAAACAAACAAAAAAAAAAATAGGCTTATCAGGGACTTTGTTGATAAAGTAAAAATCTACATTTTTTGTGCCTTTCCCTCTAGATTGCGATAGCGCTTAGCTTTCATTGCTCTTCGGATTTTTTTCTTGGTAAATATCCATTATTTTTGATAATTTAAATTCATGCCGTGCTTCCTTGCCCTAAAACCCTCTCAGAAATGAGTGGGGGCCTGTCCCCAGCAGTGGGACGTATATAGGTTGTAACTTTATTTTTTTAATGCAAATCAACGAATTAGTTTCCGGCAAAGTACTAGGACTTCATAACTTTCAGGTAATTTGCAGTGGTACAGAGTGGGGGCGAACGGGTATGAAAGAGACATTAACAGTGGAGACAAGCACAACGATCCAGCTTCGCTTCACCGACGTCACTCCAACTACGTCACAAGAGTAGCTTGTCCTAATTAAAAATACCACAATAGAATACTCCATCGTCTACTCCACAATAGGAAGCATCCTGGACGCAAATCAAACATCTGTTCTACCTACTGGTACAGATAACGGAAGCTCCATTGTGAATAATCAGAATAGAAATCGACCCCGTAAACGTCAACATCATAACGAGCTAGCTTCTTTTATGGTGGAAATAAGGAAATCAACTGGAATTTTAACCAAGCAGCTAGACACAATACAGGAAATCATTTTATAAGCAAAACACTGACATCAAAGCATAAATGGATTTCATATCAAAGTAATATGAAGATATGAAAAACAAATTGACCAAAACTCTGGAAACTACTTAAATGTACTAATTGCGCATTATGTGAAGACAGATAAGTGAATCATAGGAGGTTTATTATCTCGCTATATCGCTCCGTGTCTAATCTATCTAATCGATATCGAAAATCGATTTCGTCTTAGCGATATCGAACTAAAAGTGGTGGTGGAAACAAGGTGACAGAACGCTGAGTCGAAGCGTTCATTCGATAAAAGTCAACCTCTTGGCTATGGTCTCGAAATGAAATGTCAAATTCAACACGTCAATTGTGTCGACCGGGCGCGCTAAATATAAACAAAACATCCTTGATAACTTATTAAAGTAAAGTTTGCTTGGTGAAAGTGAAGTTATTGGTGTTAAAATTAAACAAGTTTTTTGGATATCAATGGTTGTGAGTATATTACATATTTATAACGATAAACCAGCGGGAACTGACAGTTTATTTTTTTATTTTTAAGGATAATTATAATGGAGCCACGAGTTCGAGCTAGTGGTGAACAATTTTCGACCCTCTTGGAGTTCATGGAAAGGTAAGGAATTATTAAACTAAACCATGAACTTGACTAAATTCAAATGACTTGAGAATGCTCCATGTACAAAATGACGTGATCCTAACAATCAGTTGCTTATGACCCTATCCTTTTTCAATTGCAGTCACGGCGATCTATCAAATCCCCAGAGTGGGCCTCAAGGACGCTTGAACTCCGAGCGGCTGTGGTGCGCGTTGGTATCAATATTGAACTCAAAACTAAAACGGTGGTGTAAATAAATCGGCAGACAAATGGAAAAAGGTAACAATTGAACAGTTATAAATGGTCATAATCACTTTATACTTTATTTTTTCTATATTAACCACCTACTATTTATTATACTTACTACTTATTACTCAATACCTAACTTTCCTTCATATTGCTTAATTCATTTCGAAGGTTTGGGCAGACTGCAAACAAACAAAAAAACATAGCTAATAAGGCGTCATGCAAGAGGTACAGGTGGTGGGCTAAGTAGTCGCCAAACCCTCACGACTTTTGAGGAGAGGGTGTGGGTTCTCATGGGGAATTTGAATGTGGAGGGTCAGTCCAGTATTCAGAAGCAACGCTTCACAAGTAGCGTTGCAAGTATTGCACTACTTCATTTAAAATTCAGAGTTAACTGATCATTCGAATATTTAAAAATGTGTACCTACTTTTATCATTAAGTGAGTAATATCACTAGAGGTTTTTTATATGATATTTTATGGACTAGCAATTAGCGATCGAAAGCGATCGATCACGTGATATTTCGAAAGCTTAATTTTTATATGTTATCTAAATTCGTTATCGTTATTGAAAATGTGACTTTGTCTAGGGCCTCTGGTCGACGAGCCCCAACGGTTCGACAAAAATGAAATTGACTTCATTATAACGACTAGACGACAACTGTTCAGTGATGCCGCAGTGATTGCAAGGGTGAAAACTGGCTCACAGCGCAGCGCTCACCGAATTGTTAGAGACACATTGAACCTAGACGTTAACGCTCTGTCCGCCTCGTGCTCTAATCCAGAGTCCCGAAACCTTTCAGCTCGAGTTACAAAACCGTTTACAGTGCCTAGAAGACCGCAATGCAGTAACTATATATGCGGTCTGAGCTAAGTTCTGCAAGACGCGCCGCAAAAGAACACAAAAAGTTTCCGATTTAATATCAGAAAATTTAATAACGCATGCACGTTTAAGTCATTCAACATGTTAAATTTAAAAGTTTTATCTACAAATAATATTAGTAAACCTGAATTATTTGGGCTTAACATAAGTTTCAGTGAAGGTACGTCAACTGGATACCAATTTGGGACCTAAATTAATCCATCCATACATCATATCCAATAATTTATAACATTAATAACATCTAGCCGGACTTCACACTTGTGAGTTGAAGAAGCGTATATGATCTTTCTACAAATTAGTCACAAAACGCCAGCATTTCTCAACGATCCTTACATAAAATGTGTATAATATATTAAACACAAAGTCATTCCTTGTGAAATTCGTATAATACTAGTGAAAACTGCATCAAAATCCGTCAAGTAGTTGTATTTTGCATTTATGGCTGCATTGACTTATATGATTTGAAATGTTCAGCTGTATCACCCAGTCTTGTCATCAAATGGAATAGTAGTCAAACACTTCAAACGAATGCAAGGATGTGAATACGTGACTTTGTTTTACATTCCATTGTTAGATAATTCTTACCTCATTACCTCGTTACAGCTACAGCCTCTCCACTGCTGAACAAAGCCCCCTCCCCCATAGATTGTCTCATAGGGGGATATAATTTGCCATTGTTGCCACGCTTAGCAGGCGGTTTGGCAACTGCAGTTTTTTTATTTTTAGTTTTTATTAGGAAGACGCTGCTGCCCTTCTCCAGATTTGTTTCCCTCTGTCGCCACTTATGGCACCCGCGGGATGCTATGGGCTACTGGATATCTCACACCGCCACTACACGGTAATCAACTTGTCTACCAATGCTAAAATCTTTATAGCTAACTTTACGCCGACGACTAACACTATTGTGCGCCGAGTTGCATAGATATTTTCGTCTTTTGTTTACGATTCTTTCAGAAACAGTTGCCTAGCCACTTACCTAATTTCCTTTTATATATCATTAATACAATAATCTATAAGATTACGGCATATAGGTACAGAAGATAAACAAAAATAGTTTTTTTTATAGAATAGCAACAGTATTTATATTGGTTTGTATGTATAGCACATCTCATTATTTCGTCAACATTAGCTAATAAAAAAACTTTAACTAGTCAGTTCAGTGGTAAGGTACGTGAGGTACCTTAAGCTTTGCTGCCACATAAGGAGGACAAAAACGAAAACACAAAATCGTATACTATAACTAGTATGTTAAGTAAAAAAATAACTTAAAAAACACTTAAAAAAATTAACTACACTACACAATACTAAAATCGACTAAAATATTTACTTTAATGTCAACTGTCAAAATGGCTTGGATAAATTAGCGCCCTTTTGACCCTTTATTATTTGATTGGGTGCGTTTGGCAGAAAAAAGCGCTAGCAAGCGCTTGTAAGCAAAATGGCGATCGTAAGCGGTAAGCGCTGTCAAATCGTAAGTAGCTATTTTCCTCTAGGACACGAAGTTAGCTTTAACCGAGGAACCTAACCTAATTTAAATATATGTTTGTAAAGTAATTTATATTAAAAACTTACCAACCATGAATTTTTAATAACATGTATAATATGTTTATTCATGTCATTATATTCCTTGAAACTAATATTGCACAAAACAACTTATATTTTCTACTTAAAAACAAACAAATTAAATAAGCAAAATGGCGGATTGTGTCAGCGCTACTGAAGTAGCAATCGTGTCCTGGCCGAAAACTATTTTAGCGCTTGTAAGCGCTTGCTAGCGCTTTTTTTCTGCCAAACGCACCCATTGAAGCACATGAAGAGCTGTCGTATCACAGAGCCATCCATGCAAACAAGGATGTAGTTTATGAGTTATAAGAAAGTGACCATATTTAATCGGATAACCATATTATCCTCACGTACTATGTATAAAGAAAATAGCGCACCATTTTAAGTATTTCGTCCATAATATAGAAATTATTCAAGAACCTAAATCACGAAAAATGTTTCGATATCGTTATCAACCCCATCAGGTTTGACATCAATTTCCCGATATCAATGTAAAATAAAACTTCGAGCATTGCCACGCATTTAGCCAACACGCCATTGAAGTACCACTCTTAATCTCATGGCTGTTAGACGGCATTTGATTTGTATGCTTACAAGCGACTAAACAGACAAATCTCCAATGCATTTAAGAAAAATACAAACCACACCCATAAAAAAATCGACCTGAGGACTAAGCAGAATGCCTCTTTTCTAGTAAAAAGGGTCCCGGTCCACACCCCACAACAGCTTAAGCTCACGTCTCTACCAGCATCTCTACTACGTAAAAAATGCATGCGGCAGGACTTACGCAACTTCAATACAGCTCGTATTGAAGAAGCGATCGAGCGGAACCAGGGCTGGCCAGCAAGTCTTTGCCAGAGATCTGTCTACCAGAAAGAGCCAACTGTCAAGGCTGAAGACTGAGTGTGGCAGCATCGTTTCCGGGACACCTGAGATTTTGAGTGAGATTGAGAGGCTCTATGGGCAGCTGTACACAACATCGTTGGAGCCACACGCAAGTGCGAGTAACGGTCCAAGAGCAAGTCTTATCCGGCACTATTCCGATGATATTCCGGACGTCAGTCTTAGTGAGATTAAAATGGCTCTCCAGCACCTTAAAAACGGCAGGGCCCCAGGCGAGGATGGAATTACAGCGGAGCTTCTGAAAGCGGGTGGAACACCGGTACTTAAAGTCCTTCAGAAGCTCTTCAATTCCGTCCTCCATGGTGGCACTACTCCGGAGGCGTGAAGCAGAAGTGCGGTGGTCTTGTTCTTCAAGATGGGTGACAACGCTCTCTTGAAGAACTACAGACCGATATCCCTTCAGAGCCGCGTCTACGTGCTGTTCTCGAGAGTCATTACGAATCGTCTCGCACGCAGACTCGACGACTTCCAGCCTCCCGAACAAGCCAGTTTCCGAAAAGGATTCAGTACCATAGACCACATACATACTCTGCGGCAGATTGTACAGAAGACTGAAGAGTACAATCTGCCACTTTTCCTGGCGTATGTGGACTATGAGAAAGCCTTTGATTCCGTCGAAATTTGGGCGGTGCTACAGTCCCTTCAGCGGTGCCAAGTTGACTGTCGGTATATCGAAGTGCTGAAGTGTTTGTACAGTAGGGCTACGATGGCTATCCGAGTACAGAATCAGAGTTCGAAATCTATCCAACTGCAGAGAGGTGTAAGACAGGGTGACGTTATATCCCCAAAACTCTTCACCGCTGCATTGGAAGACGTTTTCAAGCTACTGGTCTGGAAAGGATACGGCATTAACATCAATAGCGAGTACATCACTCACCTTTGATTTGCCGACGATATAAACCTTATGGCAGAAATGCTGGAGGACCTAAGCACTATGTTCAATGACCTCAATGGTGTCTCCCAACGAATAGGTCTTAATGAACATGGACAAAACAAAGATCATGTCATCACAATGTCCATGTCATACCTATGCCAGTAGTTGTTGGGAGAACTATGCTCGAAGTTGTTGACAAGTACGTTTACCTGGGATAAATAGTCCGACTAGGTAAGTCCAACTTCAACCGAGAGGTCAATCGACGGATTCAACTCGGCCGGGCAGCGTTCGGGAAATTCCGACACATCTTCTCGTCAGGTATACCTCAAACTTTGAAAACTAGATTGTACAACCAGTGCGTGTTGCCAGTGATGACTTACGGATCTGAGACGTGGCTGTTCACTACTGGCCGTATGAGGACGCTCAAGGTTGCTCAGCGAGCTATGGAGAGGTCTATGCTCGGGGTTTCTCTGCATGATAAATTCAGAAATGAGGAAATCCGCAGTCGAACTAGAGTAACCGACATAGTCCAACGGATTAGTAAGCTGAAGTCGCAATAGGCTGGCCATATAACTCGAAGAACCGATAACCGATGGGGAAAAAAGGTTCTCGGGTGGCATACTCGTACCGGTAGGCGTACTGTAGGTCGACCCCCCACTAGATGAAGTGACGACCTGTTAAGATATGCAGGAAGTCGATGCGACACTGCATGGTGGCTCAGGACCGTGCTTTGTGGCATTACCTGGGGGAGGCCTATGTTTAGCAGTGGACTTGTATAAATAACCATCTATTAAAGACTATGAGGTATTTTTGGCCAAAGCCGTTGCTGCCCTGTGCTATACACACGGTATAAAAAAAATAATTTAAGTATTAATGTATAAAACTGTTAATAGCTTTGAAATGAGGCTTAAACTATTAGTTTTACTTACCTCTATACCGTCGCAAGAAGAGTCAAGAAGATCATAGAAGACGTTAAGGAACAACGTGTTCATCAGTTGTGGCCTCAATTCAGCTACTTCAGCAACGTTGCCCAATAGACCCATCATATTGCGGAGTAGTTCTTCTTTATCTGGGAAACTCTGTGGAATCATAGATATAATTTTAAGCCAATTTCAAAAAAGGAGGAGGTTCATAATTCGACTGTTTGTATTTTTGTATGCGTATTAGACTACATCTTTGTAAGTTGTGAACCGTTTTTGATCATTCTTTCAGGGATATATGATACAATCAGGGATGGATTTAAGCCAGGGCAACAGTGTAAAATAGCAACTTAATGCTTCTGTGTTTCGTATGGTAAGCGTAGGGAACCGGAGACCCTTTTTACTGGAAATGAGGCATTCCATCTTAGTCCTTAGGGGTGAAAACGCATCTGCATTTTAATTCTTAATTGAGTTTAAATGCAGATGTCTATGGGTCACAGGATTCACTTACCATCAAGAGTCTGTGTGCGCGTTTGTTACCCTATTCTATAAAAAAGGGGCTTTAGCTCGTGGCCTCTACAAAGGAGTGGCCTCTATAAATTGTGTGGTAAAAATAGCAAAAAAACAAATAGGCAAAAATATAAGATAAGATAAAGATAGTAATTTACTGTTACAACTGTGTACGTGAGATCTTACAAATACAGAATATATTTACGACATATTGTTTATTTCGGACATACAATAACAAAAATAATTCACAACAATAAATCAATAATTACTTTTAAAATATACATCTAAATTATAAAAACATTTTGATAATAACCATTCTAGTTTTTTTCAAGTCGTGGGCTCTCGATTATTTAATGAATTTAGGTAAATGGTTAAGAATTCAGCTACCTATTATTAAAGCTACTCTTACTACGTAGTACTATTATTTATTCTGTGCTCTTACTATAAATGTAACTAGAAGATTTAACAGAAAATACCTCAAAAATATATTTTTATGAAAGTTCCTTTTTTAGTTCTTTTTTTTATATTAAAACGTTGTTGGTTATCTTTCACAAACACAGAAATTTCAAGTATGTAAATACCAGTATATAAATACATTTCTTAATGAGTCATATTGTTTAAGCATATTTTGCAAAACAAATGTGAAAAGAGTTGTCCCAGAACATAATTCCATATATCAAATGTCGGATGCATCACAAAGCACTTCAGAGATAGCTGCAGTCTACGGAGTAAGTGATAAAACTGTATTAAACCACTTGAGGCAAACCGAGAAAGTAAAAAAACTTGAACGATGGGTACCTCATGAATTGAATGAATCGAACTTGCAAACCCGTGTCGACTGCTGTGCTGTTACTTTGCTCAACCGACACAAACATGAAGGGATTTTAGATCGAATCATTACTTGTGATGAAAAGTGGATACTGTAAAATAATCGGAAGCGCTCGTCGAAATGGCTGAACCCTGGAGACCCAGCCAAATCCTGCCCTAAACGAAAATTGACTCAGAAAAAGTTACTTGTGAGTGTTTGGTGAACTAGCGCCGATGTCGTTCACTACAGCTTTCTAAAATCTGTCCAAACGATTACGGCAGACATCCATTGTCAGCAACTGCAAACCATGAAGGAAGAACTAGCTGCTAAACAACCGAGATTGGTCAATCGCTCTAGGTCACTGCTGCTTCACGACAACGCAAGACCACACACTGGATAACACACAACCACTAAGTTAGATGAGCTACAATTGGAATGTCTGCGACATCCACCGTACTTCCCGGACCTTGCTCCAACAGATTACTATTTTTTCCTGAATTTGGACAACGTCTTACAAGGTAAAAAATTCAAATCCGATGCGGCAGCCCAAGCCGCCGGTTTTTTTATGATCGCGTGCAACGCAAGAGCCCACTGTTGCAGGTTTTAGTTGATGCGTTGCACGCAATCTTTAAGCTGCGCACGAAAGACGTGTTCCAGGTGAGCATCGCCATATCTCGCCTACAATGCCTCTAGGAGCTGCCCGTAAGTCACTTCCTTGCCGAGAGCTTTCAGAACAGTTAAGGCCTGGTAGGTGTAAGAGCAGTCATGGCCTGACTTTTATTCCAGCGATTCCCCTTCATGACAGATTCGTACTGGATTTTGTAGGCCGACCTGGAAAAAGTCGCGTCGAACGGTGGCACTTTGAATCCACGTAGCGAAGGTGGTACAACTCCGTCACCTTGTTTACAAACCCTATCCTTCAACTACATCTCGTTCCCGAAGGTAGTGCGAAGGTCCTTCATGAGGAACATCCGCTCTTCCAACTGACGGACCTGTTCCTCCGTGGCCGGCGGCTGGCTCTCCGACATCTGCGGCGTTGCACCACCAAATCGTCCCTGGTCCGTCTCCTGCTGGCGTTGACTTCGGGTACGGACACCCTCCGTGTCACCCTTCGGTAAAATCGGTATGATTTGATCCCACTTTTTGTTGCCACCAATTGTTACGAGCGTACGGTTCGTGACAATAAAAACTGTCGATTGAATTACCAAAATTGACACGTTAATTACCGAACTCCAATTACAACTTAAAACACACTAATATAACTACTATATAAACTATATCATACAGGGCTAAACATCTCGTCACGCTGGGATCGCTCCCCGAAGTTGCTTGCAACATCAAAGGACTGTTGTACTTCTTCGGGGAAATATCATGGTTCGAATAACTACATTATTCCTGCCCACACGCAAAATATGGCGCTTAGACGTGGAGTTGCGGAAAACAGCACGTCGTTAAACTAAACTAAAACACACTAATAATTAATTAATCACACTTAACACTTAGTTCGCAATTACATCGCTTCGAAGTATTCGCTAAATCGCCAATTCAATATTGACTCGGTCGCGCTCTTTACTGGCCTTATATATATATATACTAGAATGTTTGAGCACATACCGGTCCCAACCGACTAAGTGTAGAAAGTTCTCTCCTAGTTCTGCCACTCAATACTAGATTGCGCTAGTGGGAAAGTTCTAGCATGGCATCTTCTAGAAAGCTCTCCTAGTTCTGTTCTCTACGCGTCCAAAATGGATAAAATTTTGGTTCGTAACTGTCAAAGGATGCATAACATTCACTGGCTTTCATCGACGAGTGCTGCCATCTTCACATACAGTATTAAGATGTTAATTTTGTAATAGAAAAGCATTAGATTTTATTGTAGCTGTCACTTGGAATTATTTACCAGTTACATTTTGAAATAAACTGCGAAAGCCATTGCCGTTTTGAACACTTAATATTAATACCTTATTTTACGTCACATTTTTTATAGTATCGTCAGTGGTCTTCTATTTCATCTGCAGGTACTTCAGTAATATTATTCATATCTCTTACATTCTCCAATGTCATTTTTGGGCTGGACGATTAATCCTTATTTGCTCCATTAAGCCGTGTAGTGGCGGTATGCCGTGTAGTGGCGCTTGAGAATATCCACTGCCCCATATCTTCCCGTGGGTGTCGTAAGAGGCGACAGCGGTGCAGAGAAAGGAGATGGGCAGCAGCATCTTCCTAATAACAACAATAATATAATAAAAAACTGCGGTTGCCAATCCGCTCGCCAAGCGTGGAAACTATGGCAAATATCACCCCATGAGCAACGACGCAAACAAACGGCCCCCAGTCCCCGGCGGCCCCGCTATTCCTGGCCACGGTGGCGACCATGATAACGGCGGGGCAGGGGGTGCTAAGAATCTCCGGTGGAGGTTCGGTTGCCACCTACGACGACTCGACCTGGCAACATATAACGCACGCACCCTGAGGACTGACGAGAAGATACTGGAGCTAGAAGAAGAGGTAGATAAGTTGCGCTGGCATATTATTGGATTATCTGAGGTCCGAAGAGAGGGGGAGGACACGGTAAGCCTCGAGTCCGGCAACTTGTTTTATCACCGGGAGGGCGACCATCTGTCCAAAGAAGGTGTCGGATTTATCGTCCACAAGTCTCTCGTCAACAACGTTGTAAAGATTGGGAGTGTGTCGACGAGGGTCGCGTACCTGATACTCAGAATCACCAAACGGTATTCGCTGAAGGTCATACAGGTCTACGCACCAACCTCGGCACATCCCGATGAGGAGGTGGAGAAAATGTATGAGGATATTTCTAGAGCCATGCATTCCTCCTAAACCCACTACACGGTGTTGATGGAAGACTTCAATGCAAAACAAGGCACAAGAGAAAACGGTGAGCTGAAGTTTGGGAAATTTGGAGTAGGTAGGGCAACGGAACGCCGAGAAAGAGGGACTATTTACGATGAACTCTTTCTTCCAGAAGCGGCCCCACAGGAAGTGGACCTGGTCGAGCCCCGACGGTTCGACAAAAAATGAGATTGACTTCAATATGACGACCAGACGCCAACTGTTCAGTGATGTCTCAGTGATCGCAAGGGTGAAAACCGGCAGCGATCACCGAATGGTTAGAGACACATTGAACCTAGACGTTGACGCTCTGTCCGCCTCGTGCTCTAATCCAGAGTCCCGAAAACTTTCAGCTCGAGTTACGTAACCGCTTTCAGTGCCTAGAAGATTGCAATGCAGTGGACGATATGAATGACAAGCTCGTGGAAACTGTCCATGCGGTCGGAGCTAAGTTCTGCAAGACCCGCCGCAGAAGAACACAAAAACTCTCATCATCGTTGGAGCCACACGCAAGTGCGAGTAACGGTCCAAGAGCAAGTCTTACCCGACACTATTCCGATGATATCCCGGACATCAGTCTGAGCGAGATTAAAATGGCTCTCCAGCACCTTAAAAACGGCAGGGCCCCAGGCGAGGATGGAATTACAGCGGAGCTTCTGAAAGCGGGTGGAACACCGGTACTTGTAGTCCTTCAGAAGCTCTTCAATTCCGTCCTTCATGGTGGCACTACTCCGGAGGCGTGGAGCAGAAGTGCGGTGGTCTTGTTCTTTAAGAAGGTGACAACGCTCTCTTGAAGAACTACAGACCGATATCCCTTCTGAGCCGCGTCTACGTGCTCTTTTCGAGAGTCATTACAAATCGTCTCGCACGCTGACTCGACGACTTCCAGCCTCCCGAACAAGCCGGTTTCCGAAAAGGCTTCAGTACCATAGACCACATACATACCCTGCGGCAGATTGTACAGAAGACCGAACAGTTACAATCTGCCACTTTGCCTGGCGTATGTGGACTATGAGAAAGTCTTAGATTCCGTCGAAATTTGGGCGGTGCTACAGTCCCTTCGGCGGTGCCAAATTGACTGTCGGTATATCGAAGTGCTGAAGTGTTTGTACAGTACGGCTACGATGGCTATCCGAGTACAGAACCAGAGTTAAAGAACCAACCTATCCAACTGCAGAGAGGTGTAAGACAGGGTAACGTTATATCCCCGAAACTCTTCGGAAAGGATACGGTATTAACATCAATGGCGAGTACTTCACTCACCTTAGATTTGCTGACGATATAGTCCTTATGGCAGAATCGCTGGAGGACCTTAGCACTATGCTCAATGACCTCAATAGTGTCTCCCAACGGATAGGTCTTAAGATGAACATGGACAAAACAAAGATCATGTTTAATGTCCATGTCACACCTATGCCGGTAGTTGTTGGGAGCACTATGCTCGAAGTTGTTGACGAGTACGTTTACCTGGGACAAATAGTCCGACTAGGTAAGTCCAACTTCAACCGAGAGGTCAATCGACGGATTCAACTCGGCTGGGCAGCGTTCGGGAAATTACGATACATCTTCTCGTCAGGTATACCTCAATCTCTGAAACTAAAGTGTACAACCAGTGCGTATTGCCAGTGATGACCTACGGATCTGAGACGTGGTCCTTCACTGCTGGCCGTATGAGGACGCTCAAGGTCGCTCAGCGAGCTAGGGAGGGCTATGCTCGGAGTTTCTCTGCGTGATTGACTCAGAAATGAGGATATCCGCAGTAAAACCAGAGTGACCGATATAGCCCAACGGATTAGTAAGCTGAAGTGGCAATGGGCCGGCCATATAGCTCGAAGAACCGATAACCGATGGGGAAGAAAGGTTCTCGAGTGGCAGCCTCGTACCTGTAGGTGTAGTGTAGGGCAACCCCCCACTAAATAGAGTGACGACCTGGTAAGACATGCAGGAAGTCGATGGATGCAGGTGGCTCAGGACCGTGCTTTGTGGCATTGCTTGGGAGAGGCCTATGTTCAGCAGTGGACTTGTGAAGGGCTGTAATGATGATGATGATGATGGCTCCATTACGTGGTTGAGAAAAAAAATCATCTTGTGTTTGATCTAAGCATGTGAAATTTAATATATTTTTATTTAGGCTTTTGCGTCTTTTTCTATTTGTACTGCTTATCGGCCTTCTTCGATACTAAGTCTCTTTTTTTTCACAGTTTATAATTGGTCTTTTTAGAGAGTTATTTTCCAGCAGTAAATTTTTTATTCCTGTTTCGGCTATTTGGATTTTATTTTCCAAGTTAGTTATTTTTATTTCTAGGATATCTAAAACCTCGTTCGCAATAAGTCTCCTACTGCAGGACAGCTTCTGTTGAATTTCGGTGTTTCGGCTGCCCCATGTCATTCTTGCTACCTGCGTATTGATTACCTACAATCGCGAGGCACCCAGGGTAACATATGCAGCCGGGGCTAGCGCAATATAGGCGATTGAATGTTAAAGTTTTTTAACGCTGTTTACGTAAATAGTGTTTTTGAAAATACTTGTTGAAATAGTTTTTGTTTAGTGCTTAGTATATTTAATAGTAGGATAAAATAGTTAGTAAGTTTTAATGTAATTTAAAAATTATATATATTATGTATATTACCCATTTGATCAATTGTAATGGCAAAAAGTTGTCCCTACTATAGCTGTTGCGTGGATAGATGCTAAATGACCAACAAAAGGTTTCAGATATAACATTCTTACCTTTAATTGGGATTTAAGTAGGAAGTTATGAAAAGTGAATTTATTTAATTTCGTATTAATCAGGTATTTATAGCAAAAAAGAATTAAGTAATAATTTATCTACTGAAGTAATGCCTATGTACTTTATTACAAAACTTAGTTGAAATTTACTTCACTATCCAAGTATCTACTTACATACCTATACTTGTCTTTTGTAATTAAATTTTTTTAAGTTATAATAACACAAAATACTGAAATTAAAACTTTTTTTTACTTACAAGAATTTAAACTAATACGATCACATTTCTGTTAGGAATCATATTGGAAGTTTATTTGTTGTTTCTTCCTAGCCAAGCATCGCGATTTCCGACGAATGATCTTGCAAGTTGCATGCATTAGGCATCGCAGAACTCACATAGGTGCGAAAATATGGTCAATCATTGTCAGAATAGGTAATTCTTGCTTTCCCTTTATTATTATTCCAGCGTGTAAGGAAGACTTGGGGTGTCGATGTAGTACTTGTCTGTATTTCAGCTGATATTGATGTGTTACTTTTAATCCCACATTCAATTATGAAATTTTTACAATTCCAGTTATGACTTTCTTTTTGTTTCATTAAATAAAACGGTTTCTCTGATATATTGGTGCAAGTAAGCTGGTTCAAATTTTTACAGTAAGAACATTATTAAAAATAGTCTTGTCGCATTTTGTACATTTTCTCGCCACTACAATGAAGTATTATATGTCCGCTTAGTTTATGTGTACAAATATCCGCTTCGATCGTGTGTCTATAGGCCGTTTGACGTATCAGAAATGACTCACCAGCAGTGTCCGCTGCAGCGGTCGTAGTGTACGACAGAATACGTCCGTTGTTTAAACCGGTTTTCATTAATCTTGGAAATAAACAAGACTTTTTATAAACGGTTTTCACTATAATATTTACTGAGTTCACTATCTACAATTTGGTATACAACAATGATCTTTTGTTTTATATTGTGGTTCACAATTCGAAAAGTCCGGAGCAAAGAAATACATGTCTACCTTGTAAAGCACTGCGCGCAAATAGCAAAATACAGTAACTATTCGAAACCAAATTTTGATAATTTGTTTTGATTTTCGATTCGAGATCGATTATCAAAAAAAAATCAATCTATGGAGCTATTCTACTATCAATTACTTATAAATTCTGAGCTACATTTTCAAATCTTGAAATTACGTTGAGAATGTACTTGGTGTTGATGGTGAACGCTCATTTTTGAAAATGAAAATTATAAAAAACTACAATGACACCATAGAATGAACCACCTACCAAAGTTGTCCCTACGGATCATATCGGAGTCAATTACTTGCAATACTCATATCGCAAGTAATTTATTCGGAGAACTGGATTTCTCTGAAATTATTAATGATTTCTTGCCGAAAAAAGCTCGCTCGCTTCCATTCGCTTAACATTTAGCTTTTTTACTCTTGTATATTTTATTAGTATTATATATAAATTATTGCAAATTATAAATTATTTTTTGTCTGTTCCAAAAAAAACCGTGGCTTCCACTCTTTAATTGCCCCCAGGGCCGCATCTTTAAATCGCCTTTTGATACAATGCTATAAAATATGATGTGTGCAAAGAAACTTTTATATATTTATATACCTATATTGAATAATTCATTTCGATTTAAACAGTAATGGTTTTAAAATTTGTACGCAATCTGACATATATGTATATTACATTAAAGATATGTAAATTGAAGTTAAAGGTTACTTTGTTTTAGAGATAGGGCTTATGAATAAACATCTTTATTCGTCTTCTAGGTCGACAGCGGAATCCAATTGTTACTTGATAATTTTTGAGCGTCAACAAGACACATTATATCTTGTGCAAAATAGTGACTGTTCTGTGAAGACTTATCATAGATATAGTTACGATACAAATTATTATTTGTAAATAGACATAAAATCCAAAACTTACAGTGAAGGACGTTTGTACAATATCAAAGATGTCATAATTAATTATCTAAATTTGTATAATAATTTACTGACAAAGTGACATCTGCGCCTAATGTAAGTAGATGTCGGAAAATCTATACGAATTGACTCAATTTTGTCGGCACAAGTTCAAGGCACAATAAAAAAAATTGTATTGTGCTTATTGGAGATGCTTTGGTTGTAGGCTATGCTCGGAGTTATCTTTGCCAAATTTCTAAATTTAAAAGAAAAATGTTATTGGTAGCGTTCGTTGGGTAAGGCCTATGGTATTCGGTGGATTTATGAAGGACTGTATAACGTTTGTTTGTTGTTTCAACATTTTATTAACAAAAAAAAACGAATGTGCTTATGACCACACGACTGAAGTAAAACTTCTTTAACTCCATCTGTATATATATAATACTTCATTTTTACCACTTGCATAACTATTATATTTATAAATAACTATTCTATTATCTATACCTAGCTCACACAGAATGATGGAACATCTGTGTCTGAACTAGATAAATAATATCTGTATTTCAGATATTCCCTCAAACATATATAACAAAGGTATACAACGATAAAGTGATCTTAACATAACAAAATGTGTTTTGATATACTTAAAGAAAAAAGGTATATTGTGTATTAATATGTATCTCTTTGTGTATAATATGTTGAATGCATGAGTGTGTGTAAGAGGGTGTGTAAGTAACATTAACTAGTAGTAAGTAATGCTTCAGTTTCTTCAAAATTTAACTGATGAAGAAATTCAAATAATTTAATTTTGCATTTCTTTTTATTTAATGAGTACAATTTAGTCTTTTTATTGATTTTATTATAAAGAAGTGGTCCAAGGTATAGTCAACCAAATCTAAGAAATCCCTTTTGACGTTTCACATTTATCATTCCGCAATAACTTTGCACAAGCGAACTCACACGATTTAAAATAACCTTTTACGTAAATCCGAAGAATTATAAAGTTATCTATATTTCATTACAACGTGTATAGTTTTTTATCACTAATTTAAATTTAAAATTTTCAAACAAAGCAAAATATTAAAAATAACCAGTATTAACTTTTTTTACTTGACGTCGTTTCAATGATATGTCGCTATGTATATTACCGTAGTGTTTGGATGATTAAAATTCATTGTTATGCGAATAATCGGCAAAATATTCAAATAATCGATAAAAATATTCTAATAATCGAATCATTAATTTCTTTAATGTATTATTTGTTTAATTTAATTTATATTTTCAAAATTTCTTAAATTACATGAATCATGAATAAAACAACTTTTAAAAAAAATTTTTGTAAGCAAAAAACTCATATACAATGGCGTGCTAAAATAACCACTAGATAATTTCAATATCACGCCATTTCGGTACCAGTTACTCGACTCCACAGAATCAGTAATTCATAATTGAGGCGATGTATAGGCTTTTACAACAAAATACCAGAAAATATACAAAATTTGAAGTAAGTACACAAAGTTCAAAAACTTTATTAAACTAAGTTTGTATAAATAGGGTTATTTTGATATTAAGGGACTTATGGATGATAATAACCCCTGGGTAGGATTTTCGCTACCAAGCTATTTGTTTTGTGTTGTTAATTGTAACACGTATGTAATACAAGCAGCTGTTATTTAAAAAAAATAGTTGGTTTTCTTGCTGGTTCTTCCCAGGACAGAGGATTTTTTTGCGAACCAGTGGTAAATGAATACAGTGACTGTCAATAAGTATTATTCATAATCTATTTTGAATAAAAACGTTGCTGTTCCTGTTTCGAGAGCTTGCTGTGTGTAATTTTGTGATTTTGTGTTTTTCTTCTTATTTTGTGACTCAGCTTTAACTTTTTGGACTGTTTCTTCTATATAACATTTTGTACGTGGTACAGCCACGCTTAATCCATATTAAAGTTGTAGCACGAATAGGTCTGCCCAACCAGGGCGGGACCACGTTCTGACAGAATACCGGCGTAAAATAGCAGCGTAATGCTGATGTGTTGATGGTGATTGTAGAGAACCGGAGACCCTTTTTACTGGAATCGAGGTATTCCATCTTAGTCCTCAGGGAGAACGCATTTGCATTTTGATTCTTAATTGAGCCTATGGGCTATAGCATCCACTTACCATCAGGTGGACTTTGTGCTCTTTTGTCACCCAATGGTATAAAAAATATTCGTTGAAGCATGTGCTCATGTCACAAAGGATGATCGGACAAAAGTGGTAGAATAAACAAAAAAATTATTATG
This sequence comes from Parnassius apollo, assembly GCA_907164705.1. Lineage (NCBI taxonomy): Eukaryota > Metazoa > Arthropoda > Insecta > Lepidoptera > Papilionidae > Parnassius > Parnassius apollo. The sequence continues at coordinate 3,588,851 of CAJQZP010000987.1, forward strand.
GGTGACTTTGAAAGAGACATTAATTTTGACTGCATTATTGAAAATCAAATAATAATTAATATAAACAACGACATCCCTACTAGTTGTACCGAAAGAATGAGTAGAAATAGGTCCATTTTTGCAAACTTTGTCTTTTCTTCATTTAGATAACAACAGATCTTTATTATAAGATAAACACGAATGTTGTTTTAACACTGTGTTTAGAATAAATAGTTGCCGAACAGTTAGTACTCCAAAGGATTTATATAACTGAAACGTAGGGGAAAGTAAGGGTTTAAATGTGAATACTTTAGGGATTGCTCTTTGTGCAATTTCAAGGGGTTTCAAGATCGACTTTGATGCACCTCCCACACAGTAATACAATAGTTCAGGATTGATTGAGCAAGAGTATATATGTTTATATATGCATACATGTATAATATATACATATATTAATTTTCTACAAATATTTAAATTTATTATCGGCTTCCTTCCATAATTTGTTATCATTCACCAGAAAATTCACAAAACATGAACTTTAAAATGAATTTACAAGTTTATTCACTTTAAACGTAGAATTTTTAATGTATTGAGCAAAATATTATTTCATGAAATGGTTCAAAACGTAACAAAATTACGACAAATAACTGGCTATGAGAGAAAGAGAGAAAAAAATATGCGCGCGCGATGTTCTCTCTTGCTTATATCCCCTACTCAACTCCCGTTCGCATCGCCCGATCACACTTTTCGTAACGCCTTCGTCACGCGTTCGCCAGCTTACTTCCCCAAGTCAAGCGTGCGTAAAGAAGTAGAAATAAATTACGTAAGCAGTAGAAATTGAAATATTCAAAGCTACGAGGTTATTTTTCGGAGTATGTTTCTTTTTCGGATCTCACCTTCAGACAAGCAAGAAAGTACTCCATGCCGCGGTTTTCGAGGAATCGCTGGCAGTTCTGCGGTGTCTCATCGGTCACGTTCCACATCGTCGACCAGGCCACCTCGAGCACGTCATCGCATAAGCGGCGTTCGAGGCGTTCCGAGATCAGATTCAGCATTTTCTGAAACGATAGCGTGGTTATTAGATGCTAGTCTGTAAGTATTTATATATTTTTTGATTTACTAGATTATTTTTTATTTACGTGGTAGAGCCATGCTGCAGCTATATTGTGGTTGCAACAAGAATGGGTCGGCTCGATCGGGGTAGGAACATGCTCTCACAGAATAACAGCGTAAAATAGAAGCTTAATGCTGCTGTGTTTCGTATGGTGAGTGTAGTAGTATTCAAGAAACGGAGACCCTTTTCACTGGAAACGATGCATTCCATTTCAGTCCTCAGCGTTGGCAACACATCTGCATTTTGATTCTTAATTGAAGGTAAATATAGATGTCTATGGACCACAGCATCCACTTACCATCAGGTGGACTGTGTGCTCGTTTGTCACCCTGATTCTATAAAAAAATAGAAGCATAGAAAATATAACATTGGTTTTCATTATAGTCCATAAAAGTCCATTGCTGAACATAGGCCTAGCCCATAGATTGCCTCATAATGTGTATAGTTGCCTCGCTTGGCGGGGTGGGTTAACAACCACAGTTTTATTATAGGTAACAGTTTTATAATAGGCAATTTTTCTTCAATTCTCCCCTGACTCAATTTTCTTCTTTATGCGTCGTACGCTAACTTCAGAAACCTTCAATCTTCGTAATATTTCGCGGTTGGAAAATATTTTAGTACTCTTTTTTTAGGATAAGAGTAACAAACGAGCACACATTCCACCTGATAGTAAGTGGATGCTACGGCCCATAAACGTCTACATTAATCCTCGACTAAGAATTAAAATGCAGATGCGTTGTCACCCCTGAGGAATAAAAAAGGGTAAAACAGTACAAAAAGGGTCTCTGGATCTCTACACTCACCATACGAAACACAACAGTATTAAGCTGCTATTTTACGCTGGTATTCTGTGAGAGCGTCATTCTTCCTTCGTCAAGCCAATTTATTTGTGCTACAACCATATTATAGCCGCAGCGTGGTTCTACCACGTACAAAACATTTACGAGGACCTTTTACTTCAGATTTTTTACATGGTGTAAGATCGCCTTCTTTACCCATGTTTTAAATGTTCCAATTGATTATTTAAACACTGCACACAAAGTGAAGAAATAACTGCGTTGTATAAAACTGCGAAATAAATGAACAGTGCATAAAGCCATAGAAACACTTCCACAGCTGAAGCACGCGAGAACGCAACTGACTATATAGTATATCATCTATGACGACTGAAAGCTGAAACGGATTTGTACTAGTTTACGTTTGTGTGTCAATTGGTTAACATTGTAATGCAATACAAATAGGAAATATATAAAATTATAGATATTTTTACACGGCCAATATACGGTTAGTCATATTTATGTGGGATTAACAACAAATATAATGTTCCAACTGATTTACTTGCCTAGCTCGTCGCAAAAGGCGTTATTATCATGATGATGGAGATGAAATTTGCCAACATACGTTGCAACGGACTATTCTGCCCTAAAACCCTTTAATAAAGGAAGCTACGAGGTGTTCGTGAAATAATTTTATTACTATAATTAGATCGTATGTTTCTATGAGGGACTTAGAAGAGATTTTTTAACACGAATCGGAGCAGCGTAACTACTTTATATATAAGCTAGAGTCTGCGGTTCACCTTGTAGCAACTTACTATTTGCGCCCATGAACATAGGCAAAGCTAGAACAATTGCTCTTTTCTCGCAGGTTCTAAGCCGCAGGGTCTGAGATTTTTTTTGGTCGACATTTAATTCTATTAATTTTTGTGGGACAGATTCATAGTAGAAATTAGGGGTGGATTGCCAAACGTGAAAATTGTTATTGTTAACTAGCGAGTAAGAAGTTGTGAAGAGATGAACAAATAAATTGAGTGGTCAACGGACGCAACTATTGGACGCGACCAAATGGAAGCAGTTGATTGCCCTACAGCCTAAATTTGAGTAACGAAACCCCAATTACTTGTAAGAAGACATTCAATCTTATTTGAATTTTGAGTTCTAGCCAAGAATAGATGTAGATGTCTAGTTCACAGTCTTCACTTACCATCAGGTAGACTGTTCGCCCGTTTGCCATTGTTATATGTATTTTAAAGCTAATAATAAAATTGCTCAAACAAGATTTTGGTAGCACGCTCAAGGTAGAATGCAATATTTATAAATATATTTAGTAAAATGCTAGTATTCAAATAAAAGGGGGGATTTCGCTGCAGTTGACAGACTTGGCAGGCCGGTTGGCAACCTCAGGTTTTTATAATTTTGAGCAGCTATCAGGAAGATGCCGCTGTCCATCTCCTGTTGCAGTTTTTCTGTGTCACTTCTTACATCACCACTACAATCTCCCCTGCGAGACATTTTATAGGGAAGGCTTATAGTCAGCAGTTGACTTATATAGACTGTAATGGAGGGATGGACAATTCGAAAAAAAAAAGAATATTTGAGATTTTTAGACAAGACAACGAGGAAATACATTGCAGATAATTTTCGAAAATTTAGTCTAGCCTTTTTAGTAATTTTATCTCATAATGCCCTCCAAACCGAATTTCGGCCACTGCCACAACGGAGGCTAGCCATCGGCGCCAGACAGGATTATAGTGCCCAAGTGTATGCGCAAGCACAGGTGCACTCTCTATTCCCTCACTCTCATAATCCGATGGGACGGTAAACCGACACGACCGGAGAGAGATCAGGCGCAGGATTTAGTCCTGCTTTACGAGGCACGGGGGTGAGACACCGGAAGCTTCCTGATTTCGGGCAACTACTGAGAATTTCCTGACGGTTAATTTTTTGGCCCGACCCGGGATTTGAACTCAGGACCTCATGACCAGCAGTCGCACTACTACAACCACTAGACCAACGAGGTAGTCTCATAATAACCACCCATTCAATATGGAAATTCTTCTATTCTCATGTATGAGAACTGCATTTAAATAATACATTTTTTCTAATATTATTACTAAAAGTAGTATTTTAATTAAAATAGTGTATTACTAAAAGTTACAGCCTATATACGTCCCACTGCTAGGCACAGGCCCCATCTCATTTCCGAGAGAATTCTCTAATGCGTTTTGGCAAACGTCACACTCACATGCCTTCGAAATATTTCTTTTTCTTATTTCTCAGACTATGACTGTGCAGGTTTTCCTAAGATGTTTCCTTCACCGCCGAGCACGTGGTAAATCAACTATATTCCTAAGTTTTTATCTTATGTGATCAAAAATTCTAGAGGAACAAATGTAACCTGCTGTGACAATGGAAGAGAATTTATCACACCATTGACGTGGGTGTTGTTAAAGGTGACTATGGGATGTGTCAAAAATTCGTATTGTTTCATATAGATGTCGATATTATCACGTTGTTTACACCAGACGTAATATACGCATTATACGTGGTAGAGCCATGCTGCAGTTATATTAGTAGTAGGTATAGTTGTAACCCGAATGGGCCAGCTCGACCGAGGAAGTACCACGCTCTCACAGAATACCAGCATAAAATAGTAGCTTAACAGTTGGGCTGAAAAGTTCGTATCGTTTTATAGAAAAACACATTTTTTGGCAAAATTCGATTTTATTATTCAACATAGTTGCCATCGAGGGCGATACACCGAGTATAGCGATCTTCCAACTTTTCAATACCATTTTTGTAGTACGATTTGTGTTTAGCCTCAAAATAGGCCTCTGTTTCGGCGATTACTTCCTCATCGGCTTTAAATTTTTTCCACGAGCATTCTCTTGAGATCTGAGAACAGGAAAAAGTCGCTGGGGGCCAAATCTGGAGAATACGGTGGATGCGGAAGCAATTCGAAGCCCAATTCATGCAATTTTGCCATCGTTTTCATCGATTTGTGACACGGCGCATTGTCTTGATGAAACAACACTTTCTTCTTCTTCAAATGGGGCCGTTTTTTCGCGATTTCGTCCTTCAAACGCTCCAATAACGCTATATAATAGTCGCTGTTGATGGTTTTTCCCTTTCCAAGATAGTCGATGAAAATTATTCCATGTGCATCCCAAAATACGGACGCCATAACCTTACCGGCCGACTGTTGAGTTTTTCCACGCTTTGGATTCGGTTCATCGCGTGCAGTCCATTCAGATGACTGCCGACTGGACTCCGGAGTATAGTGGTGGATCCATGTTTCCTCGATTGTCACATATCGACACAAAAATTCACTTCTATTGCGGTTGAACAGCTCCAAACATTGCTCTGAAGCATCGACACGTTCTTGTTTTTGGTCGATTGTGAGCTCGCGCGGCACCCACTTTGCACATAGCTTTCGCATACTCCAAATATTCATGAACGATATGTCCAACACGTTCCTTTGATATCTTTAGAGTGCCAGCTATACAAATCAACCTCAATTTACGATCTTCTAAAATCATTTTGTGGATTTTTTTTATGTTTTCGTCCGTAACAGCCTCTTTTGGACGTCCACTGCGTTCATCGTCTTCGGTGCTCATATGGCCTGTACGGAATTTGGCAAACCACTTACGAATGGTTGCTTCGCCCGGCGCAGAGTCCGGATAACACTCATCAAGCCACTTTTCGGTATCAGCAGCACTTTTTTTCATCAAAAAATAGTGTTTCATTAAAACACGAAATTCCTTTTTTATCCATTTTTTTCAAAATAACAAAAGTTGCTTCACTCAAAATGCTGTATCTCACAAACTAATAATCAGACAGCTGTCAAATTTATACACGTTTCTTTTGAAGGTTGGTACTACCTAAAAATTATATGGATTTTATTCTAGTGGCGCCATCTCATAGAGACGATACGAACTTTTCAGCCCAACCAATAATGCTGCTGTGTTTTGTATGGTAAGTGGAGAGAGCCGGACGCCTTTATTACTGGAAACGAGGCACTCCATCTCAGTCCTCACGGGTGACAACGCATCTGCATTTTGATTCGTAATCGAGGACAGATGGAGATGTCTACCATCAAACATGAGCGCCCCATTTCGAGGTGCGAGACGTCTGTACTACTGTGGTCCTCAATTCGGGGAGATCCATGTCTAGAAGCGGACTTTTACGGGCTGATGATGATAATGATGATGATATATTTATTATATACGTAATTAATTTCGCCCGAGTATGTGAGCTATTTGAAACGTAGGCAAATACTTTCGCTCAACTGGATATGCGGCCAAAAATCAATAATAACGACAAAAATCAAGTTAATTTAATTTCAAATGTACATTCAAATTATGATGGAGAATTATCGCACACAAATTGATTTGCATTCACTCAAAATCAAAATTTTACACAGAACAAAGCTTTTGGCAAAACGCCTAAGATATTCCATGTCGGTCTTCAGAGGTGACAATGCATCTGCAATTTTTGTCCGGGGATTGTAAGGACTCTTCTGTCACTTGAGTTTTATGAAATAAGAAACGTTCACTTAACATTAGAAGCAATAGATCAAAATATAATCATTATTACTCGCAGAATCTTAAACCAAGTTTTTTACATAAATTTTACTATTCGCTTTTATTATTTGTCTGCTATCGACATTTGTATTTGAAAGATACATTCGCAGGTGCGTGCAAAACAGCTTAGCAAAGTTTCATCGTAATCGGATAAATGATATAGAAACTCATAGCTTACTAACAAACAAGCAAATAAAACTTAATTTTCTGTCATACTTTCACGATCACACACATTACAACTCACCTAAGTTATATGGATATCGCTTTTGATGATGTTTCCAAACATATTGCTATAAAATTAAAATATCTTCAAGCCTTTTTTTCATCTAATATATTGAATATGGGATTAAACAGGAATAAAACGCACATGTAATTAATATAAAACAAAAATAAAAGCAAACAAACTAATATTATGGCTAAGCAAATTCATTTTAATAATCGATGGCATTCGCCTATGCAGTAAGTAGAATTTAAGTATATAGCCAGCCTACTTTGTGCCTATGCTTTCTTAGTTCAGACAGGGTGTAGAAAAGATTTTAGTAAGGTCTAAAAGACTTTACGACTTGTATGTTGAAAGATCAATAATACAAAACGCAGCAAGACAAAATTTTATCAATTTATTAAATAGTAATGTGAATTCTTATAAACTATATGACGTTAACTACTGTTAACATACATACATAAACATAAACACGCCTGTCGTCTGTCACGCCTGTCACCCAGAGGGGTAGGCAGAGACTACAGACTTCCATTTGGCACGATCCTGACACACCTCTCTCGCCTCCTTCACATCCATACACCTACGCATACATGCTCGTCGGTTAAGGGTACTCCTAATTTGGCCCGTTTTCAATAAATCGCCAATTTGGTCGATAAATTTTCGCCTAGGATGTCCCTTTCCGACTCTGCCATTCACTTCTGCAACATAATTTTTTTTTGTCACTCTTTCCTCATTCATTCTTACCACATGATTAAACCACCGAAGCATTCCTTTCTTAACCACTTGTTAACCACTGTTTTACACAATAAACATAGTATATGAAGAAGCGTGAGAGAATTCTCTTCATATTCATTACCCTATGTCATCATGTGAGTTGGCACTAAGTAGGAGGTGATTGAGTGAGAAAACAGGAGATGGGCAGCAGAGTTTTCGTGATAACAACTCAATCTAGTAAGGGAGTGCGCCAGCCAAGCGTTGCAACTTCGGATCTATGGCGAAGCCTAGATTCAGCAGTGGACCTAATTATTGTAAAAAATATGTGACAAAGACGAATGTGACGTCCAGCGGGAATTCTGTAAATAATGAATGAGATATAACTAAAATTATAACTGACACCATGTCGGCTTCAAACGAAAGGCCCTTCCCTAAAAATACTAACAGCCAGGTTTTCTATTCCATTTTTCGTTTCTATCTATAGGGTACATACTGTCTGCCATAAGGTGGGTTGAATATGCTACCTCCTCCCTGGGCACTGGTGAGTCAAGCTCCTCTCAGACCGATTTTCGGTCACGGCGGCGTACCACAACGGGACTAGCCATCGGCGCAGAACAGGCTTATAGTGCCCAAGTGTACGCGCAAGCATAGATGCACTCTCTATTCCCTGACTCTCATATTCCGATGGGACGGTAAACCGACATCATCGGAGAGAGATTAGGCGCAGGACCAACGGCTTTAAGTGCTTTCCGAAGCACAGGGGGTGAGACACCGCCAACTTCCTCACTCCGGGCAGCTACTGAAAATTTCTTGACGGAAAAACTCTATAATTGATTTTTTGGCCCGACACGAATTCGATTGGATTCGAACCCAAGACCTCATGATCAACAGTCGCACTACTACAACTACTAGACTAACGAGACAGTCTAAGGCGTACTACAATTAAGAAATGCAATAAGCAAAATAAGCATCATTCATCTTATTTAGTTTCTCGTAAGCTTTTTAATATATATGGATACATTTGTATGGAGCCATCTTAACTTGATTCGCAATTGCATAATTTTCAAACGTTCCTACACGAAAAGGAAAATTTATTTTGGCAGCATTGCAGCATTAGCATAGCACCGCTTTCAAATTATAAAGCGTTTCGGTTTATTTTCGTGTTACATATTAATAATTCATGTGTACCTATTAATTTTCGGCCTCCACAATTTATTCATAGTTGGCAAACAAGTTCCATATCCTGGAAAATTATTTAAATGGTACAAAGCGAAACATACAAAAAATTTCAAAACAATTCAAAACTTCTAGAACTAGTCCCGAACAACCACCAAAACAAAATATAAATAATATATTTCAATATCAAATACAAACATTCAACGCAAACCCATTTATAAATCGTTAAAAACAGTCAACTAAATTGTATTACATTTATTAAATTCGCCATGCAACAGTTACAAGAGTTTAGATAGTTAAATAAAATTCTAATATTAAAAACTATAACACTAATAGTTCAGTGTCGCGGGCTCACGGGTTATTCATTATTAGAATTTACCGTTACCGTAGTCCATAGCTTAAGATAGGCCTCCCCCATAGGGGGAATATTTGCCCTAGTTGCCACGCTTGGCAAGCGGGTTGGCAAATGCAGTTTTTTCTTTTAAGTAGTTTTTGTCGTAATTAAGAACTCATTGCTGATTTCGCAAATACTATTTTAGGCGCTCCTACGACACCTACAGGATGATATGGGGTAGTTGATATTCTTACACCGTCATCACACGGTGGGGCGTAGCGCGGGGACAATAAAGGTGCAGTCAGACGTCGTTTTGTAGTAGCGTCACAGGCGCGTGCATTAATAACTAGAATGTATTAATAGGTCTTTACCTATGAAATTACCGTTCTGCAGTACTGGTCATTTCAAATCAAAATAATTTTTGTTAGTTTAAATTTAGTAGTTCTAGTTGTAAAAACCTTACATTTGATTTTGTCTAAGTCAAAGAGGCAGTCAAGAAAGTCAGCAAAAGCAGTCAATGAAGAGGGTACAGCACATTATTACTAGCATAGTACAATATAGTTTATACATCATTTTAATAGGATTTATGATATACCAGCTGGTCCGGCAGACATTGTTGTGATTTTTCCGGTAGCTTAAAATTTATTAATAACTCAACCACTCAACCACCCATCAGTTCCAGATTTTGTGATTTTATTTTTGGCACTCATCCAACATATATTATGAAATGGCAATCCGCCACGACTTCGACTGGATTAGATATTTAGTTTTAAGATAATCAATGACCATTCTATTTTTTTCATTTTTGTCAAAAAATATCTCCAAGAATTTCGGATAAAACATGGCCCTGATCACTCCTGGGATTGCTCTCCATCTGTTCGTGAATTTTCATTACAAAAAATTGACACATTCAAAGATTAGCCCGGTCAGACAAACAGCCAAAATTTTTAAAAACGTTTATTCATATCCTAATGGCATGAAAGTAACTCCAGCTCAATATAAAGCCGTCATTTCGATATTATAGACAAGACACTTCAATTTTATTTCTATGTATAAAAAAAGTAAAGTTACAGCCTATATTACGTCCCACTGCTGGGCACAGGCCTTCCACTCATTTCTGAGAGGGTTTTAGGGCAAGGACTTGTCCGCCGCGTAGCCCCAATGCGTGTTGGCGAACTTCACATGTCTTCGAAATCTTTTTTTTTCTTATTTCTCTGACATGCAGGTTTCCTCACGATGTTTTCCTTCACCGCCGAGCACGTGGTAAATCAGCACTTAAAATTGAAATTAACAATTTCATTGGTGAAGGCGTGGATCGAACCCGGTTTGTTCGCGTACTGTGAAATTTACAACGAGCGCTAACCATCTAGGCTACCACGGCTCAATTTCTATGTATATATGTAGTTATTGTGGTCTATAAATATAGAATTTGTGTAACTTAGCTATGAACCAACGTCTCCACGATACAAATATACACATATATTTTAGTGAATCCTAATGAAAAACTGAAAAACCTCAACCGGTCATTTCGATCAATAGTTACACGATCACTAACAGACGAACAAAGTAAAATAGACCAATCATTGATCATTGAGGGACAATTTGCTAGAGTTGCCACGCTTGGTAGCGATTTATTTTTAAAAGTAACTTTTGTGTGGTGAAATTGTACGTCTTCGTGTCTGAGAGTCTATATCCGAAATTCTTATACGTCGTAGAGCCACGCTGCAACTATATTATAGTTGTAGCACGAATTGGTCGGCTCGACCGGGGAAGGACCACGCTCTCACAAAATACCAACGTAAAATAGCAGCTCTTCAATGCTGCTGTGTTTCGTAAGGTTAGTGTAGAGAACCGGGGACCCTATTTACTGGAAACGAGGCATTCCATCGTAGTCCTCACGGATGGCAACGTACCTGTATTTTTATTCTTAATCAAGGATAGATGTAGATGTCTATGGGCCACAGAATCCACTTACCATCACGTGGACTGTGTGCTCGTTTGTCATCCTATTCTATAAAAAAAATTCCTAAGACATCAGCCCATAAATTATTATCAGTGCATTACAAAAAAATACAAAAGACGTGAAACCTTAGGGGCTATAAATTATTATTAGTGCAATACAAAAAATATAAAAGCCGTGAAACCTCAGGGGTTACAAGTTCTCTATAAATTTCACAGTTACAATACATAATCTGAATTCAAACCCCGCTGACAGCAATAATATTATTAATTGCAGTTTTACGTGCTGATTTACTACGTGCTCGGCGGTAAACGAAGTTTGTTTTCGTTCACTCCCTCAACCCTCCACCCTCCAGAAGCTTTACCAGACTTGACATTTTAACTTTTTGTGTACAAAAAGTAAGCTGAGATTATCAATGATTGTGGTAATATAACCTACTTAAATATATACCAGCGAACAGATATAGTTTGCTCTCAGAAACGAGTGACCTATGACCAAAAATGGAACAAACTCGGTTGTTACTTTACTTGTTTAACATATAAAATATGTCAAGGACTTAGTGCGAGTATAATATAGGAATGAAAATATAAAAGAAACATTTAAACACATTTTTAATTTGAAGTCACAACGTTTACGAACTAGCGAAGTCACGGAATGCACGTGAGGATAAAACGGTGTGTCATTAAACGCGGTGCGCATTTTACTAATAACAGTGCCAGGCGGGAAGACTTTTAAATTACGTTCATTTATTATGTTCCAGTGCAGTGTCGAATCTCTGAAAAGTTTTCGCGTTTATTTTAACTAGAAGTTGTATGCTTACTGGCCTTGGTAGTTGGAGCGACAAATGAACAAAATTATTACAAAATATAGAGAGTCGATGATAGGAGCCAAAGAAGAAATCGTTAGTCTTGAATTTTACAGAATGTGAGAAGCCTTCTCGATTGATAATAATAATATTGCGGTGTGTGAAACGGCACTATAATTCGACATATGATATACTAACGAGAGCGGTGATAGAATTATTCTTGCGTTTTTAACGATTTTAGAATTGATGCACAATAACACAACAGGTTGTTATTACACTGATTTCACTCAAATATGCGGGTATTTTATAAAATTCTTACATTAAAAATAAGTCTGTCTTTCTCTCTATCTCTCTCTCTCTCTCTTTCTCTCTCTCTCCCTCTCGCAACAAAAAGGTTTATTATTTTTGTGTGGCAACACAACAACTGTTATTGCCCAATCGCTACCAAGCGTGGCAACTCTAGCAAATTGTCCCTCAATGATCAATGATTGGCAGTCTACGGGAAGGTCTATTTTAAGAAGTCCGATAGGCTGTAATGAATGAATAAATAAAAAATAGCGATCATTTTTAACCACATTTAAAGTTCCGAGTTATATTTAAATTTCATTAGCGGGAAGTTATTTTAAAATCAATTGCAAATTTGTACCAAGCAGACAGACGAGCAAAAACGCGAGTTAATTAAAAACGTTGTAAAATTGGGTATCTAGTTCACGAGGACCTAACAAAACGCAACTTTCCTATGGAAACTGTATGGGAAATATTACTTATTGCCATAGTTTCTAGATTTTGAACGTAGTAGAGCCACGTTGCAGCTACTTTATAGTTGTATCACAGATGGGTCGGCTTGACCGGGGGAAGGACAAAGCAGCTTAATGATGCTGTGTTTCATATGGTGAATGTAGAAAACCGGATTCCTATTTTACTGGAAACGTGGACCTCTCCCTTCAGGACTAAGATGGAATGCCTCGTTTCCAGTAAAAAATGGTCACCGGATCTCTACACTCACCAAACGAAACACAGCAGTATTTAGCTAAAATAGCAGCTGGTATTCTGTGAGAGCGCGGACCTTCCCCGGTCGAGCCGACCCATTCGTGCTACAACCATAATATAGCTGCAGCGTGACTCTACCACGTACAAAAAATAGCAGCTTTATGTTTCGGTAGTGTAGCGTACCGGCGACAATTTTTACTGAAAACGAGGCAAACATTGTCAGGGGTGAAAACGAACCTGGGTTTTGATATTCAGTATCAATAAAATAAAATCGAGGATAGATGTAAATGTCTATAGCCCACAGCATCCACTTACCATCAGGTGAACTGTGTGCCCATTCGCCACCTTTATTCTATAAAATAAATGTTTCTGTTAATTTTTACGCCTTTAACCCTATGACGAGATGAAGTTTACAACACGCACATATCCACTAACGAATCAATTCAAAATAATATGACATAAAAACAAGGTAAGAGAAATGAAACAAGACTACTTTATTTTAGACGAAATAAGTTTAAATTGCGATTGTCGAAATTCTTCGTTTCTATCAAACACCGTTTCAAAATGAGGTCGTTTCTATAGAAGAAACTACACAAGTTTTCTCTTTTTTCTTGTTATTGTTTTATGATACAATAAAAATGTATTAAAGATTCGTCTATATGTATTAAATATGTTAAATATTCATCAACTAAAATCCACGTAAAAAATAAAATTAAAATGAAGTTTGAGGAGCACCTCCATTCCTCCCTCAAATAAGTAAAGGACATCGATTTTAAGTAGTTTTTTACACGTATCTTTGCTTCTTTATTTTTGATATCATTATTATCCCAATGTAACTCCCCTGATTCTATTATTAAAATGTATTTTATAAAGTAGAAATAATACCCATAACCTTCTAAAACCATGTTCTTGAAACAAAATAACTTTATAATTACAATTACAATGTTAACCTAAGCAGCACTAATTCTATATTCTCACTTGTTCAATTTCAATAGCAGTTGAGAGAAAAATTCTCATAAATCCTAAACATTATATTACATAATATATAACAAAAGTATAAAAAATTTTTGGTACAATAAGGGTGACAAACGGGCACACAGTCCACCTGATGGTAAGTGGTTGCTGCGGCCCATAGACATCTACATCTATCCTCGATTACGAATCAAAACGCAGATGCGTTGTCAACCGTGAGGACTAAGATGGAATGCCTCGTTTCTAGTAAAAAAGGGTATCCGGTGCTCTACACTCACCATACGAAACACAACAGTATTAAGCCACTATTTTACGCTTTGCCGTGTAGTGGCGGTTAAGAATATCCACTACCCCATATCTTCCCGTGGGTGTCGTAAGAGGCGACAGAGGGAGACAGGCAGGAGATGGGCAGCAGCGTCTTCCTGATGACAACTGTGACGTAATAAAAAACTGCGGTTGCCAACCCGCTCGCCAAGCGTGGCAACTATGGCAAATACCCCCCAATGAATAAATACACAAACAGACGGCCCCCAGTCCCCGGCGGCCCCGCTATTCCTGGCTACGGTGGCGAACATGGTAACGGCGGGGCAGGGGGTGCTAAGAATCTCCGGTGGAGGTTCGGTTGCCACCTACGACGACTCGACCTGGCAACATATAACGCACGCACCCTGAGGACTGACGAGAAGATACTGGAGCTGGAAGAAGAGGTAGACAAGTTGCGCTGGCATATTATTGGATTATCCGAGGTCCGAAGAGAGGGGGAGGACACGGCAATCCTCGAGTCCGGCAACTTGTTCTATCACCGGGAGGGCGACCATCTGTCCCAAGGAGGTGTCGGATTTATCGTCCACAAATCTCTCGTCAACAACGTTGTAAAGATTGGAAGTGTGTCGACGAGGGTCGCGTACCTGATACTCAGAATCACCAAACGGTATTCGCTGAAGGTCATTCAGGTTTACGCACCAACCTCGGCACATCCCGATGAGGAGGTGGAGGAAATGTATGAGGATATTTCCAGAGCCATACATTCCTCCAAAACCTACTACACGGTGTTGATGGGAGACTTCAACGCAAAACTGGGCACAAGAGAAAGCGGTGAGCTGAAGGTAGGGAAATTTGGAGTAGGGCAACGGAACCGAAGGGGCCAGCAGCTGGCCGACTTTATGGAGAAAGAGGGACTCTTTATGATGAACTCTTTCTTCCAGAAGCGGCCCCACAGGAAGTGGACCTGGTCGAGCCCCGACGGTTCGACAAAAAATGAGATTGACTTCATTATGACGACCAGACGCCAACTGTTCTGTGATGTCTCAGTGATCGCAAGGGTGAAAACTGGCAGCGATCACCGAATGGTTAAAGGCACACTGAACCTAAACGTTAAGTTGGAGAGGTCTCGTCTAATGAAGTCAACGCTCCGTCCCCCTCGTGCTCTAATCCAGAATCCCGAAACCTTTCAGCTCGAGTTACGTAACCGCTTCCAGTGCCTAGAAGATTGCAATGCAGTGGACGATATGAACGACAAGCTCGTGGAAACTGTCCATGCGGTCGGGGCTAAGTTCTGTAAGACCCGCCGCAGAAGAACACAAAAACTCTCCGATCACACTCTTAATCTCATGGCTGTTAGACAGGAGATGAGGCTGCAATCGTCAACAGATTTGACAGCATACAGGCAACTGAACAGACAGATCTCCAAATGCATACGGCGAGACTTACGCAACTTTAATACTTCTCGTATTAAAGAAGCGATCGAGCGGAACCAGGGCTCCAAAGTCTTTGCCAGAGATCTGTCTGCCAGAAAGAGCCAACTGTCAAGGCTGAAGACTGAGTGTGGCAACATCGTTTCCGGGACACCTGAGATTTTGAGTGAGATTGAGAGGTTCTATGGGCAGCTGTACAAATCATCGTTGGAGCCACACGCAAGTGTGAGTAACGATCCAAGAGCAAGTCTTATCCGACACTATTCCGATGATATCCCGGACGTCAGTCTAAGCGAGATTAGAATGGCTCTCCAGCACCTTAAAAACGGCAGGGCCCCAGGCGAGGATGGAATTACAGCGGAGCTTCTGAAAGCGGGTGGAACACCGGTACTTGAAGTCCTTCAGAAGCTCTTCAATTCCGTCCTCCATGGTGGCACTACTCCAGAGGCGTGGAGCAGAAGTGCGGTGGTCTTGTTCTTTAAGAAAGGCGACAACGCTCTCTTAAAGAACTACAGACCATTCGAGAGTCATTACGAATCGTCTCGCACGCAGACTTGACGACTTCCAGCCTCCCGAACAAGCCGGTTTCCGAAAAGGCTTCAGTACCATAGACCACATACATACCCTGCGGCAGATTGTACAGAAGACTGAAGAGTACAATCTGCCACTTTGCCTGGCGTATGTGGACTATGAGAAAGCCTTTGATTCCGTCGAAATTTGGGCGGTGCTACAGTCCCTTCAGCGGTGCCAAGTTGACTGTCGGTATATCGAAGTGCTGAAGTGTTTGTACAGTAGGGCTACGATGGCTATCCGAGTACAGAACCAGAGCTCGAAACCTATCCAACTGCAGAGAGGTGTAAGACAGGGTGACGTTATATCCCCCGAAACTCTTCACCGCTGCATTGGAAGACGTTTTCAAGCTACTGGACTGGAAAGGATACGGTATTGACATCAATGGCGAGTACATCACTCACCTTCGATTTGCCGACGATATAGTCCTTATGGCAGAATCGCTGGAGGACTTAAGCACTATGCTCAATGACCTCAATAGTGCCTCCCAACGGATAGGTCTTAAGATGAACATGGACAAAACAAAGATCATGTTCAATGTCCATGTCACACCTATGCCGGTAGTTGTTGGGAGCACTATGCTCGAAGTTGTTGACGAATACGTTTACCTGGGACAAATAGTCCGACTAGGTAAGTCCAACTTCGACCGAGAGGTCAATCGACGGATTCAACTCGGCTGGGCAGCGTTCGGGAAATTACGGCATATCTTTTCGTCAGGTATACCTCAATCTCTAAAAACTAGATTGTACAACCAGTGCGTGTTGCCAGTGATGACTTACGGATCTGAGACGTGGTCCTTCACTGCTGGCCGTATGAGGACGCTTAAGGTCGCTCAGCGAGCTATGGAGAGGGCTATGCTCGGAGTTTCTCTGCGTGATAGACTCAGAAATGAGGATATCCGCAGTAAAACCAGAGTGACCGACATAGCCCAACGGATTAGTAAGCTGAAGTGGCAATGGGCCGGCCATATAGCTCGAAGAACCGATAACCGATGGGGAAGAAAGGTTCTCGAGTGGCAGCCCTCGTACCGGTAGGCGTAGTGTAGGGCGACCCCCCACTAGATGGAGTGACGACCTGGTAAGACATGCAGGAAGTCGATGGATGCAGGTGGCTCAGGACCGTGCTTTGTGGCATTACTTGGGGGAGGCCTATGTTCAGCAGTGGACTTGTGAAGGGCTGTAATGATGATGATGATGATGATTTTACGCTGGTATTCTGTGAGAGCGTGGTCCTTCCCCGGTCGAGCCAACACATTCGTGCTACAACTATACTACTAATATAACTGCAGCATGGCTCTACCATGTAAAAATCTTGTATGTATGGTTAAAAAACAACTCAATATGTTTAAAAATATCTGATTGAAAAATTTTAATGGGTAATTTTTTAACTTTCCTTAACTTTAACTTGCTTTATATATATATATATATATATATATATATATATATATATATATATATATATAAAAACCGCGGTCGTGCCGTTTTTGAGTTTTAGCGAGACTAACGGACAACAATTGATTTTTATATATAGAGATTCCAGTTTGCAAGATTACAAAGAGTTCTGCTTATACCTGTTTAAAATGCAAAATATATAAGCACTACATACCCCAATAGCGCCGTGGTTGCCCAAGAAACGTTTCTGTTTCCCATCGACCTGGCAGGCTAGCGAATTCAGCAAATAGATGGCGATACGCTGCACAAAACCTTCTTGATTGACATCAGCAATCCACTACCCCATATCTTCCCGTGGGTGTCGTAAGAGGCGACAGAGGGAGACAGGCAGGAGATGGGCAGCAGCGTCTTCCTGATGACAACTGTGACGTAATAAAAAACTGCGGTTGCCAACCCGCTCGCCAAGCGTGGCAACTATGGCAAATACCCCCCAATGAATAAATACACAAACAGACGGCCCCCAGTCCCCGGCGGCCCCGCTATTCCTGGCTACGGTGGCGAACATGGTAACGGCGGGGCAGGGGGTGCTAAGAATCTCCGGTGGAGGTTCGGTTGCCACCTACGACGACTCGACCTGGCAACATATAACGCACGCACCCTGAGGACTGACGAGAAGATACTGGAGCTGGAAGAAGAGGTAGACAAGTTGCGCTGGCATATTATTGGATTATCCGAGGTCCGAAGAGAGGGGGAGGACACGGCAATCCTCGAGTCCGGCAACTTGTTCTATCACCGGGAGGGCGACCATCTGTCCCAAGGAGGTGTCGGATTTATCGTCCACAAATCTCTCGTCAACAACGTTGTAAAGATTGGAAGTGTGTCGACGAGGGTCGCGTACCTGATACTCAGAATCACCAAACGGTATTCGCTGAAGGTCATTCAGGTTTACGCACCAACCTCGGCACATCCCGATGAGGAGGTGGAGGAAATGTATGAGGATATTTCCAGAGCCATACATTCCTCCAAAACCTACTACACGGTGTTGATGGGAGACTTCAACGCAAAACTGGGCACAAGAGAAAGCGGTGAGCTGAAGGTAGGGAAATTTGGAGTAGGGCAACGGAACCGAAGGGGCCAGCAGCTGGCCGACTTTATGGAGAAAGAGGGACTCTTTATGATGAACTCTTTCTTCCAGAAGCGGCCCCACAGGAAGTGGACCTGGTCGAGCCCCGACGGTTCGACAAAAAATGAGATTGACTTCATTATGACGACCAGACGCCAACTGTTCTGTGATGTCTCAGTGATCGCAAGGGTGAAAACTGGCAGCGATCACCGAATGGTTAAAGGCACACTGAACCTAAACGTTAAGTTGGAGAGGTCTCGTCTAATGAAGTCAACGCTCCGTCCCCCTCGTGCTCTAATCCAGAATCCCGAAACCTTTCAGCTCGAGTTACGTAACCGCTTCCAGTGCCTAGAAGATTGCAATGCAGTGGACGATATGAACGACAAGCTCGTGGAAACTGTCCATGCGGTCGGGGCTAAGTTCTGTAAGACCCGCCGCAGAAGAACACAAAAACTCTCCGATCACACTCTTAATCTCATGGCTGTTAGACAGGAGATGAGGCTGCAATCGTCAACAGATTTGACAGCATACAGGCAACTGAACAGACAGATCTCCAAATGCATACGGCGAGACTTACGCAACTTTAATACTTCTCGTATTAAAGAAGCGATCGAGCGGAACCAGGGCTCCAAAGTCTTTGCCAGAGATCTGTCTGCCAGAAAGAGCCAACTGTCAAGGCTGAAGACTGAGTGTGGCAACATCGTTTCCGGGACACCTGAGATTTTGAGTGAGATTGAGAGGTTCTATGGGCAGCTGTACAAATCATCGTTGGAGCCACACGCAAGTGTGAGTAACGATCCAAGAGCAAGTCTTATCCGACACTATTCCGATGATATCCCGGACGTCAGTCTAAGCGAGATTAGAATGGCTCTCCAGCACCTTAAAAACGGCAGGGCCCCAGGCGAGGATGGAATTACAGCGGAGCTTCTGAAAGCGGGTGGAACACCGGTACTTGAAGTCCTTCAGAAGCTCTTCAATTCCGTCCTCCATGGTGGCACTACTCCAGAGGCGTGGAGCAGAAGTGCGGTGGTCTTGTTCTTTAAGAAAGGCGACAACGCTCTCTTAAAGAACTACAGACCATTCGAGAGTCATTACGAATCGTCTCGCACGCAGACTTGACGACTTCCAGCCTCCCGAACAAGCCGGTTTCCGAAAAGGCTTCAGTACCATAGACCACATACATACCCTGCGGCAGATTGTACAGAAGACTGAAGAGTACAATCTGCCACTTTGCCTGGCGTATGTGGACTATGAGAAAGCCTTTGATTCCGTCGAAATTTGGGCGGTGCTACAGTCCCTTCAGCGGTGCCAAGTTGACTGTCGGTATATCGAAGTGCTGAAGTGTTTGTACAGTAGGGCTACGATGGCTATCCGAGTACAGAACCAGAGCTCGAAACCTATCCAACTGCAGAGAGGTGTAAGACAGGGTGACGTTATATCCCCGAAACTCTTCACCGCTGCATTGGAAGACGTTTTCAAGCTACTGGACTGGAAAGGATACGGTATTGACATCAATGGCGAGTACATCACTCACCTTCGATTTGCCGACGATATAGTCCTTATGGCAGAATCGCTGGAGGACTTAAGCACTATGCTCAATGACCTCAATAGTGCCTCCCAACGGATAGGTCTTAAGATGAACATGGACAAAACAAAGATCATGTTCAATGTCCATGTCACACCTATGCCGGTAGTTGTTGGGAGCACTATGCTCGAAGTTGTTGACGAATACGTTTACCTGGGACAAATAGTCCGACTAGGTAAGTCCAACTTCGACCGAGAGGTCAATCGACGGATTCAACTCGGCTGGGCAGCGTTCGGGAAATTACGGCATATCTTTTCGTCAGGTATACCTCAATCTCTAAAAACTAGATTGTACAACCAGTGCGTGTTGCCAGTGATGACTTACGGATCTGAGACGTGGTCCTTCACTGCTGGCCGTATGAGGACGCTTAAGGTCGCTCAGCGAGCTATGGAGAGGGCTATGCTCGGAGTTTCTCTGCGTGATAGACTCAGAAATGAGGATATCCGCAGTAAAACCAGAGTGACCGACATAGCCCAACGGATTAGTAAGCTGAAGTGGCAATGGGCCGGCCATATAGCTCGAAGAACCGATAACCGATGGGGAAGAAAGGTTCTCGAGTGGCAGCCTCGTACCGGTAGGCGTAGTGTAGGGCGACCCCCCACTAGATGGAGTGACGACCTGGTAAGACATGCAGGAAGTCGATGGATGCAGGTGGCTCAGGACCGTGCTTTGTGGCATTACTTGGGGGAGGCCTATGTTCAGCAGTGGACTTGTGAAGGGCTGTAATGATGATGATGATGATGATTTTACGCTGGTATTCTGTGAGAGCGTGGTCCTTCCCCCGGTCGAGCCGACCCATTCGTGCTACAACTATACTACTAATATAACTGCAGCATGGCTCTACCACGTAAAAATCTTGTATGTATAGTTAAAAAGCAACTCAATAGCAAAAATGTTTAAAAATATCTGATTGAAAAATTTTAATGGGTAATTTTTTAACTTTCCTTAACTTTAACTTGCTTTATATATATATATATATATATATATATATATATATATATATATATATATATATATATACATAAAAACCTCGGTCGTGCCGTTTTTGAGTTTTAGCGAGACTAACGGACAACAATTGATTTTTATATATAGAGATTCCAGTTTGCAAGATTACAAAGAGTTCTGCTTATACCTGTTTAAAATGCAAAATATATAAGCACTACATACCCCAATAGCGCCGTGGTTGCCCAAGAAACGTTTCTGTTTCCCATCGACCTGGCAAGCTAGCGAATTCAGCAAATAGATGGCGATACGCTGCACAAAACCTTCTTGATTGACATCAGCAACACCATTTAGCAGGATCTGGACCACTCGCTCGTATTCGAACAGCTAGGAAGGAAAGACTTGTATTTATTATAATAATATACTTTTATGACATTCATAAACAATCATAAATATCCTGCCACTAGACACATGACTATAAATTCTGCAGTTAACAACTCAACTGCCTTGGAAGTTACAGTTTTTTGCAACTATGGCAAAAATTGCAAAAAACTAAATAGAGTAAATGGGACCCTACACTCTATTGTAAAAAGTCAGAATGCGTCAAAAAAGGCACGTATGGCAATTCACAATGCTATGTTGGTCCCTACTTTAACGTATGGTAGTGAAAGTGGATGTGGCATAAGAAGCACGAGATTAGAAATAACGCAGTAGAAATGCGGTCGTTAAGGAGTATGTTAGGGCTGAATCTGAATGACAGAGTGAGAACTTGTGTGATAAGTGAAGAGTGTGGTTTGCAAGATGATGTTGTGACCAGGATTAAGAAAAGAATGCTTCGGTGGTTTGGTCATGTGGAAAAATGAGTGAGGAAAGAGTGACAAAGAAAATTTACGTTGCGGAAATGAATGGCAGAGTCGAAAAGGGACGTCCTAGGCGAAAATTTATCGACCAAATTGGTGATTTATTGAAAACGGGCCAAATTAGGAGTACCCTTAACCGACGAGCATGTACGCGTAGGTATACGGATGTGAAGGAGACGAGAGAGGTCTGTCAAGATCGTGCCAAATGGAAATCTGTAGTCTCTGCTTACCCCTCTGGGTGACAGGCGTGAGTGTTTATGTTTATGTATTTTATGAACAACCGGAGAAGTCTTGTTGGGATCGACTTCAGGTTGTTGGGTACTACAAAAATTAGGAAAAAGCTAGGTCCATTAGCTACCATAGCGCCATCTCTGTACCATTCTCTCATCTATACGAGTATTTTGGTCATTAAGGAACAATTACATATCCATTGTCGTGTTTCATATGTAAATGAATTAACAGTTGGTATAACTACATGATATAAGGCATGTTTTGTACTTAGATAACAACCACCTAAAGTCAATCTTTAGAGTTAATTACAAGTGCCAATGTGCCAAAGCTAAGTCACACATTCATCTCGCATTCATCATACGATTCATCACACGATTTCATCTTGGCTTTTCATTGCATTACAAATGTTTTAAACAATTCGATAGTATATGCATTTACTGAATTGTCACATTAATTATTTTCGTTTATAAAAAATTTTGACTCCATAAATGTCTTCTGCATCCTGGAAGTTTTACAAACTGTACATGGTATTATACATATAGTAAAAATTATTCAAACAGCTTTTTTATTAGGCTCTGACAACACATAAAATAAAAATATAATATTAAGACTCACCACATCAACTGGTATCTTGAACTGACAAAGTGTGAGGCAACCATTCCTCATCATGGTGTCATCTCCTAGATGTGCTTCCATACCATCGAGCAACGCGGTTATTATACGACGCTTTAATTTAATGCCAATGCGTGCCTTCTCCCTTCCTTTGACAATATAGAAGAGGGTAGCACTAAAAAATAACAGGGTTTCAAATTTAAATACAAAACTTTTAATTTAGGCTAGTATATATAGTTCTAAATCTATATGGTTCAGAAAGCAAAACATACATTTTCTAGGAGTTGAAATAGATCAACATTTAATCTGGAAGGCACATAATGCAAAAATATAAAAGTGTATGTTACGCATTGTCCATCCTGGCAGAGACTACATATATGTGTTACTAGAAATGCCTTTTTGGAAGCGTTTATCCACTCCTAACTTACGGTATCATATTCTGGGGAAACTCAACATATATACAATCCACATTCGTTCTCCAGAAAAAATGTCTTAGAACAATATATAACATGCATAGTATCATATCATTAAGAGATGTTTTCAGAACAAAGGGTTTCCTAACATTGACTTGAATCTTTATCCTGGAATTATGTCTATTTGTTAAAAACAATATGCAATATTTTAATTTGAAATCTGATTCAAAGAAAAACATTCGCAATCAATATAAATATGATATAAGCTATAAATATGAAAAAAAAAATATATATAAATATGATATATTATTAAAAATATGATTTACTATAAAAGTACCTACATTACTGCTATTCCTGTATACAATCAGTTACCACCAGAATTAAATGGAAATATGTTCAAAACAAAATTAAAGAAATTGTTAATTGAAAATGTGTTTTACAATCACAATGAGTTTTTTTAATAAAATTAATGTTAGTAAGTAGTAAATTTTAAATTTATTAAAAGCCTAAAACTGTATGTTTTTGTACTAAGATCATATTGTACACAGTTATGCAATAAATGTATTTTATCTTTATCATTAAACCATCTCTAAGGAATACCGGCAAGAAATTCTTTGATTTTTTTAAAATAACATGCTAAAGTTCTATTTACAATCTTAGTTGTATAATAATATTTTTTAAATGTCCATTTCGTTTACAATACATCAGTGTTCAGGGGAATTTTAAATGCAGATTGAGAGCTATTTTCACACATCGTCATCCTCATTATTGATCTGTTTTATAATAGACGTTTTTAACAAAATATCCTAAGATTTTTAAATTTTTGCCAGTCTACTGCACTCTATTTTCAGAATAGAATAGAATCATTTTTATTCAATATAAATTACAACAATAGTTATTAAAAATCATTTAAGCTTTACCACATGTAAAAATCTCTGTTTGGAAATCAGCAAGAAATCCAGTGGATTTTTTTAAAAGCATAATTTATAGTATAATATTTTATACGATCAGTATCAAAACATTTAGAAACAGCATGGTAGCAATCACCTCATTGCCAGGGGTTATTATGAATCATATACACTTTATAGTCCGGTCAATTTAGACATTCGATGATACATAAAGTTACAACAAGCTGATAATCGGTAAAATTGTTCAAAATATAATTATAAATAAAATTATGAAGTTTCCCCACCATTCTTTTGTATGGAAAAAATTAAACTCAAGGTCAAAGGTCAAAAAATTGAGCTTCGCGATTTTCAGCAAAACGGTAAGTTTTATCATAAAAATACCCCAGACAAAAGTTGTAGATCTTAAAATTATCTACAAAAAATGTGATGTATGTAGGAAAAACATAATCTATATATACGTATATATATAAATTATATTTTTCGTACGAGCCAGGCTGTTCAATTGTGTGATATCGCTTTAATTTTATTCCAATCTGCTAATTTCCGTTATTTTGCAATAGTTACAAATTAAACAGGATCGTAATTGACTCGTGGAATAGGCCTACTTGGGAAACCACGTTTAAAAACGCGCTAAGTTTACAAGTTTACAAGGTTACAAAACGTTCACAAATTTTACAACTTTTTGAATCGTAATATCTCCGAAACGGTGGCTCGTAGGAAAAAAGTATTGACACATTTTTTATAGATAATGTTATGATCTACAATTTTTTCTGTTTTATGATAAAACTTACAGTTTTGCTGAAAATCGCGAAAAACTCATTCTTTTGACCTTGAGGAAAAAAAAATTCCATACACAGAAATTGTGGGGAACTTCAAAATTTTATTTATAGGTAATTATATTTTGAACAATTTTACTGATTATCAGCTTGTAACTTTATTCTTATTTTCTGATCTAATTTGACTGGACTATTAGTAGTTTAGTAACACTTAACTAAACAATTTTTGTTTAGTAAAAAATTTAAATCTTGTCCTTGATAGATAAGGCCTGTATCTATCTTTTCTGGGACTTTGTTGTAGAAGCCCATGAGGGAATGATTGACTCTTTGGAATCGAATAACTGGTCTGACTAACTTGTGCTTGTTCTTAGTATTTACAGAATATACATCACTGTTGTTAGATATTTTAATACAACATTTTATGCAATTACTCAGAACGGATTATCTAGTTTTAGTAATCAATCTAAATTTATGAGCCTCTAGCTTAGCTCCTCCACAACTTCTACAGTTCTCCTTATAATTAATTTTTTTAATAAAATAAGGGTTACAAATGAGCACACAGTCCACCTGACAGTAAGTGGATTCTGTGACCTATAGACATTTACATCAATTCTTAATGAATTATTAAAATGCAGATGCATTGTCACCCGAGGACTAAACTGGAATGCCTCATATGCAGAAAAAAAATCTCCAGTTCTTATCAAACACCATACAAGTGTATTAAAGTGTTATTACAATATTAAAAACATGATTGGTGATTTTTCTATAAGGTGATCACTACCATGCTGTTTCAGGTATAATTATTATTTAAAAAGACTGGCAAATAAAATAAAAACAACTATTTAAAATATACCTATTTCTTCTGGGTTGTCTGGAAGAGATTGCTAAATAGCAATAAGACCACCTTTTGATTTTCCTATAATAGTTTATATTTTGTCATTTTTATTTTTCCTTGGTGTACAATGAAGAGTATTTTACTGTTTTGTACTGTACCTAACTATTATAAATAATGACCTAATCTTTAGTACAATATTGGTCTTTAATTTATAAACATATTCAATCTGTAACTATCAAGTCATGGCCCAGTCATTTGAAACAATGTTTTAAATTACTGGTCATGGTTATTTTAATTACGCGGAAAAATATATCACACTTCTATATATCATACAGTAAATTTAAAGTAATTAATGAATTTATAACTCAGTGATAATCAGCATTATTCTAAGGGTCTCCCATAGCAGGATCTGGCACTAACCCATACAATTCTAGATATTTTGAATTTTCTAAGAAACTTTCAATGTTTTAAGACCCCATGTTGAAATAGGGTGACGCCTGTTTAGCAAACTTACCTTCCTGATATTTGAATATGTTTCTCTGAAACATGTTGATCCATTGCATCCAACACGACATTAAGCGCACGACCGACATATGCATTGTTTTCATAGCGAAATAGGTAGTAAAGATCATTAAGCACACGAGTAAGCATTGCTGGGCGTTCCATGTAAGCCATGGCAGCAGTCAAAATCTGCTCCTCATTAGCATCACCAGAGATCTACGACAAAATAAACACTGTTTAATATTCAAAGTTTTATCCTAAAACCTAAAAGAAATTAACATACAAAATAGAATATTTTTCTTTATTTGAGTTTTTAATTCAAGCTGACATAAAGAATTATTCTTAAAAATTACTATTACAGAGCCTATGACTGTATTCTATTTAAAAAAAAAAGTAAGCAGAAGCCATTACACGCACTGTTGATTTCAAAAGTGAAGGATTTAGAACAGAATGAATAGGTATTTAATTGAACACTTAGAAATACTTTTTAATAAATAGAATTTAATTAACGATAGTTTTAGATGAAATCAATCATTAAAACATCATTATCATATGGATGTAAGCATTTTGAGTTTCATTTTATTCATGTTGCTTCTACTAACAATTTTATATATTTATTCTATTCACGTCACATATCTCGTTAAGTTCTTTTTCAATAACTACTAGGCATGGGCTTCTTTTGTTACATTACTTGAAAGATTTGCCATATTCATCACACCAGACTAATAAGTTGTCAATTGCTGAGCCTATTCTCATGCTTTACTAAAGCTACAATCCCATTATCAATCTGTTAAATTTATTTCTTTTCCGTTTTTATCTGACGGCTTAGTAACGCAGTGGCTTAGTAACGCAGTAGCTTAGTAACACAGTGGGTTAGTAACACAGAGGGTTAGTAACACAGTGGCTTAGTAAGACTGTGTGTCGCTGCAGGCCCGGAATAAGTGTTTTAAGGCCTGCAAATAATATTTTCAGATCTGGATGTTTGTCCTTGTGCAATTTATGAGTATAAATCGCCCTTCCGATACCAGAGTGTATCCTGGTGTACTTATTTCTTACACTGTAATGTTCTTAAATAAAAAAAGAAAGAAAAATGGATTTCACACTAACTGTCCAAAACCAATTTTTCAAACAGCAGCTTGCACTGCATAAAAGTGATGTAATGTTAACTAACATAGGTAAAAAAGAGGGAGGTTCTATATTTGATGCCTTGTTTTTTTATGTATGTTAACAGATTTTTGGAGAACAGAGGGATCAATTCAAATATTTTTAAAAAAGAGGGCTTTGGGGAGCCAAAGGTTTTTATTTAAAATTAAAGAAAAAATTGAACCCAATGTGGAAAGATAGAGAGTGAATTTCCATAACTATTTAGATGATATTCTGGATGTTACTTTAAGCTGTGATATCATACCTTAAGGGGAACAAAAGCATAAGTGATCTTACATCTATTTGCTTGTTTTTACGCCCTCAAAAAGAGCAACGCAAATTACAAAAACTCAATTTTTTTTCACATTTTTCTAATAAGTGTTAAGGAAGTTGTGTTAAAATTTGTTATCTGTGCATATTTACCTTTGAAAAAATAAATAAACAACCTACGCGTACATAGCTTAACAACTTTTAAACCTAAAGAAATGTAACTATTAATTTCAGTAAATGATCTTTGTCACAAAATTTTCAATGTTGTAATTCGTGTAAACATTAAAACATAAATTTTGCTTGTTCAAAATGATTGTTCCCCACAAATTATCACACTTACCGTTAACTATGTTACAAACTTATTTACAAATTAAAGCTCTTTGATTGATTAAGCAATGTGATTGTCTTAATTTCTAAATGTAATATCGATTACTTTTTTGCCCTAAAAATAAAAATGTCCTATTCATGTAAGCTTGCATACTTAAGAATTGTTTCATCGTGATCAATACACATTTCGCCATTTTCTATTAAAGGAAATTCTCTCAATTTGAAGAATTTATCTCGAAATGCAGATGAATGCACAGAACAGATTGACAAGCAACAAAATGAAATCCCATTATCTTCATCTATTACAAATACTGATCAAATTGTTACTGATTATACACGTAAAATTATGGATACAAACAATATTAATATGGCTGAAGCTACCAAGTCTCAACCTTTGTTAATAAATTCCCATGAACGCACTATGCGGCAAACATCCTGATACCATCCACACCATCTGGATGCTTGGCGGTTCACTACTGTACATTTCACAAGGAGTTTTCTTCCGCGTACGACCTCTCTGTGGAATAGTTTACCACTGGCGATTTTTCCGGACCGATACGACCTGGGGACCTTCGAGAAAAGAGCTTACTCCTTTCTAAAGGGCCCGCAACACACCTGCAATTCTCCTGGTGTTGCGGTTGATCATGGGCGGCGGTAGTCACTTAACATCAGGTGAGCCGCATGCTCGTTTGCCGCCTCTTCTATAAAAAAAAGGAAAATTTTAAGCCTAGGAAAAACACCAAACACTAGTGAATGGATATCTGTAAAAAGTAAGAAAGATAGAACTAAAGGTAGGGTGTATGATGTATGTAAATAAAAAAACTAAACTATCTTGTACAGATACGATGAAAGATCAGTGTTCATGCAAAATGAAATGTTTTGAAAATTTTTCTGATGGAGTATGAAAGAAAATTTTTGACTTGTTCAGGCAAATAGGTGATCATGAAAAGCAGTGGTATTATATATTAAATTATACTGAATCAACAAAACCAAAGGTTGTAATAGTTGATAGAAAACGAGACCAAACTAATACTTTCATTTAGTTTTTTCCTTTGAATAATGACAGGGCTTTAAAAACTGAGATTGATAAAACAATGTTTATAATTACATTGAAAATTAAAGAGCAAGTTGTTTATACTGTCATGATACGTACTAATAATGAACAAATTTTAGATTTAAGAGTTAAGTATACAAATCAGCTTTATAAAATTCAAGATAATACTTTACAGAACAGCATATTAAGTTTGTACACAATATTAAGTCCTTTCCTTGTATAGTCACATTACATCACATCTGGACATTTTAAAGATGTAGAGGCTCTTTCGGGGATATAACGTCACCCTGTCTTACACCTCTCTGCAGTTGGATAGGTTTCGAATTCTGGTTCTGTACTCGGATAGCCATCGTAGCCCTACTGTACAAACATTTCAGCACTTCGATATACCGACAGTTAACTTGTCACCGCTGAAGGGACTGTAGCACCGCCCAAATTTCGACGGAATCAAAGGTTTTCTCATAGTCCACATATGCCAGGCAAAGTGGCAGAGAGTTGTACTCTTCAGTCTTCTGATCTGATCTGCAGCAGGGTATATATGTGGTCTATGGTACTGAAGCCTTTTCGGAAACCGGCTTGTTCTTCAAGAGAGCGTTGTCGCCTTTCTTGAAGAACAAGACCAACGCACTTCTGCTCCACGCCTCCGGAGTAGTGCCACCATGGAGGACGGAATTGAAGAGCTTCTGAAGGATTTCAAGTACCGGTGTTCCACCCGCTTTCAGAAGCTCCGCTGTAATTCTATCCTCGCCTGGGGCTCTGCTATTTTTAAGGTGCTGGAGAGCCATTCTAATCTCGCTCAGACTGACGTCCGGGATATCATCGGAATAGTGTCGGATAAGAATTGCTCTTGGATCATTACTCACACTTGAGTGTGGCTCCAACGATGATGTGTACAGCTGCCCATAGAACCTCTCAATCTCAATCAAAATCTCAGGTGTCCCGGAAACGATGCTGTCACACTCAGTCTTCAACTTTGACAGTTGGCTCTTTCTGGCAGACTTTGGAGCCCTGGTTCCGCTCGATCGCTTCTTTAATACAAGCTGTATTAAAGTTGCGTAAGTCTCGCCGCATGCATTTGGAGATCCGTCTGTTCAGTTGCCTGTATGCTGTCAAATCTGTTGACGATTGCAGCCTCATCTCCCATCTAACAGCCATGAGATTAAGAGTGTGATCGGAGTTTTTGTATTCTTCTGTGGCGGGTCTTGCAGAACTTAGCTCCGACCGCATGGACAGTTTCCACGAGCTTGTCATTTATATCAACCAATGCATTGCAATCTTCTAGGCACTGAAAGCGGTTATGTAACTCGAGCTGAAAGTTTTCGGGATTCTGGATCAGATCACCAGGAGGACGGAGCATTGACTTCATTAGACGAGACCTCTCCAACTTAATGTTTAGGTTCAGTGTGCCTCTAACCATTCGGGGATCGCTGCCAGTTTTCACTCTTGTGATCACTGAGACATCACTGAACAGTTGGCGTCTGGTCGTCATAATGAAGTCAATCTCATTTTTTGTCGAACCGCCAGGGCTCGACCAGGTCAACTTTCTGTGGGGCCGCTTCTGGACGAAAGAGTTCATCATGAAAAGTCCCTCTTTCTCCATGAAGTCGGCTAGCTGCTGGCCCCAGTTTTGCGTTGAAGTCTCCCATTAACACCGTATAGTGAGCTTTGGAGGAATGCATGGCTCTAGAAATATCCTCATACATTTCCTCCACCTCCTCATGGGGATGTTCCGACGTTGGCGCGTAAACCTGTATGACCTTCAGCAAATACCGTTTGGTGATTCTGAGTATAAGGTACGCAACCCTCGTCGATACACTCCCAATCTTTGAAACGTTGTTAATGAGAGACTTGTGGACGATAAATCCAACACCTTGTGACAGATGGTCGTCCTCCCGGTGATAGAACAAGTTGCCGGATTCGAGAATCACCGTGTCCTCCCCTTCTCTTCGGGCCTCGGATAATCCTATAATATTCCAGCGCAACTTGTCCACCTCTTCTTCCAGCTCCAGGATCTTCTTGTCAGTCCTCAGGTTGTGTGCCTTAAATGTTTCCAAGTCGAATCATCGTAGGTGGCAACCGAACCTCCACCGGAGATTCTTAGCACCCCCTGCCCCGCCGTTACCATGGTCGCCACCGTAGCCAGGAATAGCGGGGCCGCCGGGGACTGGGGGCCATCCATTTGTGTAATTCTTCTTGGCAACCGCAGTTTTTTTGTGGTACAGTTACTGTTATCAGGAAGATGCTGCTGCCCATTTCCTGCCTGTTTTCCTCTGTCGCCTTTTACGACACCCATGGGAAGATATGGAGTAGTGGATATTCTTAACCGCCACTACACGGCCCGAAACTTTTCTTCGCTGCGTTGGAAGACGTTTTCGAGCTACTGGACTGGAAAGGATACGGTATTAACATCAATGGCGAGTACATCACTCACCTTCGACCCGGAGCCTTATGGCAGAAACCCTGGAGGACCTTAGCACTATGCTCAATGACCTCAATGGTGTCTCCCAACCGATAGGTCTTAAGATGAACATGGACAAAACAAAGATCATGTTTAATTTCCATGTCACACCTATGCCGGTAGTTGTTGGGAGTACTATGCTTGAAGTTGTTGACGAGCATATTTACCTGGGACAAATAGTCGGACTATTGTCCCAGGTAAATATGGACTATTTGTCCTAGGGAAGTTCAACTTCGAAGGAAAGGTCAATCGATGGATTCAACTCGGCTGGGCAGTGTTCGGGAAATTACGACACATCTTCTCATCAGGTATACCTCAATCTCTAAAAACTAGAGTGTAGAACCAGTGCGTTTTGCCAGTGATGACTTATGGATCTGAGACATGGTCCTTCACTGCTGGCCATATGAGGATGCTCAAGGTCGCTCAACAAGCTATGGAGAGGGCTATGCTCGGAGTTTCTCTGCGCGATAGACTGAGAAATGAGTAAGTAGTAATAATAAATGAGTCAGTAAAACCAGAGTGACCGACATAGTCCAACCAATTAGTAAGCTGAAGTGGCAATGGGCCAGCCATATAGCTCAAAGAACCGATAACCGATGGGGAAGAAAGGTTCTCGAGTGGCGGCATCGTGCCTGTATGTATAGTGTAGGGCGATCCCCCCTAGATGGAGTGACAACCTGGTAAGACATGCAGGAAGTCGATAGATGCAAATGGCTCAGGACCGTGATTTGTGGCATTCCTTGGGGGAGGTCTATGTTCAGCAGTGGACTTGTGAAGGGTTGTAATGATGATAATGATGATGAGAGACTCTTTAAAGATTGGATGTCTGTAACTGAATGTTTTCAAGGTATCAAATTAGGCAGTGAATATCAACACACACAGATATTCAATAATAAATTTAATCTTTCTTTTCATTGACCAAAAAAAGACATGTGTCAATTTGTAGTATATAGCTGAAAACAAAGGTAATATTAAATTACAGGGTAACTATGAAAGTGAATAAAGCAAAAATCTATTGTTAGAAAAATAAAAGATCAAGAAAATTCTGTATCAGATCCAAGTATTAAAATAGGTAAGAGTTTTTGATTTAGAAAATGTTCAAAACATTCCTCAATTTCATGTAGGAGTTTTTCATTATAATACAAAATATGCTCTGTATAATTTCACAGAGTTTGATATATTAGTATGGCAAGGTCATTTTTATGTATGGCATGAACAAATTGCTAAGAGAGGTGCCACTGAAATTGTAAGTTGCTGTATCACTTTATAGAAGAAGTCAAAACGGTAAAGAGTAGATTTCTTTCTATACCGATAATTGTTCAGGTCAAAACTGTTATTAAAACAACAAATATAAAAACTCGGAAAATATGCTAAAACAAAAAATATGGTCACTCTGTGATTTTGCTAAAAGAATTGCAAAACTATCAACATTTCAACACCTTGTTATCTCATGACTGCAAATGTATTTGAAAGAACTGACCTTCAGTTTTGTTATTTGTAACAGGGAGCAAATCAAGAGCAAATTTGCACAAAAGCTAGTTACTAATAGAACAAAATTAATTAACTTTAGAGATTAGGGTATTCTACCCTAATACTTATTTTAAAAAGTAAACAAAAATGTTAAAAAATTTCCATACTTGGAAACTTACTGTTATATAATTGATTTTGTAAATTACATTATTGATTAAATTACACAAAATGATTGCTTACAAGCTTTCTTCAGTTAAAACAATGGAGTTTTAATTAACTTGTATATATTTTAAAAACCATTTTGGAATAACTTGCACAAGGATTATTGTGAATAGCTTTTGCAAATAATATAGTAAAATTTATAAGGCAACACTGCAAATTATTTCTTTACAACTTACCACTTTAGCAGGTATATCATGTCTTTTGCAAGCTCCATGATGAGTTCCATACAAGCCTAGGAACTCTAGAGGGTTGTTAACCCTAGTCACAAGCCCTGGTATATCACAGCGTACATGAACATCTGGTATTTGACCAGATGAACCCTCTACAACAATCAAAACTGATGCTGCTCCAGACCCAGCTAAATTAGTGCCCGATATGTCCAATGATTGAAGATGTGGCAAACTAGTCACTATTGTAGACAATACTTCATTTGGATTATAATACTTTCCATGTCTCTCATTTGAATGTGATAAATCCAAGTGTCTCAGTGACTGGAGTGTTGTAATCCAATCTATAATTTCCTTTGACCAGGGAACATTGTGCAAAATAAGTGATTGTAAGTTTTTCAGCTCATGCAATGCACATGTAGACACAGTTGATGTAAATTCAGATAGATCTAGATGTGTCAAGTTCTTTAGTGGCTTCAACAGAAGTAACGGAAATATAGTCAGCCCGCGACATTGTATTGTTAGCCTTCTTAAGTTAGGCGCATCAATAATATGTCCTCTTTGACGTAGGTTTCCTTCTTCTTGAGGAGAGACATATATTAGTGGACCAAATTTAAGAGACACCAAACGGTCACTGTTTAGATTGATTATATCCAGTGATGCCTGTGACAAGTACTCACATTGCACTAACTCCACACTGTACGGTTTATGGACCATGAAGCAGCGTAGACCCTCATCTGTGATACGTGAATTTCGTAATTTCACGCGGTCTAGCCTTGTTCGTGAAAGATCGCGAAATAAGTTTGCAATATTATCGTTTACTCGGTTTTTCTTTTGATAAGTCTGGATGAATTTTTCGCATAACTCGGCTGGGAATATAATATCATCTTTAAGTTTACGCCAGCGACTGGTGGGATCCAATGTCGTAATTGTGTTCAGATTGGCCACTATGCAATCCATACAAATATCCAGGAGAGAATCCGGTGAGCTGTCGTAGAGAGAAAATACTTCTTGATCAGACGTCATTTTAGCTGCGGTAATGATTTTCCTTTTTTAAAATATGGAAAAATTACACATGAACTGTGGCACCATTTCACTACTTTATTCCCGAAAATCGTATAAATCTGCTAAAATTTTCATATGGCTCATTTTCAATTTAGTATATTAAGACTTCGCTGTGCACAAATATTAATAAACTATTAAAATACACATGAAATACGGAAGCAAATTTTCGCACAACGCAACCACAGAGTACTTTTTTATATAGGTGTGATATAGGCAGTGTTGCCAGATGCCTTGAACGTTTTATCTGTATTAGAAACTGCTAAAATCTGTATTAAATCTGTATGCCATTTTAACTTAAAATCTGTATAAAATCTGTTTATTCAAATAAACCAAAATCGAATTATTGGTCATCATCGTGATTGCTTCTCTCGAAAACAAGGGATAAGTACTAACGTTATAAGTTTTAATTATCTTTAGTACCCGGTTGACCGGTATTTTTCGCTCGGTTTTTTTTTTAATTCATGTGTTTTGGAAATTATATTTAGATACAAATTACACACTGATGAAATACGAATAATATTTTTTGATCTTAGCGACGTAATAGAAAAAACTGAACTGGTTATTTGAATAAAAAATCATGAGCGCAATTAGTTTAATTTAAATTTTCGTGTTTTTAAAAAATACTAAAAAAAGGACTCAAAAAAAAACAGATTTTCTCAAAAAAAGAAAGGAAATTGAAAAAAAACATTAAAAAAAGTCGGTCGGTCGGTCTGGGCTCGAAGCACGGTATTACGATTTTGTGACCGCCCAATATACCAATTAAGCTATTTGTAATCATTAATAAAGTGTCAAAATTTACCTTCTTATTCTAACGATATTGTAGCAGTTATTCATTGCCTTAAAAACACGGACAAAAAGACATTTTCTAAAAATAAATCCTAGCTAGATCGATTTATTGCCCCCGAAACTCTCTGCACACAAAATTTTATGAAAATCGTTGGAGCCGTTTCCGAGATTCCGATTATATATATATATATATATATATATATATATATATATATTATATATACAAGAAAAACAAGAATTTCTCGTTTAAAGGTATAGGATTAAATAAAACTATACACAAAAAATTTTATATAACAAAACTGAAAACCTTACTTAAACAAACAATGTACTAAAACTCAAACATTTGCAACAAACGAACTAATAATTAATTTATTATTTTCAGTCATACATATTTTTGTTAAATTTCAACAGTAATTCATTATCAACCTCTAGGCTATAGCAAGGTTTTGTACCAAACAGTTGCTTTGTATGTAAAAGACCTTCAATAGTATCTGTATTAAGTCTATTGCGTTGTTTTGTCTTTATTAAATTTATCGATGAGAAGATCCTCTCTACGGCGGCACTGGAACGAGGTATACTAAAGGTTGTAGAAACAAATTTCGACAGCGTGGGATATAATTGATTGCTTCAGTTAACAGGATCACGGGCTGCAGCGACTTTACACCAGTAGGTTTCGAGATCTTCTGCTTCATCGGGCGCCAAATCTTTATTATTACGCAAAAACCGCCACTCTGTGTCTAGTTGTTGCAGTTCATCAACTGAGATCAAATTTGGAAACTTTACTGCCAAAGTGACCAATGAATTAATTCTACGAGACTTGACAGCTTGTGGGTCAAGAAACTGCATTTGTTTAAACATATCATTGCTGAAATTGTACCTTTTTTTACCTGCTTTGCCCCTTCAATAAAAAAGTCAAGGCATTTGAGTTTGAATGCTTCAATATCTTCTTGATGTAGAGCGATTGAACTCGTAGAGACATGGGAGGCTGAAACCTTTGCTCCTAGGTAAAGGTAATCTATTGGTTTGTAATGACGTGGATTGTCAATCTGAATTAAACCGACTTCAGTTCGCGAAACGTATCCGTCGTCCATGTAACATTCCAGTAAAGTTTTAAATACAGTCACCATGTTTTCATGCATTTTATGAATTTGCGGCCGCTATGACTGCATCAGCTTATTCATGTTATTAAATATCTCTAAAGAAAACTCCAAAAACTCTAAATATAGCTTATTATATGGATTTTTTTAATCTGAACAATATCGAATCCGCATTCAAGTGGTCCGTAAGAGCGGTTTCAGTGAAATATAATTTTAGTGCGCCATACTGTTCGAGAATACGGCATACTGCTGCTCTCAGCGAAAGCCATCCAAAAATAATTATAAATGTCTCGTATGAGAGTTCCGGGCTCTCTTGACAATTTTAAACAGGCATACGATGCACAGAGATGGAAAGAGTGGCATACACACTTCAATACAAACAGGTGAGGGTTATCGGCAACTAGATGACAGTGAGTTGTGCCGTTCCATCATGGCATTCGCACCATCAGCGGCAAATCCGATAAGATTTTCCATTAGGATGTTATTGTTACTCAATTTTTTTTAATATTTTGGTATAGCTTTTCAGCAGTAACCTCTCAAGGGGTATGAGACAAAAAAATGCATATTCAACTTTTCTTTCAAAAAAAACGTGCTAATATGCATAAATGCTTAACACATCCCCTATCTGTGCTTTCATCGACGATTAAAGAAAATTTAAGTTTTTGTAACTTTTCTATTATCATTTGTTTTGCAGTTATGCCAGTCACATTTTTTACAATAGCTGTAGTTTTTGTTCTGTCACAACTAATACTTTTTGCAATTTGTGAACCGGGGCACATGTTTGTTATTAATTGTGGCAAGTGTTCCATGACGTTCATGGGGATATTTTGTTCAGCTATAAACGCTGCGAGCAAAATTTCTCCTCTTTTGACTGGTTCAATATTCTTGTTTGAAAATAAATCTGTCATTAATGTTTGCGAGCTAGATCCACCAGGACTTGAATTTACGTGTTTGTTTGTTTTCGTGTGTCTGAAAAGATCATTCTTCCCAGCACTTCCAATTGAAAGATCTGTGTTACAAAATGTACAAAAAGCAAAGTAATCACCTTTATTACTAGGTCTTAACCACGCCTTATAGGAAGAATCTTCCATCCAGTTCCAATTAAACTTTTGTATCACTCTCGGTTTTTTAGATGCCATAATGGTTCACAAAACAAAATCACAATCTCTCAATATTATATATACTTAATAAAAGTGCATCAACGTTTTTAAATATTTACGTATTACCCACGCACACACAACGCAACGAATGCGACAGCGAAGTACTTTGGACAGCACGCAAAAATCTTTTGAGGATTTCCCGAGCAGAGCGAGTGACACTTGTAATGCTGCCATACTAACTAATTACGCTGTGAAAAAATTTATGGTTAATTTTTTATAATAATAATAATAATAGAATCATGCAATTATATGTATAACGCGGTATCTAGTCATATAGCTTTCTTAATTCTGTTTTAAGTTGAATATTATGTTAGTTTAATCAATAGAACTAGAAAAGTCTGTATAAAAATCTGTATCCAGTGCTAATCTGTATTACACACCGAAAATCTATATAAATACGGAGAAATCTGTACATATGGCAAAGCTGGATATAGGTATAGGGAAAACCGTAGCAGGGTTGCCGTTCTACAAATTTTAAAGTCTCTAGACTAACAGAAAAAATCCGCCAGAAACAGGATTTTTCTTTTTCTTAAAATCCGCTAGATATCCCTAGGTATATTTTCGTGGTACCATTGGGCTAACTGCAAAATCTTGCCTAATGGTCAATGAATACCGAAAATATAAATCTATAAATTAAGTAAAACCTTAAAAGGAGCGGACTCTATTTCAAATAAATCAGTTACTTATAGTGTAGGTTAACGATATGACAACTAAAACAAAAATTATTCATGTACAAAATAAAAAAATATTGTAAAAAATAAATCTTAAATATTTAAACCACGTTTAAACATTAGTCATCTTATTAAAAATAAAACAATTAGCTCAGTTCGTTTTTGTACCTAAATTTCAAAATGAATAGCGAAGTATGGATCCAGATCTTCAAAAAGAACTTCAGCGGAAGTTGAAGCTTCATCAATGTCTCCAGTTCCCATCTTTGGTTTGCCTTTATCGACTTGGTTGACAACATCTTCGGGAATATCATTCATTGTGCAATTCTTTTTTTTAATCCTTAACTGATTTCTAACCAGAAGAATGGAATTTAAAGTTTTTTCTGATAGCTTGTTTCGCAGTTTGCTTTTAACTAAATTCATGGCACCAAATACGCGTTCAAATTCTGCATTTGAGTGAGGTAGTGATAATATTAATATTGAAAAATTACATAAATCTTCGAATATATTTCATACTCTTGCTGCATTTTTGTATGTCGAAACCTTAGACCATGGTCTAAGGTCGAAACAGATGAAAGTGAATGAACGACATTGAATTGTTAGTTTATGTTCGGAAATTCTCGTGAAATTATATTATATAATATACATTGTTACCAACGGTAGATTACAAAATTGAACATATGATAAATTACTTATTTGAAATGAATTACGTTATAAAAAATCGCCATCACAAAAGTCCAAATGTCGCTAGAAGTCGCTACATAATTATTTCTCGCTAAAACGATTTTTTTATCCGCTAAACATTATTAAAATCCGCTAGATCTAGCGAAAAAGTCGCTAAAATGGCAACACTGTAACCGTAGACAGAGAAACCTAGTCTAAGAGGGAAAACGCAACCAAACGCAACTATATATTTTTTATATAACTGGCTCTACACTTTAAACTATTATTCAAGCGACAAAACAGGAGTAACAATCCGTCAACGGCCAAGTTCCCGCCAAAACCCCCAAACACAACTACTATGAGAACGAGCAAAGAGTATACAGACTACTAAGAGGATACTACGCATGAGTATAGTAACTTTCTTTAAATGTATATACTAAATCTATGCTTTAAAGTATATATCCTCTCTCTACGCTTTAAATAGTGAGACCATGTAGGTTAGAGAGACCGCAGATTTACAATTATAAGTTGGCCGACTAAATCACAGAGTATACCAATAGGTATAGTGATATATGCTCTAACCCACACATCTTGTCCAATTAATTAATTTGACACCGATCGTATCAGAATCAAGATTCCCTTCCGATTACGCACAATTAAAAAGTTGCCCAACTCTGGCTAACTGCTCGTTAGCACGGTTACCCTATGCAAGCTCGCAGACTATCAACTTTGTTGGTTAGTCGCAATGCAGGATGCAAGATGAAGTGATTTCCCCACTCTCGGACTTAGACAGACGGGTGTGTATCTGCCACCCGATCACTTGTTGCAAACGAAAAAGTAGAAGAACTTATATACAAAGTGCAAAAAAAGGCCAGCGTTGTACAAAAAATATTTGAAACAATACGCTGATATAAATGTTAAAAAAATTATGGAAGAAAGTGCGAAAGCTGCGAAGCTTTAATAACTAATTGGGCAGAACTCTGTGTGAATAAAGGAAAAGCACAAGGTGGCTCTAAGTTTATTTGTTGTATTTGTTAATGTTTGTATATATATTGTTACGAGCTTGAGGTTCGTAACAATAAAAATTGCCGATAAAATTACCTAAATTAACACTTTAATTTACTTTACACAAATTAAAGTTAAAAACACTAATAATTAAACACACTAATTCACTTTATTCCGCTCCGAAGCTTCGCTTGTTCCGCCAAATCAACACTACTCCGATCGCATCTTGCAGCGCCTACTTATTTAAATTAGCAAAGAAATATCCAGAATGTTCAAGTAAACACGCGCAAGGTACCGAGCGTTCGAGTTTCGACTAGGCGCTGTCGGTTGAGTGATTTGTGATGTCATTTTCTCAATGCTCCCCTCGCTCTCGTTCCTGACACTAGATGGCGCTAGTTGACTTATTCATGCAACACTGCCCCCTCCTAAGACATGCTCGTCCCGAGCATTATCGGTCCCATAATAACGCGCCAAGCGATCCACATGGACGATCTTAGGAGTCCCTCTTGCTCCTTTCTGTATCCGGTAGGTCACATCGTTGATCCTGGTTACAATCCGGTACGGGCCGTCCCATTTAGCTTGAAGCTTAGGAGATTTCCCTTTGCTGCGGACTGGATTGTGCAACCACACTAATGAACCTTCGTTGAACCCTTTATTGTTCATTTTGCGGTCGTACCGGGTTTTCATTTTCTCACACATTTGCTGGCCCGATTGTCTGACGTGCTCATAAATGTCATTCATTTTGTTCCGCAAGTCATTTGTATAATCGGTTATACTGCGTGGGGCATCAGGTGGTATCCCGGTGATCAGGTCCGCAGGCAGCCGTAATTCTCTTCCAAAGTTTGCGAAAGCTGGTGTCACTGCTGTACTTTCGTGAACAGAACTTCGATATGACAACAAAAACGGTTGTATGTGCTTGTCCCAATCTCGTTGCCGATTGTCTACAACTTTTGCTAGGTACCTCTCCAATGTCTGATTAAATCGTTCCACCATTCCATCAGATTGCGGGTGATAAGAAGTCGTTCTTGTTTTATGAGTACCCATAATTCGGCAAGTTTCCTGGAATATTTGAGACTCAAAATTCCTTCCTTGATCGCTGTGAATCTCTAAAGGTACTCCAAAACGACAGAAGACTTCATGAACTAGTTTATCTGCAACTGTTGAAGCTTCTTGATTTGGAATGGCGAAGACTTCTGGCCACTTAGTGAAGTAATCCATCACAACCATGAAATACTTGTTACCGCTTTCACTCTCCGGAAACGGCCCCGCCACGTCAATGGCTATTCTCTCCCATGGTGCACCCACATTGTACAACTTCAATGCACCTCTACTACGAGTCTGAGGCGTTGCACCACCAAATCTTCGTTGGTCCGTCTCCTGCTGGCGTTGACTTCGGGTACGGACACCCTCCGTTTCCTCCTTAGGTAAAATCGGCATGATTTTATCCCACTTCTGACACCAATTGTTACGAGCTTGAGGTTCGTGACAATAAAAATTGCCGATAAAATTACCTAAATTAACACTTTAATTTACTTTACACAAATTAAAGTTAAAAACACTAATAATTAAACACACTAATTCACTTTATTCCGTTCCGAAGCTTCGCTTGTTTCGCCAAATCAACACTACTCCGATCGCATCTTGCAGCGCCTACTTATTTAAATTAGCAAAGAAATATCCAGAATGTTCAAGTAAACACGCGCAAGGTACCGAGCGTTCGAGTTTCGACTAGGCGCTGTCGGTTGAGTGATTTGTGATGTCATTTTCTCAATGCTCCCCCTCGCTCTCGTTCCTGACACTAGATGGCGCTAGTTGACTTATTCATGCAACAATATATAGTTCTATACTTTATCAAATTGAAACGGAACAAATCTATCAGGTTGAAGAAAATAAGATGTAATATACTGTCGAACATTTACTCCATTTGTAATATTGTTTCCCCTATTGTTTTTTGTGCGAGGATATTCGTCCAAAGGACATTCGTACAAGGTATCCTTAAATGTTATTCCATCTTTTGAGGGAACATAGTTGTGTAGAATACATATTATGCTGCCTTTATAATCTTTACAGCAATTTCTTTTATATAAGATAGGGTGACAAACGAGCACACAGTCCACCTGATGGTAAAGAGTTGCTGTGGCCCATAGACATCTACATCTTTCCTCGATTACGAATCAAAATGCAGTGCGTTGTCACCCGTGAGGGCTAAGATGGAGTGCCTCGTTTCCAGTAAAAAGGGTCTCCGGATAATTTATGTACATTTATGTGGCGATGAAAAATACGCCACTTATTTGCTAAAATATCAAATGTGCATTCTACTAATCAAAGTGTGTCTGTAGTTAAATATACGTTTTGGGTAATTAAAATTTTTCTTTGAGAAAGGATGTAGTATACCTATGACTTGAAAGGCCAAATGCTTCATCACTGATAACGTAAAATGGCATTACAGGTCCGTTATCTTCATAAGGCAAGTGTTGTCCAGTGGGAATATTAAGTCTGTTTTGAATTAATAGTTTGCTCATTTGTGATGACTTAAATGTCTCAGAATCACTACTGCTTCCGTACGCACCTACACCAATATGGACAAACTTGTAGTCGGCATTAGTCCAAGCTATCAAAACACAAGAAAAAAACTTCTTGTAATTAACGAAAGACGATTCAGACGTTGCGGCTATACGATTCGAATGTGTGTACCATCTAACGCTCCTATAACATTTCAAAAATTTATACGTTCATAGAATTCATGAGCAGTTCTAATCCAATCTTCTTCAGTTTTTTCAGGCATTTATTGCGAATGAAGTACATTCCATATTTGCTCACAAGTA
The DNA here is from genome assembly GCA_907164705.1 of Parnassius apollo. Classification (NCBI taxonomy): domain Eukaryota; kingdom Metazoa; phylum Arthropoda; class Insecta; order Lepidoptera; family Papilionidae; genus Parnassius; species Parnassius apollo. The sequence continues at coordinate 3,631,298 of CAJQZP010000987.1, forward strand.
GATTTCACTATATTTCTTATTGTAGATTCACCGATCAAATAATCTAACGAAAATTGAGAAAAACATGTTCCCGATACCAAATATCTGCAAAAAAACATTAATCATTAAATATAGTTTGTTGCCATATACATAATGATTTTAGGATCATTTTATGGAATTCACTTTGTATGGAAGGTCCAATTGCTTTTTTTTTCATTTATAAACCTTTGTAGGAGAAAATTGTTTAATTATTGTTCTTCGAAATTTATCGTAAGGTCTAAAGAGGGCAACATCCTTTTACACTATGTAAAGATATAAAATAATTTGAATAACAAATTTTATTATGTATCATTTGTTTTAGTCATGAAATAAAAAATGGAATACCTAACTTGCGGACTTGCTTCGCTGGAAAACTGAAAGCTCAAAAGTCAGTAAAATCTGGGCAAGCAGCTTCGAAAAGCGACGATATGTTTACTTTGAGCGCAATAATATAATATAATATAATATAATAATTCGTATAGAACCACGACCAACTGAAGGTTGTATTGAGAATAGTGAATCAAACCAGGACAACGCTAATTTATCAGATAATGTAAAATCATATCCGCAACGAAGACGGAGAATTAAACAAACCAACTTTGATGAAACAATAATAAAGGCGCTTCAGTCTAATGCAGAGGACAATACTAATTATTATTTATCGTTTGTTCATTTTATGAAAGAGCTGAGTTTTAACGAAAAATTAGAAGTGCGCATAAGAATTTTACAAACATTCCAAGACATCAAGAAAAAAATATTACTGCAAAATACATCATTCAACCTACTGCTTCGTAATTTCCAAGAGCTTACAGGCGCATTACTCCGTCAGATTCCGTTCGTATTATTTTTGATCAAGTTATCCAGCCAAACAATAGTCGTCCAGTCCCATTCCACACGTCAAAAAATTAATCACAGCATCTGACAGAATCTCTTCAGCACTCTATCATCTATCTATCTGTGGCCCTGCACAGAATACAAAACCATCTTATCTGTAACTTTCAAGTCCATCTCCAGAAAGTCAAACACCGCTCCCTTCACATGATCATGATGGAAATATTTCATAATTGTCAAATTTCTCGATGTTGGAATCAGAACTAATTGATTTATAAAAATATAACAGATTTTTACACTGGACCGTCTTATATTTGATTATGGGTATAGAACATTAATAAAAAAAGAAATGTGTTTTATTTTTATTAACCTAGCAGGTACTTACCGGAGAGTTAATCTAAGACTCTCTTTAACGGTGATAGCGAGTCGGAAAGTTGTGTCCTGTTTGACTATTGCTGGCCCGATTATATATACGAGTTCATCAATAGACGAAATACTCATTCTGTAGAATGAAAAAAAAATCCGGATAACATCTGAGTTTAGAGTGCAAGGTATGATGTTTCCCATACTCTAATCTGTCACTTAATATAGGATGCACCTAAATGTTGTCTTTTATTTTCGTCTTCTTTTAATTATTAAAGCAATTATAATTAATTATAATAAATTATAATCATAGAGCGTTCTTTTCCGCATTATCACGCACACGCATCGCGCTAGCAACACTGTCACGGACTAAATCGATTAAGTTGCAGCTGACAACCAATAAAAAAAAGTTGGTCAATTTAATTATAAAAGTATGCAATTAAGTTTTTCGATAGTTGGCCAACTTACAAAGAGATAAGAAGAACGATCGCTGTAGAAATTACTAGTTTCCCAAAAATATGGATAAAATAAGCGAGGCGCTGTGACCGCTAAGTTGTCTCGGTAAAAACGGGCTGTTTTATGCTAGCTTGAAATGATCTATCAACGTTTAATATACGTTATCATTCAAAGAAAAAAAAAAAGAAAATAACGAAATTATTATTATTTATTATTATTATTCATTAATAAATATAGTTTTTTATAATTTTAATTATTTTAAATATTGTAAATTATTGTAAATTTCGAGAATTTACTAACATGCAAATCTTCTAATTAATAATTTCTTAAAAGTTAATAAAGATTAATTTAGTAAAAAAAAAACATGATTAAATAACCAAATAATAATTTTACATATTATTCAATATTTCAATGTATAGCTTTGAATCGATAACGTATAAAGACCTTTGGTACTTTAATTAAATGTATTACAATTATTGATGCATATTGTTTTTCAGTCTATTTTTCCGATCAGATGCTAAACCACTTTTTTTATATAGGAGAGGAGGCTAACGAGCATACGGCTCTCGTGATGGTAAGCGATTATCGCCGTCCATGAACAGCTGCAACACCAGGGGGATTGTAGAAGTGTTGCCGGCCTTTTAAAAAGGAATAGGCTCTTTTCTTGAAGGTCCCTAAATCGTATCGATCCGGAAAAATCTCTGGTGTAGTTAATTCCACAAGGAAGTTGTGCGAGGAAGAAAACTTCTTTTAAATCGCTTAGTGGTGGACCGCCAGTCAGCCAGATGGATGGTATCGCGAGTTTTGTCGCGATGTGCGATGGTGAAACTGTGCGGCTGAAATTAGTCTGAACGATTCCTCAGAGCACTCCTCTTGGTAGATGCGATAAAATGCGCAAAGAGACGCAACATCTCTTCGCAGTGCCAGTGAGTTAAGCTGATCGGAAAGAGCTCGGTCGCCGACGATTCGAACTGCTCTGCGCTGGATGCGGCCCAGATATGGGAAGAGTATTCCATGTGTGGCCGAACCTTCGCCTTGTAAAGTTGCAGGCGGTGAGCCGGCATGAAATACTGTCCAACTCTGCTGAGCACGCCAAGCTTTTTAGAAGCCAATTTGGACTTCTCTTCCAAGTGACCACAAAACTGCACGTCACTCGATATGTCGACGCCGAGGATTCCGATACTGGCTAAGGCAACAAGGTGGTGCCTTGAAACTGAGGAGATACGACGTAAGGGTTCTTTTTAGCGGTAACAGGGCAAACTTGTGTCTTCTGGGGATTAAACTGGACTAGATTTAGCGTCCTTAAGATTTTGTTCAACAAAGTCTCGACTTCAGACACAAGTTTGTCCCGGTACTGACGGACATTTTCCCGAAAAATATTGGCACGGCCGGTATATAAAGCATCACCAGTGCCGTCGTCTGCATAGCAATTAATGCTACCGATTTGCAACATGTCATTGATATGCAGAAGAAACAGCGTTGGTGATAGCACGCAGCCTTGTGGAACAACAGCGTTAATGGGCTTGTAATCGGAGCTTGCACCGTCTACTACGACCTTTATGCTCCGATTAGCAAGAAAACTAGTGATCCAATTGCACAATTTCTCGGGAAGCCCTAGGAAGGAATTTTCGTAAGAAGCGCTTTGTGCCAAACCCGATCGAAGGCCTTCGCTATGTCCAAACAAACGTCCAACGCCTCCCGCTTGGACTATACTGCCTTCACCCATTTATTAGTTAGGTAACCTAGAATATCACCAGCCAAGTGACCGCGACGGAAATCGTGCTAGCGGTCACTAATCAGCTGGTGATCCTCAAGGTACCGCATGAGCTGGCTGTTTATAATAGATTCCAAACATTATTTTAAAGAACAAGGAAGTGATGGTGATAGGTCTATAGTTGGACGGATCAGAGCGGTTACCTTTTTTAGGGATCGGGTGCACGAAGGCTGTCTTCCATGATTTCGGGACTACGCCTAGAGAGTAGGAGTACCGGAAAAGACGCGTTAAGACCGGTGCCAATTCCGGGGCACACGTATTCAGCACAATAGGAGGGACGCCATCAGGCTCACTCGACTTGTGATGTCCAGGGAGAGGAGTGCTCTGCGCACTGAGCATTGGGTAAACAGCACCTCCTGCAAGATGATGTGACAACCTAGTAAGGCATGCAGGAAGTCAATGTATGCAGACAGCTTACGACCGTGCTTTGTGGCATTCCTTGGGGGAGGCCTATATTCAGGAGTGGACTAGTAATGGGCTGTAATGATGAATGATGAGGCTTCTATTCCGTTCACCTGTAACACTTAATTTTTTCCAGACGGTAAAAAATTCACCCAGAAGTATGAGGAAATATACAAAGGCTGTTATAGTTTACTTCTTCGTCGTCGTCATCATCAGCCCGAATAAATACGCAGCTGAACAGGTTTCTCACTTTGAGGGAGGATTTTTTGGCTTAATTATTAAGCTGATATGGTTTCTTTTTTTATACGTTCGGCTAGCGTGTTCATTACTAGCTGTTCCCCGCGATTTTGTACGCGTGGATATAATTACAACATTATGCTATGAAAATATATAAAGTAAACTAGTCTAGCTGTTTCAATTCTAGAAGTATTTATAATCTTTTTTACAGCATATGCTGCAGAATTAAGTCTGCTTGCTAGTTTTGATATATCGGGGGCGCATTGAAACTTCGCGTCTAGTGTGATTCCAAGAAAAATGGTGGTATTGACAAGACTCAGCTCCTCCCCATTTAATTTATATTTTTGCGGTATAATGGGCAGAGAAAACCAATAAAATATTTTGGTACACGCATTTGACAGCTGGGGTTTGAGCCCAGAACTTGTGAGCCAGGTTTTCTGTCCAAGCATAGTGATTATAAAGGCAACTCATAACATTTATTGTGACCTAAATAAAAAAATAATGCTGACAAACCTGATAATTTTCATAGTAAGTAAATAAAGACACTGAGGCATGGTACGCGTGGGGAAAAGAAAAGATACGTCTTCACCGTACGTCGGTCGTTTATTAAATCCCAAATACAATCATTTCTTATAAAATTTAACTTATGCTAAACGCGCTTGCGCAGCAGAGTCACACGGGACTCGCGCATGAAATATAAAACTTCTAGGTAATGCACTACATCTCCCCCCGAAAAGTAAGGTGTACCTCACTACCCTCTTTAGGAAAAAAATGATTAGTGTACATATAACTTAAGACTAATAACATAATGAATGTATAGGTACTTATCTGAAAAGCAAACATTTTTTTTTTTTGATTACAAAGATAAACATTACAATTGAAATGGCTTTGTGTTATTTTTATGTAAAATAATTTCTTTATTATTTTTTAGAAATTTTACATTAGGTGGTAATTCTTCCAAAACTTTATAAGGTCCTTCATACAATCTAATTTGTTACCTGTTTGGTTTTTTATTAAGATTAAATCTCCTGGCTTATGTTGTACTTTATTACATTTTTGATCATACTTAATTTTTCTTAAATTTTTACTTATTAACAAATTTTCCTTAGCATCCAACTGTGCTTTTTGTAAACGGTACTTTAACTCCTTAGGGTAATCATCGAAATTATACAGTGGGTCAACATGTGTTGATAAATTACTAGGAATATTACAAATTTTGCCGAAAACTAGTTCGTATGGAGTATATTTTGTTTTTGAATGAACGCTTGTATTGTAACAAAAACACCAAAAAGGAACCCATTCGCTCCAATCTGACTTGTTATTATTGCACTGAATTCTGAGGTAAGCGCCTAAATGTTTATGTGTATTTTCAATGCCTCCTAAGGTTTCATGATGATAAGACGTTGAATGGATTTTTCCTATATGTAGCAATTTGAAAACTTCGGACATAAGTGATGAGGTAAATTCGGTCCCCATGTCACTTAAAATTTTTCTTGGAATTCCATAACGCAAAATAAAATTATTAACGAAAGACCTAGCAACACTTTCACTATCCTTTCTAGGTAAAGGATAAGCCTCTACAAATTTGCTTAAATCACACTGGATTGTTAAAATATACTTATTATTATAGTTATCTATATCTAAAGGGCCCATAATATCTAAATTAACCTGTTCAAACGCTGAGTTAGCAGTTGAAGTGATTGTCAGAGGATCTCTAATATTTCTGTTAGTATGCTTTTGAACTTGACAACTTTTACATTTGCGGACATAGTTCATGACGTCATTGCTCATACCTGGCCAGAAATAATATTTTTTAATATTATTTAACATACGATTCATGCCTGCATGACCACTTGTTGGTAACAGGTGAAAGTCATTAAGTACCGTGGTAATTTCTTCTTTATTATTTATTCGCTTAACGTCTTTAATAATCAAAAATCGTGGTGACGCTATTTTATACATTTTTATGCTGCGCAGCAAACTCTTAATATTTTTCTCATTACTCTTGTTTTTAATTATGAGTAATTCTTTTATATTTAATTTTATGCACATTTTTTCTAGATCTCTCGCTAACTCTTCTAGAGACGATAACGATCGAGTATATAGGAATATGGTCGATAACGACGGGTTATACGTGCAAAGTTTAGCGTCGGACAAAATATTATACGCATTATTCAAATGTTTTTCGTTACTATTTCCTGGAAAACGCAACTCTATTATGTCATTGGGTCGTTTTAACAAACTCTACAGTAGTAGGTTGATCAGGCCTACTAACTGGAGGCCGTTTGTCTATCTGTCCGGTGTCCGTTTGGGGCTCTAACTTTTTCCTTTGAGCTCTAGTTAAAACGGATACTACTTTTTCCTGCATTTCTTTCAAATCGCGTGACGTCACCGGGAGTCGGCTTAACGCATCTGCAGCTGCGTTATTTCGCCCTGGGACGTATTCTACTTCGAAGTCGTATTCTTCAAGGTATAGTCGGAATTTTGTTAAACGACTAGACGGGTCTTTTAAACCGAATAAGTAAACAAGGGGTCTATGGTCCGAAAAGATTTTAAATTTTCTGCCGTACAAGTAAGGCCTAAAGTGACGGACTGCCCACACGATAGCTAATAATTCTAATTCTATTATTGGATATCTAGTTTCTGCCGGGTTCAAACTCCTACTAGCGTAAGCGACAACCTTTCTATTACTATTTGAGAGTACGGCGCCTAAGCCTAACTTAGATGCGTCTGTCTGCAACTGAAATGTGTTATTTTCCGAAAAGTCGGGATAGTCCAACACTGGAGGGTTCGTTAAAGTAGATTTTAATGTAATAAACGAACTTTCGCAATCTTTAGTCCACTCAAATCTAATACCTTTTTTAGTTAACGCATTCAATGGGAACACAATATCAGCAAAACGTGGAATAAACCGACGATAATAGTTGGCGAACGCGACGAGTCGTTTTACTTCGTCAGCAGAAGTCGGGCGTGGGTAATTACGTATGGTGTCAATTTTACTGGGATCTGGGAATATTCCGTCTTGAGTAATTTTATGACCTAAATAGACTATTTCTTTTCTTAAAAATTCGCACTTAATTGGGTTCAGTTTGAGATTAACTTTTCTTAATCGATTCAATACGCTAATGAGATTTTTGTTATGAATATCGATACTAGAACCGATTACGACGCAATCATCTAGGTATAAAAAACATTTTTCGTAATTTAGGCCTGCCATGGCTATAGTCATCAGCCGAGAAAAGACACTAGCACTTGTCTTGAGACCCATTGGGCACCGCTTCATTTGATACTGTTTTCCTGCCGTAAAAGTAGTGTACTTTCGTGACTCATTATCTAAAGAAATCTGATACATTTTATTTAATGTAAAAGAAGTATATTTACGGGAACTTGGATTTAAGGACAATTGATAATAAGATTGGGAGAGGTCTAATTTTGAAAAATAAATACTGCCTGACAATGAATCAAGTATCTCCGTTATATTGGGAAGCGGAAATTTGTCATCTTGAATTCGATCGTTTAATTTCCTGTAATCTATGACCAATCTCCATTTTCTTTCGTTATTTTTATCGACCTTTTTGGGTACTAAAAGTACTGGGCTAGACCATTCCGAAACGGTTTCCTCAATGATGTCGTTTTTTAACATTTCCTGAACTTGTTTTTCTATCTCACCTTTTAACGCCTGAGGAACCCTATAAGGCTTAGAATAAACTGGGGTCACGTTATCTTTTAAAACTATGCTATGTTCCATTAAGTTCGTAACTGATAACGAATCACCTGGTAAATGGAAAACATCTGCGTATTTGGCACAGATTTGTTCAATACTGAGCCTTTCTTCCCTATTTAAATAACTCAAATCAAGTAAATCGAATAAAGTTTTTATTCGCTCAACAGTTTTTTTTCGCTTTCGAGGTGGCATACCTCGAAGTTACTAATGGAATGGACATTGACCTTTGAAAAATCTATCTCAATATCCTCATTTCTCGTATTCAACACTCTAATAGGAATATTTTTATTTAATGGTTTAGCTAACATTCCTGCGATAAAAATCCCTTCCTCAATTTCTTGAGCTAAAGTAATGCTATCTTCGCTTAAAGTACAAGGAATATGTTTGATAACTTCGCAACGGGCGGGTATGACGTGTCTATACCTATCACTCCATCTACCCATATTAAGACAAACTACGGAACCCTGATTCGATAACTGTAAGGTTCGTGTTTCGTAGTTGATTATCGCATTATAACGCTTAAAAAAAATTATCGCCCAATATACCGTTAGCAAAACAAGAGAGATTTTTAAAAACGTAAAATTTCTCTCTAAAAGTTATGCCATTACAAACTAAATCTAAGTAAATATAACCGTCTGAAATCAATTTACCACTAACGCCCTTAATTGTTATTTTATGATAATGTAACTCATTCAAATACTCCTGGTTATCGAGGAGCCACTCATATTTCATAACACAAATGCTCGCGCCCGTATCTACTAAAAGACTTACCTTGCTATTATTACTTACATTTAAATCTACTACATTGTTTATGCTATAATTACAAACGAAATGATCACTAATTGTAGGGGCGAAAAAACTCACTATTCGGTGCAGATTGAGTGCGTTCCACGCTCTCAATGTGCTCCGATTGTATCTGAGAAACGCGGGCGTTTACATTTGGGCGAGATGGGTTGTACCGACCTCGGCCTCGCGAAGTACCCCGTTGGTACCTACCACGATTGAGCCCTCGAGAGTTACCCCTGTAAAATGTCCTGGAATTCGATCCGCTTTGCGCTCTCTGATGGTTATAATTAGTATTTGAGCGAGCGTTATTAGGGCCTCTTTTATTTCTATTAAACTGATTGTCACGACTGCGGTAAATGTTCAACACATGCTCGTTACGAGCTGATGATGTGCTCTCGTCCAGCGCGGTTTGAATCGCTTCTGGAAGAGACTGGAATTGTCGGGAGGCTATGATAATGCTCAAACGCGAATCTGATAATCCGTCTGCGAAACGCTTAATCGCAATTTTCTCGTTCAAAGGACGAAGTGTTTCGTATTTATTGTCATCACCGTCAGCCTGTGCTATAGTCAAGTTAACGAACAACTGTTCTAACTCAGAGCCGAACTTATCAATAGATCTACGGCCTTGGCTTGCGCTATTAAGCTGCGATTGCAATGCTACCGCGGATTTCTTCTGAATTAAGTGAGTGCGCATATCTAAAACCAAACTACTCACGGACTCGTAGCTAGATTTTAACCTCAGCTTGGCGCTAGGGGTCAGTCTAGTTTTCAAAACGAAATCAATTAATTGTTTTTTGCCATTTTCGTTAAGCATATCACTATACATCACAATACTATCTATCAGTTGAGTAGTAATATTTTCGTGGCCTGTCATTATTGGCAATAGGGCTATTGCCGTTTTTAAAACAAAGGCGCCCATGCTGGCTGAGTTATTGGAACTTTCTGATTCACGAGACATTAAATTTAAAATATTACTGTACCAGATATGTATGTCGTCTATGCATCTATTAATAACCTGAAAATCATCGCTACTTATCTCAGAATTCTCTATTCTTAGTTTGATTTTAGACGAAACATACTCCAAACGACTGTACAGATTTTTCGCTTCACTAACTTTTTCTTTTGCTGTATCGGAACTCTCTCTACGTTTTGGTCCGATTTTCACTAGATAATCTCTAATTTCTTTTAAACTACTGTACACATTATTTAGTTCAGCTAGTGACATTGAAAAAATCGACAAATATAATTTCTAACAGTAAAGGAAAAGGAAACTATTATTTACACACTATGTAAAAACACTTAAAAATTATAATTTCACTTACTTGTTAAAATATCACGTACATACTAATTACAAGGGCGGGGCGATGGTGTTTGTGGATGTAACCATTTTTAGGGCGGCGCGAGCAAGCGGGAACAGCACTGCAAACAGGATGTGTGGCTGCATGAGGTCATCTTCTTGAAGCGGGCCGGGTATTACCCTGGACACCTCTTGAGATCTTCTAGTTAGTCGTAGGGCGGGCGATGTTTTCAAGCGAGATTGCGTTGAGTTCTCGCCTCAGAGTTTTCACGGCACTCTTCCTGCATTTTTTCATCAGGTAATAGATAACTGCTGCAGCCAGTATAACCACGGATACAATCATGAGGGTTTGTATGATGTGGTTTGTGTGAGCGTCTTCTAGGCTTGTATTTGCGGATGCTGCACCATTTGCGTTTTGTGCTATGACTACTTCTTTCGACTGCGATTTTCCCATTTCGTACCTTTATTTCTCTTTGGATTTCTGGCGTTTCTTCTTGTTTTTTTTTTGTTTTCTTCAAAATAGGGCGCTTCTTTTTTCTTTCTTCAGAATTTGTGCTTCTTTCTTCTATATGGTTTTCTTCATTCTTCTGTAAGGTTTTCTTCTTTCTTCTATAAGGTTTTCTTCTTTAATCCGAATTTGGTTTTTTTTTTGCACTGGTTTTTCACTTAGTGGGTAATTTCTTTGTTAGCATCCTGGCAGGGTCGCCATGAGGCATGGTACGCGTGGGGAAAAGAAAAGATACGTCTTCACCGTACGTCGGTCGTTTATTGAATCCCAAATACAATCATTTCTTATAAAATCTAACTTATGCTAAACGCGCTTGCGCAGCAGAGTCACACGGGACTCGCGCATAAAATATAAAACTTCTAGGTAATGCACTACAACACAAAATTTTTTCCTTTTTGTTTAAAATCTAAAGTATCGTTACACTTATATAAAATTCCGGTTTGCCTGTGTTCGCAATTCCGCTCCTCTTAAATGGCTCGAGTGATTTTCATGAAATTTTAATAGGTACTTGTGAGGTCACCTGAATAGTTCTTAGCTATAGGTAGTTGGACCCGGAAGGTGGCGCTGTTGTAGAGATAGAGATATGGCAATAAGGGTTCTTTTTAAGGATCGCTAGTATACTGTAAATAATTAATAGAGTTTTTTCTGGTTCTACGAGTATGTTATTATATAATAATATTTACAAAATTGAGAATAAAGCACTAATATTATTCCCACAGCCATCTGCAACTTCTATTATTATTACATCTGTACACAAGAATGGCAGTAGAGACATAAAATAATAATAGTCCTATTTTCATCTTACCAGCTTTATTCAAATTCTTAGAAAAATAGTTAATAACAAGTTAATGCATAATATTCTATCGCAAACTCAGTATGGTTTTAGAAGAGGAAAAAACACTCAAAACTATCCAAATCAAGAACATAATAAAAATATCTTACTGTATGTTTGGCCCCAAAAAAGGCATTTGACACCGTCTCATGCTTGTTTGGAAATTGGAAAAGATCTTTATTACGAGTAGGGAAGCCCAAATAGATTTAATAAGATACTACTTGAAGAATAGAAAGCAAAGTACTAGAATATGCGATTATGTTCATGGGTTAAAAACTCGTGTAACTCTGAAAAAATACGTTTTGCTCCTACAGAGTTGTACCGTTATCTGAGTACACTCTACTTATATAGGGCCGCGGCGAGAAAGAAATGAATTTAAATGCACCCATGAAGCTAACCGTGCTTAATTCAATGATTTCAAAAGGAAGGATAGGCCTATCTAAATATTTTACTCATAACTTTTACTAGAAAAAGTAGCGCATCTGTCATAATACAAACGTCATCGACGTAACCAGGGTTGTATTTCGTAGTAGTTTCGGTTGGAGTTTGTAGTATATAATATCGTAATAATACTAAGCGAAAATACCATAGTTTTACTTAAAGGTCGACTTGTATTAATATTGGGTCCTTTTACTTTTTAATATTAACCCTACGATATCGATAATTTCTGTAAATAAAATTAGAATTAACTCCCTTTCTGGTCAATCGGTGCTCAATCGACACTGATTATGTTGCATCCTTGATACAACTATAATGAGGGGCTACCACGATAAAAACTCTATGCTCTAGAAGTAAAAATTTGAAAACAAAATTTCAAAATATTTTATGAATCAGATTTTGGGATTCAAATTAAGCTGATATGGTTTCTTTTTTTATATAATAATAATAATAAAAACAGAAATAAAACAGAAATAAAAATAAAACCATCAAAAAACGATACGTATAGATAAACTAGACGCGTGACGCCAAAATTCCGGCACGTGGGAAAAAAGAAACATGAAACGTGATATAATTTTTTAAACATAGTATAATTTTTACAATATTTTTGAGGGTCTGAATCCAACCCTGGCCTAATCTCGGTAACGTAACTAAACTAACTGTAAAATAAAACTTTAAAAATGCGTTTATATAATAATTTAATTGTAACAAAATTAGTATAAAGTAGCAAAACCTATAATACCATATATCATGTTCCTTTTTAATCTTTTTATCGTAATTTTTGCATCCTCTTACCACGCAACTAGACATATGTATGACAGGCAAATCTGTCCTGCGCACCACTGTCGACCGCGATTCGCGTTGGCCCTAAACCGTTATGTTAGGGCCAGCGCACTGGTCCATTTTAGTTGTTCGTTCGGCCCGGTCCTTACGCTATGGCTTAATTCACCGGCGAGTTATATGTGTATAGCGCGAGTAGTCAAACATACGAAAATACAAACATACGCCTTCGTGGATTTTACACCACGTCCACAAGTAAGCGTAACCTTAAAATGGCCAGCAAAGTCTGAACCAGCGGTCATGAAAGGCTTTACAGATTCTGTTACACTACAAGACCTAAGGTCCGCCATTTCCGGGAATGACGGCCTGGGATGAACTCGAAAACAAGCAATACATCTGTGTACCCGATTGCGAATTAAGTTGCGTGCAGAAAGAATCCAGTAATTCTAACGCAAAATAGACATCAGCAATTCAGGGCCAGCGTGAAAATTCAACTTATGGTGATAATCAACTAATAAATTCAAAATATAATCCTTACGCGGTAATACTACAGAGTGTCTGTTGACCGAAATTTAAATGCGAGTTAGATAAGTGACCACCCATTCCAATAATCACATTCTGTAAAAATGGTATTAGGCGTTGAGACGTGCGACTACAAACTTTGCCTGATTGCAACCTTGCAATTACATCGGCAAAGTGCAAACGTTGAAGTAGACGAAATATTAATAATTCTGCATAGCTACAGTCAGCTGCAGTGATATAAGGACGTAGAGGCAAAAATTTTACAAATCGGCAAACGTAAATTACGCTACGCAATGCAAAACTATAAACAAACTGTTGTAATAAACATGAATAAATATTGCATAATCACTTCCAAAACTACAAAGGCTTTATATTATAACGACAAGGAATGATTTGAATTTCACACAGCATCAACGTACTGCTATTGCGTGACTAAACCACCTACACATTTTAATTTTAACATATTACACTAATAAGCTAAATATTAATTTGTGATTCTACAATATGTAGACCGGAATTGTTAATAATCTTAAGCGGTTAAGTTATGCGACAAAGTATTTGGACTAACAGTGCTGGTGGCCTGTTGCTCCCGAAGCTTCCTCACTTCTTTCGATAAAGCGGATAGGTCTGCTTGCAGCCTCATCTCCCTCTCTCGAGGTATTTTATTTCCCTCCGTCAAGCAATATTGGCCTCAGCAGGTCCAACCCGTCGCTCCCAACGCGGCACACCTTCTGCTCCAGCGGTTCGGCGTCTCCATGGGCCACGGCCGCGACCTCGCTCCGCAGCGTGCCCGTTTCCGCTGCCAACATCAACTCTAGTCCCGTGTCGTTGACCACGTGCACCGAATCTGTCACCTGATGGGTCGCTGGGTGATCTAACCTTGTAGATTTGGACCTTCTTACATTATCTATAAACCTGCCCCCAGGGTTATCCTTTTTCGGCGTTCCCTTCGGCTGCGATAAAACTACTAATGGTTAATTCCTACTTCCGTACCAAGAAACTCTAACGTCTTGCTTTTCAATTCCTTGCATAATATATCATCTGAGCTAAGCGTAGGCGGGACGTTCACCTCCTCAATTTCCCGAAATTTGCGAGCCAATAATTCGGGAGGTTTCAATAGTGGTGCAACAATGAGAAGTGTCCGAAATATTATAAACTGTAGGAGCGGAACAATACCTAAAACGGTTATTAGTGCGTAAGGAGCGATACACGAGGAGTTACCCTTAACCTATTGAAAAGGAACTCAGGTCGGTGTCCCTCTTGATCCTGAAAAGGACCAATTGAAAAGGACCTAGCGGATCGGGTACTAAGAAACAGGAATCGAGGCTTCTCTCGATCCGGCCTCCTATCACGCCTACGTTGGGTTCGGGAACAACGTATGTGATCTCCGCAACGGAGTAACACACTAGGGCGATAACCTCTTCCTTTTCAGCAAGTAGGTTCAGACGGGGATTACGGGTCTTCCGAAGTCGTCCCGGTCCCGACGCCTTAATTCTTCGATGTGGACTGTATAACTTAAAGGATCTTGGGAATGAAACAGCAATTATCTTCAAACCGTTCCGTGAGAGAGTAATCACTTTTCTCTATACTGCTGGTTTTTCACTTTTCTTGAACTTTTCCCGGATTTTCTTATTTATTTCCGAACTATTTCCGAACTTCCCCGAAGGATTCCCGAACGATTCCCGAACGAATTGCAATAAAACCCGTTCACTAAGCTACCCCAGAGCTATACGCGAAAGTGAGCCGCGCCATCTGCGCGCTTGCGCAACTTAATTACATGAATTTGTACTATTACTCTCTCACGTTTCACTCAATATCTTTATTTATTCAAATCATATACAAATACAATTTATCAATATAGGTAGTACAAAACAATATCTACACCATGATATACATCATATCCTCATATCATAAAAACCTTTTATTTATTAAACGAAAACTGCCTATTTTACTCACAAGTTCGAAATCGAAATTTCTTAAATATTTAACACAGAAAGTTAAAACAATGTTTCTCACTTGAATTTATACATAAGCTAACCAATACAATAGTTTAATTTACATTTTTTCTATTTATTTCACTATTTAAAACACTTTTAAATTTCTTATACAAAACTATCATTATTTCACTTATACACAGGAATTTTCACATGAAAATAACACAGAATTTACCTTTTTAGCACGTACAATTAACCTGAAATATTTTACAAGTAATTTTTACATAAATCACTGAATTACAAACATTTTAAATTTTTACATATTCGGCCTCCTAAGGGCGTGGCCTAGCGTGCGTCTATGAACTCACACTATTTGAACAACTAACTTTGCACGGCTCTCGGCTATCAGAAAAAATGAAAGTCTGATATACACCAATTTTAACCATATTAGGCAAATTAAATGCTTTTATACAATTTTCGAACTGTATGAAACTATCTTTAATCAGATAACAATATAAATGAATGTTCTCATTAATCAATCATAACAAATAGGCATTTGTTTTCGTACAAAACGTATCAAACTTATACAAAACAACATTTATGCAATTAATATCCATTAATTCTGCCTATGCACAGAGTGATTATCTCGACCGGGGAACAAATCCGATCTTTAACTTCACTTTAATATTCTTATGAATTTACATCATTTGAAAGATGATTTCAACCGGGGAACAAATCCGGTAACATAATTTATATCTTAAATTCCTTACGAATTTATTAAGCGATATTACTTAGGAAAACAAACAAACTAGTCCGGCCTGGGAGTCGAACCCAAGACCTTCATATCATTAATTCGACATTTCTTAAAGATTTAACTAAGCATTCTCTTATCAGAGCGTCGTTGCTCGTGACTGCCCCTTTTTTCATAGCAACGTCATCGGTTGATTTAATAAACTGAAACATTTTTATAGGCGCGTCGCCAACAATCTCCCCCCCGTGCGTTAGCACCATCATTTGGGAGGCGTCGCGGGTACCAGGACTATTATTCTGGATGTAGGTCTCCTCAAGATACCTGTGCTAGTAATGACGTCAACCACTCTGGTGTGACCGTCTGGTCCCGGTAACGTTCTACTAATTTTACCTTTTGGCCACGTATTTCGTGGCAACGAATGATCTATTATCAAAACAATATCGCCTTCTTTAGGTTCCATGAACTTGCCGTTATCACCTGTTCGAGGTATTAACGTAGGCATGTATTCCTTCAGCCATCTTGTCCAAAAATGGTCGGCTAACCTCTGTGCAGCTTTCCAATTGAGTTGACCCGTCAGATGTCGCTCTAAAAATAATCCAGGTGGTCGATCACCACATGAGCGTCCCAGAAGAAAATGATTGGGTGTCAAACCCTCTTCAGGACTATCCATACTGAATGTTACCAGAGGTCTGGAATTTACCGTATGCTCTGCTTCTAAAAGTAACGTATGTAGAACCTCCTCTCGTGGGGTCTTCTCCTTAAGCGTAGCGGTCAACGCAATTTTAATCGATCTTACTAACCTCTCCCAGGCGCCACCCATGTGCGGTGCTCCCGGAGGTATAAATTTCCATTTAATATATTTCTTAAATGACTCGTTTTTCATGCCCTCATAGCATTCTTCGCATGCTTTCAATAATTCTTTATTTGCAGCTTTGAAATTTGTCCCGTTATCGCTGTATATAACGGCTGGTTTTCCTCTTCTGGCGATAAATCGCCTTAACGCCATTATCATTGACGCTGGTGTCAATGAGGCTGCTAATTCCAGATGTACTGCTCTGGTGGTCAGACACGTGAATAAAACGCCCCAACGTTTTTCGTGTCGCCTTCCTATAGTCACACTCATAGGACCAAAATAATCTACAGCTGAGCATGTAAAAGGTGGCTCATGATGAGCTATTCTTTCCAGAGGAATATTTCCTTGTGGCACGTTTTGCGGCTTTGACCTGTATGTCCTGCACCACTGACAATGGTGTGACACACTTCGTACTACATTACGCAAGTTCAAGACGTAAAATTTCTGGTTCACCTCATTCATCACCGTCTGGTGATTGGCGTGTCCAAAATGATGATGAACTTCTCTAATCATCATTTTAACGATTTCGTGTTTACCGTCTAATATGACAGGTTTTCTACTTTCCTCGGTCAAATTAGACTTGAAAGGTAAACGTCCATTTAAACGGAGTAAGTTATCCTCTCCTATTTCCATAGATAATTTACTTAAGCGTGAACTTCTTTCAACGCTTTTGCCTGCTTTCAAACATTTTATTTCCGAATGAAAACACTCGTCTTGAATGAATTTCCAAATTAATATTTCCGCCTTTTTCAAGAGCGCTGTGTCCAACGCGCTATCGGGTCCTTTAACCGACTTTGCTAAAACTTTGTTGGAACACATAACCGACTTTTCGGTTGCGTCGTCGGGTCCTTTAACCGACTTTCTTAAACTCTTGAATTTTTCTACCGCTTGTAAGGTGCGTGTAGTTGCTCCAAGGAATTTCTTAAAGCTGCTAAATCGTCCGTAGTCGGGTAGACTTAACGGTTCTTGCTTTCTTAACGTATTTACGCCCTTTGGCGATTTTTCTTCACCTGTTTCTAAGCTATTTATGGTGTCCACTTGTTTGGGCCATAAATCAGGACTTTTCCTGAGGAATTCAGGTCCTTGAAACCAGCGATGACTTACATCGAAGGTGGAAGGAAAATTTCTAGTGGCGTCGTCTGCCACGTTTTGTGACGTTGGAACCCATCGCCATTCACATGGCTTACTGTGATCTTCGATCTCAGCCAATCGATGAGCAACGAATGGTTTAAAAGCGCGAGGATCCGACTTAATCCACGCTAACACTGTACGTGAGTCTGTCCAAAACACTCTCTCGGACATCTCGTACTTGCTCTCTTCACTAACCGAAGCAGCCAGTCTGCTGCCCATAAGAGCTGCTTGCAATTCAAGCCTTGGAATCGAAATTGGTTTCAATGGCGCTACTCTTGCCTTTGCGGCGATCAGCGTAATCCGCCTTATTCCTTGCTCGTCCGTGGTGACGTAATACACCGCGGCAGCGTATGCTTTTTCACTAGCATCCGTGAAAGTATGTAACTCTCCTTTGCCGATGCCTTCAGCAACGGGTCTAGGTACTTCTAAGTGACCTAATTTCTTCACTTCCGATATCCATTTACAAAATAACACGTGTAACTCGTGTGAAACTTCTTCATCCCAAGAGATGCCTGTCCTCCATACTTGCTGGATCAGCGACTTCCCTTGAATCGTTATGGGTGATGCGAGTCCCAAAGGATCGAAGACTGACATCACAGCGCTAGTTATCTCCCTCTTCGTAGGCGGTCGTAAACCCTCCATCACCTCTTCCGGTGTGCTACGAAGACTTGTGGAAAAACTTATTATATCCCGTTTGATATTCCAAATCAAACCTAACGTGCGCTCTGTGTGCTCTTTATCTCCAAGCGAAGCACTGTCGCTCTTATATTTATTTTCCATATTACTTAAAACTTCGGGTCGGTTGCTAGCCCATCCCCTCAGTTGGAAAGAAGCATGCTTATGTAATTCATACATATCGTTTACTATCCTTTCGGCCGTCGTCACGTCGGGGAATGCCTGTAGGTAATCATCCATATAAAAATTGCTTTCCGTAGCGGAAGCTGCTTCTGGATAGATATGTGCGTTGTCCTGCGCATTTCTATTCTTTACATATATAGCGATGCATGGTGATGATGCCGCTCCAAATATGAGTGACGTCATTCTATACTCTTCCGGTGGCGCGTCACGATTGTGCCGCCATAAGAATCGAAGGCTATCCCTGTCTTCTTCCCGGATTTTCACTTGCAGGAACATTTCCTTAATGTCTGCCATTACTGCCACGCTTCCTTCTCTGAATCGTAGCAGAACTCCGAACAACGACTTCAATAAGTCCGGTCCGGTCAACAACGCATCGTTAAGACAACGTCCGCCCGTCCTTGCGGCGGCGTCGAAAACTATCCTTATTTTCTTCTTTTGTGGGTGAGTCACTGCGAAGTGAGGAAGGTACCACGTACGTGGGGAAATGGAAATATGGTTCGCTTTCTCTGCGTAACCGTTAACGATGAGATTTTCAATTTGCTTCTCGTATTCCTTTTTCAACTCGCTATTTTTGTCGAGCTTTTTCTCAATATTAAACAGGCGACTTTCAACCTGTGCCCTATTCGATGGCAAGCACTCATTGTCTGTGCGCCATAACAAAGCAGTCTCGTACCTATTATTAGGTATACGACGTACCGTTTTGTTCAAAATATTTAAAGCTCGTTCTTCTGGGTCGTTCACGGGCTTTCTAGCCGATACTCCCAGAGATTCCAAACTAAAATAATCCTTGATTAATTTATCCATATCTTCCTCCTTCTTGGTGGAAATGTGGTTAACAATCTTGATTGGTTTAATGCCACCCGATATGTGACCATGCAAAACCCACCCCAGTTTGGTGAGCGATGCTACAGGTAGGTTCTTACCTCCCGAAACCAATTCACGAGTAACTATGAGATGCCAATTGTCCTGACCAATCAATATGGTAGGCTTGGACCTCTCATACATCAACTCATCCTTGATCGGTGTCAAATGAGAACACCGTTGCAATAATTCTCGGCTTACCGACTGAGGAGCGAGGTTAAGTGACTTAATTGTTTGTACACTTATCTCTTCTAAGTCGCTCGAATAAATGCCTTTTATTTTAACGTTTAAGCGATACGAACTATCGTCGTTAATTCGCTTACCTCCCACGGCTTCGATACGTAATCCCTCTTTACGTCCGCGAGGCGCTAACTTCTGAGCCATCCACTCCTCTATGAGTGTCATGGTCGATCCCTCATCCAGAAGAGCTGTTGTCCTGACCTTTCCTCTAGGCCCATGCAACTCGACCGGTATGATCTTTAAATATGCACATGCCAGTGCATTCACTGTACTAACAGTTGTAATCTGAGCATCTTTACCCCCCTCGTCCCCTTGTGGCGAGGTATTTTCATTGGGGTATCGGTGTAGCATTCGATGATGTGACATTCTACATCCTTCTACACCACATTTTTTCGCTTTGCACTCTAACCTCCTATGGTTAGGTGACAAACATTGGAAACATACTTTGGCCTTTTTGACGGCTTCCCATTTCTCGCGAATATTCATGTCCTTAAACTTGTAACAACTCACTATAGAGTGCTCCTTGTTGCATATAACACACTTATGTGTTACCCGACTTACAGGCTTGTCCTGGGTTATCATAACCACTTGTCGGTTGTGCCTTTTATTATTTCGGCGTTCTAAACGCTCGCTCATATTACTTCGGCGCATATAGCGCTCGCTCTCGGCACAGCTGCGTACACCTCCCTTTGCAGTGTGTACAGTTTGCTTCCTGAATTCAGGACGCTTCCTTTTTTCAGGCGCATTTTCATTGCTTAAGGACGTTCCAAATTGTTCACTCAATAAATTTAAGAACTTGGCCATCTTCTGTAACTCTGGCTCCAAAGGATATTGAGCTCGATATTCAAACCATTTAAATTTAATCATAGTTCCAAGTTTCTCCACTATGCGGCTCACTAACTCCGGTGAGTATAAATACTGTGGTTGATTCAACGCTTGTATTGTGGCAACCACGTTCGTAATACGACTTGCAAAAGATCCTATATTTCGGCAATCTTCTGCCAATCTTGGCATACGCTTTACATTCTCGATTTCGGCTAGAATGAGCATCTCAACCCTACCGAATCTTCTTTCGAGAGCGTTCATTATTTCTTCAGGTTCACATAAAGTAAATAACAGCGACTTAACCGCCTCTTTAGCGGTGCCCTTTAATGCCCTCCTAAGGCGTGCGACATTTTGCACCCCTGAAAATTGGCCTTTTGTGTCTTCAAACACCGTTTTGAAAATTATCCATTCACCCGGGTCTCCATCGAACACCGGTAATTCCTGGAGGAAATGAAGCTGGGAAGATTTATCTTTACCAGCTATTTTTATTGCACTCACAATCGCTTCGGTCAATTCTGACACCTCACTCGCGTGTGTTTTCTGTGCATTTCCTAGGTTGCGCTCGACCTCCGCCCCTTTGCGGCGTGATCCTTTACACGCTTCCTTATCAGTAATATCGGGTTGTGCTACACTAACCGGCGCGCTCATTATGGTTTGCTGAACCCAACTCCTTACGAAAGGTTCCACCTGAGTATTCCGCTCTTCATCATCCTCACTCGAGTCGATTTCCTCTTCTCGGTTGAGTCGTGCCAACTCCAATTGAGACTTGGCTAAGGCAGCAGCTGCCTGTGCTCGTTCGAGCTCTGAGCGTTCGAATTTAATCCGCGCCTCTAATTCGGCTTTCAGCCTCGCCGATCGCGATGACCTACTACCTCTCTGTGACCCTTTATCACTAGTGTGCCCGATTACTGTCCTTGACGATGCCGCTTCTTCGGTCCTTTGACCTACTTTTTCGACCACCGTTTCACTCCTGGATATAACGGATTGTTGTGCGGTGCTGGCCTGTGTACCACTGGTGTCCGTCCGGTTGCTCGTCGTTGCTATGGACGTCCCTGAGTCCCACGTGCATGTGGACGTGTCTGTGGTGGCTCCACTTGGAGGAGTTGCTCCATTTGACGCAGTAGCTGTGGTCGCTCCAGATGATTCCGCTTCTTTAGCTTTTCTTGAGAGCCCTGTCCTTGTCCTGCTCCCTTCGCTTCTCCCTGTCTGGTCTTGTGCCTTCTTCATCTTGCAGGAAGGTGATTGTCGGCCTACGGTCCCTAACTGTCCCTACAGTCCCTACGGTCCCTACAACCCCTTACCTACAACCCTTCTACACCCCAACCTAACACCACTACCCCTCCCCCCCTTTATCTCCCAACCCTACAACCCTACTACCACCCTAACAGCCCTATCAGCCCTATCAATCCTGAACGGGGCCTACCGAGGTGAGCCGTCCAGGGATGGAGTCGTGCAGGAATGGAATGGAGGAAAGGTTTAGGAACTGTCCCGCCAAGGAATATGACGAAACAGTCGAGCGGTAGTGCAAGCGCAGTCTCGCTCGAGAGAACTGCTCCACCCGAAGGTGTTATGCCAGAGCCCAACCGTTTGGCACCGTTAGGTGGTCGGGATGTATGCTGTGCTCGCCGCCCAGTTGCCGGTGACGCCTCGTCCAAGCGCCCTCCTCCGGCCGCGATGCAGTCAGGTGCCCACGCGCACCCTCGCCCGGCAGCAGCAGCGGTGGATGCTTTTGCACCCTGATGACCCGACGGGAAATGCCGGACACGGTCGTCCGACAGGAAATGCCAGACACGATCGTCTGACAGGAAATGCCAGACACGATCGTCTGACAGGAAATGCCGAGCACGCTTGCCCGACAGGAAAAATGCCAAGCCCTGCTTGGCCACGATGAGTGCCTTCACAAGACACCTGCGCCCGGCTGCGATATGTGCCCCATGCGAGCACACGCCCCAAGCTGCAATCCCGGTTTTCTTTCTTCCGGTAGTTCCAGGTCCAGCCCTTCAGTGCTGCCGTCCTGGTCTTCAGGCCTTTGGTCCTATTGCTTCAGCTCAAACCTCTGGCTTCCTTCGGTTGCTGATCTTCACTCGGCTTCCGAAGGTCTTCTTCTTCCACAACCAGCAGTCCACAGCTGGTTCCTTGATCCAGCTGGCGGGGTTCGGGTGGTCTTCAATCCGGCTCCGAAGGTCCAATTGAAAAGGAACTCAGGTCGGTGTCCCTCTTGATCCTGAAAAGGACCAATTGAAAAGGACCTAGCGGATCGGGTACTAAGAAACAGGAATCGAGGCTTCTCTCGATCCGGCCTCCTATCACGCCTACGTTGGGTTCGGGAACAACGTATGTGATCTCCGCAACGGAGTAACACACTAGGGCGATAACCTCTTCCTTTTCAGCAAGTAGGTTCAGACGGGGATTACGGGTCTTCCGAAGTCGTCCCGGTCCCGACGCCTTAATTCTTCGATGTGGACTGTATAACTTAAAGGATCTTGGGAATGAAACAGCAATTATCTTCAAACCGTTCCGTGAGAGAGTAATCACTTTTCCCTATACTGCTGGTTTTTCACTTTTCTTGAACTTTTCCCGGATTTTCTTATTTATTTCCGAACTATTTCCGAACTTCCCCGAAGGATTCCCGAACGATTCCCGAACGAATTGCAATAAAACCCGTTCACTAAGCTACCCCAGAGCTATACGCGAAAGTGAGCCGCGCCATCTGCGCGCTTGCGCAACTTAATTACATGAATTTGTACTATTACTCTCTCACGTTTCACTCAATATCTTTATTTATTCAAATCATATACAAATACAATTTATCAATATAGGTAGTACAAAACAATATCTACACCATGATATACATCATATCCTCATATCATAAAAAACCTTTTATTTATTAAACGAAAACTGCCTATTTTACTCACAAGTTCGAAATCGAAATTTCTTAAATATTTAACACAGAAAGTTAAAACAATGTTTCTCACTTGAATTTATACATAAGCTAACCAATACAATAGTTTAATTTACATTTTTTCTATTTATTTCACTATTTAAAACACTTTTAAATTTCTTATACAAAACTATCATTATTTCACTTATACACAGGAATTTTCACATGAAAATAACACAGAATTTACCTTTTTAGCACGTACAATTAACCTGAAATATTTTACAAGTAATTTTTACATAAATCACTGAATTACAAACATTTTAAATTTTTACATATTCGGCCTCCTAAGGGCGTGGCCTAGCGTGCGTCTATGAACTCACACTATTTGAACAACTAACTTTTGCACGGCTCTCGGCTATCAGAAAAAATGAAAGTCTGATATACACCAATTTTGACCATATTAGGCAAATTAAATGCTTTTATACAATTTTCGAACTGTATGAAACTATCTTTAATCAGATAACAATATAAATGAATGTTCTCATTAATCAATCATAACAAATAGGCATTTGTTTTCGTACAAAACGTATCAAACTTATACAAAACAACATTTATGCAATTAATATCCATTAATTCTGCCTATGCACAGAGTGATTATCTCGACCGGGGAACAAACCGATCTTTAACTTCACTTTAATATTCTTATGAATTTACATCATTTGAAAGATGATTTCAACCGGGGAACAAATCCGGTAACATAATTTATATCTTAAATTCCTTACGAATTTATTAAGCGATATTACTTAGGAAAACAAACAAACTAGTCCGGCCTGGGAGTCGAACCCAAGACCTTCATATCATTAATTCGACATTTCTTAAAGATTTAACTAAGCATTCTCTTATCAGAGCGTCGTTGCTCGTGACTGCCCCTTTTTTCATAGCAACGTCATCGGTTGATTTAATAAACTGAAACATTTTTATAGGCGCGTCGCCAACAGCTATTTATGTTACAAAAGGTGAGGGAAAGTAGATGCTCTAATGACCAAATCAATGTCTCCAGGGACGTCACGACGACGTCATTGCGGAGGCGTCAACCGAAACAGTTGACAGCCGCACGGTCACTTTATCTACTACTAATGAATTTATATTAATACTGCGATCGAAACACGAATAAAATTTTAAGTTTACCGAACCTTGGACCGTTTTATTGAAGCATCCAATTCCCTTTACTACAGGATATGAAGGCGTCTTATTTGCAAATAACCTCAAACACTGGCAACACTGCTCCATTATAAAATTACTTTGAGACGCGCTATCTAATATCGTACAAATACTACGTTCGTTTCCACGCGAATCTCTAATTATGATACGTGCGGTACCTAGTAGTACAGTGGTTGGAACGCGATCAATCTCTTTCACGTTCGACAGTGAGCACAAAGTAATATTTACAAATTTTCTTCGCGACATTGGTGATATAATAATCGTGCTCCGTAATTTTTTAAAATTTTTGACAAAAATAAAAAAATGTTCAAATATTGTATTATACGTGGATGTCGTAAGAGGCGACAGAGGGAGACAGGCAGGAGATGGGCAGCAGCGTCTTCCTGATGACAACTGTGACGTAATAAAAAACTGCGGTTGCCAACCCGCTCGCCAAGCGTGGCAACTATGGCAAATACCCCCCAATGAATAAATACACAAACAGACGGCCCCCAGTCCCCGGCGGCCCCGCTATTCCTGGCTACGGTGGCGACCATGGTAACGGCGGGGCAGGGGGTGCTAAGAATCTCCGGTGGAGGTTCGGTTGCCACCTACGACGACTCGACCTGGCAACATATAACGCACGCACCCTGAGAACTGACGAGAAGATACTGGAGCTGGAAGAAGAGGTAGACAAGTTGCGCTGGCATATTATTGGATTATCCGAGGTCCGAAGAGAGGGGGGAGGACACGGCAATCCTCGAGTCCGGCAACTTGTTCTATCACCGGGAGGGCGACCATCTGTCCCAAGGAGGTGTCGGATTTATCGTCCACAAATCTCTCGTCAACAACGTTGTAAAGATTGGGAGTGTGTCGACGAGGGTCGCGTACCTGATACTCAGAATCACCAAACGGTATTCGCTGAAGGTCATTCAGGTTTACGCACCAACCTCGGCACATCCCGATGAGGAGGTGGAGGAAATGTATGAGGATATTTCCAGAGCCATGCATTCCTCCAAAACCTACTACACGGTGTTGATGGGAGACTTCAACGCAAAACTGGGCACAAGAGAAAGCGGTGAGCTGAAGGTAGGGAAATTTGGAGTAGGGCAACGGAACCGAAGGGGCCAGCAGCTGGCCGACTTTATGGAGAAAGAGGGACTCTTTATGATGAACTCTTTCTTCCAGAAGCGGCCCCACAGGAAGTGGACCTGGTCGAGCCCCGACGGTTCGACAAAAAATGAGATTGACTTCATTATGACGACCAGACGCCAACTGTTCAGTGATGTCTCAGTGATCGCAAGGGTGAAAACTGGCAGCGATCACCGAATGGTTAGAGGCACACTGAACCTAAACGTTAAGTTGGAGAGGTCTCGTCTAATGAAGTCAACGCTCCGTCCCCCTCGTGCTCTAATCCAGAATCCCGAAACCTTTCAGCTCGAGTTACGTAACCGCTTCCAGTGCCTAGAAGATTGCAATGCAGTGGACGATATGAACGACAAGCTCGTGGAAACTGTCCATGCGGTCGGAGCTAAGTTCTGCAAGACCCGCCGCAGAAGAACACAAAAACTCTCCGATCACACTCTTAATCTCATGGCTGTTAGACGGGAGATGAGGCTGCAATCGTCAACAGATTTGACAGCATACAGGCAACTGAACAGACAGATCTCCAAATGCATACGGCGAGACTTACGCAACTTTAATACTTCTCGTATTAAAGAAGCGATCGAGCGGAACCAGGGCTCCAAAGTCTTTGCCAGAGATCTGTCTGCCAGAAAGAGCCAACTGTCAAGGCTGAAGACTGAGTGTAGCAACATCGTTTCCGGGACACCTGAGATTTTGAGTGAGATTGAGAGGTTCTATGGGCAGCTGTACACATCATCGTTGGAGCCACACGCAAGTGTGAGTAACGATCCAAGAGCAAGTCTTATCCGACACTATTCCGATGATATCCCGGACGTCAGTCTGAGCGAGATTAGAATGGCTCTCCAGCACCTTAAAAACGGCAGGGCCCCAGGCGAGGATGGAATTACAGCGGAGCTTCTGAAAGCGGGTGGAACACCGGTACTGGAAGTCCTTCAGAAGCTCTTCAATTCCGTCCTCCATGGTGGCACTACTCCAGAGGCGTGGAGCAGAAGTGCGGTGGTCTTGTTCTTTAAGAAAGGCGACAACGCTCTCTTAAAGAACTACAGACCGATTTCCCTTCTGAGCCGCGTCTACGTGCTGTTTTCGAGAGTCATTACGAATCGTCTCGCACGCAGACTTGACGACTTCCAGCCTCCCGAACAAGCCGGTTTCCGAAAAGGCTTCAGTACCATAGACCACATACATACCCTGCGGCAGATTGTACAGAAGACTGAAGAGTACAATCTGCCACTTTGCCTGGCGTATGTGGACTATGAGAAAGCCTTTGATTCCGTCGAAATTTGGGCGGTGCTACAGTCCCTTCAGCGGTGCCAAGTTGACTGTCGGTATATCGAAGTGCTGAAGTGTTTGTACAGTAGGGCTACGATGGCTATCCGAGTACAGAACCAGAGCTCGAAACCTATCCAACTGCAGAGAGGTGTAAGACAGGGTGACGTTATATCCCCGAAACTCTTCACCGCTGCATTGGAAGACGTTTTCGAGCTACTGGACTGGAAAGGATACGGTATTAACATCAATGGCGAGTACATCACTCACCTTCGATTTGCCGACGATATAGTCCTTATGGCAGAATCGCTGGAGGACTTAAGCACTATGCTCAATGACCTCAATAATGCCTCCCAACGGATAGGTCTTAAGATGAACATGGACAAAACAAAGATCATGTTCAATGTCCATGTCACACCTATGCCGGTAGTTGTTGGGATCACTATGCTCGAAGTTGTTGACGAATACGTTTACCTGGGACAAATAGTCCGACTAGGTAAGTCCAACTTCGACCGAGAGGTCAATCGACGGATTCAACTCGGCTGGGCAGCGTTCGGGAAATTACGGCATATCTTTTCGTCAGGTATACCTCAATCTCTAAAAACTAGATTGTACAACCAGTGCGTGTTGCCAGTGATAACTTACGGATCTGAGACGTGGTCCTTCACTGCTGGCCGTATGAGGACGCTTAAGGTCGCTCAGCGAGCTATGGAGAGGGCTATGCTCGGAGTTTCTCTGCGTGATAGACTCAGAAATGAGGATATCCGCAGTAAAACCAGAGTGACCGACATAGCCCAACGGATTAGTAAGCTGAAGTGGCAATGGGCCGGCCATATAGCTCGAAGAACCGATAACCGATGGGGAAGAAAGGTTCTCGAGTGGCAGCCTCGTACCGGTAGGCGTAGTGTAGGGCGACCCCCCACTAGATGGAGTGACGACCTGGTAAGACATGCAGGAAGTCGATGGATGCAGGTGGCTCAGGACCGTGCTTTGTGGCATTACTTGGGGGAGGCCTATGTTCAGCAGTGGACTTGTGAAGGGCTGTAATGATGAATGATGAATGATGACGTGGATGTGGAAGTGGGAGGACGTGGAAGTTTTCACAGTGGCAGAGCCACGCAACAACCTTTTCTGTTGCACGTATGGGCCAGCTCAAACTGAGGTGGTACCACGACCTCCGTGTAATAGAAGCCTTGCTTCTGCATTTAGTCTGGTGAGTGCAGGTCCCGAGGTCCGATAGGAGCTGGTGATCCTCAAGGTACCGCATGAGCTGGCTGTTTATAATAGATTCCAAACATTATTTTAAAAAACTAGGAGGTGACGGTGATAGGTCTATAGTTGGACGGATCAGAGCGGTTACCTTTTTTAGGGATCGGGTGCACGAAGGCTGTCTTCCATGATTTCGGGACTACGCCTAGAGAGTAGGAGTACCGGAAAAGACGCGTTAAGACTGGTGCCAACTCCGGGGCACACGTCTTCAGCACAATAGGAGGGACGCCATCAGGCTCACTGGACTTATGATGTCCAGGGAGAGGAGTGCTCTGCGCACTGAGCATTGGGTAAACAGCACCTCCTGCAAGATGATGTGACAACCTAGTAAGGCATGCAGGAAGTCAATGTATGCAGACAGCTTACGACCGTGCTTTGTGGCATTACTTGGAGGAGGCCTATATTCAGAAGTGGACTAGTAGTGGGCTGTAATGATGAATGATGAGGCTTCTATTCCGTTCACCTGTAACACTTAATTTTTTCCAGACGGTAAAAAATTCACCCAGAAGTATGAGGAAATATACAAAGGCTGTTATAGTTTATTTCTTCGTCGTCGTCATCATGAGCCCGAATAAATACGCAGCTGAACAGGTTTCTCACTTTGAGGGAGGATTTTTTGGCTTAATTTTCACGTTCGGCTAGCGTGTTGATCCAGCTCCAGCTCGCTGAGCTACTTTGAGCTTCCTCATACGGCCGGCAGTGAAAGACCACGTCTGAGATCCATAGGTCATCACTGGCAACGTGGCACTGGTTGTACAATTTAGTTTTGA
Source organism: Parnassius apollo (assembly GCA_907164705.1). Classification (NCBI taxonomy): domain Eukaryota; kingdom Metazoa; phylum Arthropoda; class Insecta; order Lepidoptera; family Papilionidae; genus Parnassius; species Parnassius apollo. The sequence continues at coordinate 3,660,251 of CAJQZP010000987.1, forward strand.
GATTTTGAGGTATGCCTGGCGAGAAGATGTGTCGCAATCTCCCGAACGCTGCCCAGCCGAGTTGAATCTGTCAATTGATCTCTCGGTCGAAGTTAGACTTACCTAGTCGGACTACTTGTCCCAGGTAAACATACTCGTTAACAACTTCGAGCTTAGAGCTCCTAACAACCACCGGCATAGGTGTGACAAGGAAATTACACATGACTTCCGATTTGTCCATGTTCATCTAAAGACTTATCTGTTGTGAGATAATATTGAGATCTCAATGATAGCATAGTGCTTAGGTCCTCTAGCGATTCTGCAATGAGGACTATTTGGTCGGCTAATCGAAGGTGAGTGATGTACTCGCCATTGAGGTTAATACCATAAACTAATACTAATAAAAATGTCTTCCAATGCAGTGATGAAGGGTTTTGGGTATATTATGTCAGCCTGCCTTACACCTCTCTGCAGTTGGATAGGTTTCGTACTCTGGTTCTATACTCGGATAGCCATCGTAGCCCTAATGCACAAACTCAGCAGCATTACGATATACACACATAGAAGAGAATATGTTTGTATAGCCACTGATATTCAACATTTTTTTAGTCTTTCATTAACATGAAATTGACCTATCAATGAATACTACTAATTTGAAATAAACTTTACGTACTAAAAGAAATAATAACAAAATTTTTGTACTAAATAAATAAATCAATTAAAAGTTATCGAAATTAAAATAATACGTACACAATTAGTAGTATTTGTATTGATAGGTTAATTTTATAATATGTTAATGTAAAATAAAAAAAAATGTAAAATGTAAAGTGTCATAGGCTTCTAATCCATTCACCTGTAACACCCGATTTTTTCCAGACGGTAAAAAATATCCAGTATAGATATCAGGGAACATTTAAAAAAATAGTGTACAAGTTGTTGACTATGGTTGATGTAGTGCACATGCAAATTTTCTAGGTGGTAGAATCATTCTGCAACTGTATTATGGTTGTAGCACGAATGAGTCAACTTGCCGAGGGAGTACCACGTTTCCACAGCAAGTGAGCGCTAAATAACGGCTGATGCTGCTGTGTTTCTTATGACGAATGTAGAGAACAGAGGGCCGTTTCTACTGGAAGGGAGGTATTTAACCCAGTATTTAACAAAAGCAATTTGATTTTTAATCGATGATAGATATAAATAAACTTTTGGTAAATCCAAACGTGCATGCCTTAAGCGCTCATGTTATACGTCAATTTTAAATACACACACGTTTTCACAAATAATCTTATTACTATTACTTATAATTTTTCGACAATTTTATTTCTACGTCAAAAAAAAATTAGGAACATCCGAAAGTGCACGACTCATAATGCTCATATGCTTGTGAAAAAAATGTAGAAAAATTCTCAATCATCAATAGAAAATATATTTTTTTTAAATTTTACTATGTTATTATTATTGAGATTCAATTTTTTTATTATTGTTAATTGAAAACACTTAACAGAATTATCTTAAAATGATCAGAAATCAACTTTAATATTAGGTACTTTAATTTTTTGTTATTGTAATCATGCATTGTCGTAAAAACTAGTCTTTTTAACTTGACCCGTCTGTTAGCTCGAGGCCACGCGTAATATGACACTCCCGTTCGCTCGCGACCTTTTTGGCGGGAAAATTTGCAAATTAGCAAATTTTTTGCTATATTGCAAATTTTGCTATATTTTCACTTTGAGACAATATTTATGGATAAAACTTACAGGAATTCTTGTTGAATGTATAAACTATTGAATAAAATTATTTTGGTTGTTAGAAATTATAATAAAATTCATAAATTACCCTTTATAGCATAAGTAGTAGTATATACTTCACTTTTAGTGCCAAAATTACTACTAATTTGAATTCTACACTTTTGTTTTTGGAGAAATTTATATGAAAATGTTTGGAAACATGTATATTTTTATGTTTTATGTGTTTCCATTCGTTACTCATACCAAAATATTAAAATATTATAAAAATTAAAAAAAAAAAATAATATTTTATCTGTATGACATTTCGAACAATATTTCTAAAATATGTTTGTGTGAATTTGAAATAAATACAACGTCATGTTATTTGAAATATATACGAAAACTATTTTTACTTACATTTTACACTAAAAATAAATGAGAATTTGAAAAATAACACATTTATAACTCACCTGCCAAAACGGGCTTTCCGGAATTTGAAGTACTTTTGGCAATTTACTTTTCACTTTTTATACCACAAATTACA